>CAHIKZ030000887.1:630000-725000 GCA_903632075.3 Acanthosepion pharaonis | reverse complement strand
CCTCGAATTGGCCCACTATTAATTTCCTGAACAACAACAACTTGGTTGAAAGGCATTACTTATTGCATATGAGTTTGTTTGTTTTTCCACAGTTTAAAAAAAATAAGTTCTAAAATAAATAAATATAATAAACCATTTTAATATATCTCCCGTTATTTCCGCTGGAAAAATTGGATAAATTATATTGCTAGATCCGTTGCTAGGAAAATTGGTTCACTTTGTCATTTTAGACAATTTTTCTCGCCAGAATCTATTTTACATATTTATAAGTCTACCATTTGATAATGCATTGAATATTGCTGTTACATCAGATCTAGTGCTTCTGCTATGTATTTAGAAATTCTAGATAAAATCCAAAGATGAGTATGAAATGCTATTGATTCTGAAATTGTGGATCTCTTTTTCATCTTCTTGCTTTCCAGTCAACATTGATCTTCAAAGATTTAAATTCATTGTCAGTCGTTATCTTCCATCTTATATTTTTATTGTTCTTGCTCGTTAATGTTTTCTTTTTATGTCCTTTCAGAGTCATTAACCCCTCGCATCTTAGTGGCGTTGTTGTCTTGCTTGGTGGGAAATGTTTAAAAACAAAAATTTATCTCGCAAGATAAGCTTGCCAATCATCATACGACGTCGACGTGACCAAGATACTAAAATTTATAAAAATAAATAAGTATTAATCTTGTTTCACGCCTCCCCCTTTTAGCAAAGCTTGTCATTCAACTTCTAAGTCTAAACGTCCAAGATTCCAATTACACGTTAGTCTTCCCAACAACAACAATGATTTCTTCGCATGTTTTTTAAACGAAAAACATGGCTTCTCTTTTGACCAAATGAAACGCTGAGAAACAGAAAAAATACAATAAGCAAATGAAAAATGTATGTTAACATATGTCACCCGGTATTTCATTATTTTGGTAGAAAAAAGTTTGACTTCAGTAAGTTCCATTTTAGTAGCAAAAAAAAAAAAACGTAAAAAAATGAAAATATTAATCCTGTTTTTTCTTTGAGTCTATTTTACTAGGTGGTAGCTTGCATTGGCGTTATGCAAAATGATACACTCTTAACGAATGATTTAGAACAGAATTGCACACATTGTCTTGCCTAATTTTAAGAGCGGGTAATTGTCGAAATCCACTGTATTCCAGTAACAGCTTGTTATCTTCTTATTCTATACGCTATGCTCCTTCACGACGTTATCGATTATGGCTCTCCATAATTCCGTGTCCTTTGTAGCTGGTAATAAATTTTGTCTTTTTATTCTCTCTCTTAAACTCTGTTTTGCCATTCATTTTCATAAGTTCATTAGGTAGGTTATACGCCGTTTTTTGCTGCCCCTCTCCTATCAGTTTCAAATTTTCCAAAACCACTTTCCTTATATTGTTTCGAGTTTCTTCATTTGTGAAGAGATTGCCAAGCATTCACTTCCATATACGAGTACTGATATTACATAACACTTCAGTAGTCTTTTCACTGTTTCTAACGAAATTTCTGTTTCTACGGTGGTAATATTTACCTATAAGACGCATGGTTCACAAGGCAATGTTTTGTCTACAGCAACACGCAATTTGTCCCCTATTCCAAAACAGTTTAACACAGGCTTCTATGAAGGAAAAAGAGAAAAAAGAGAAAAGGAAAAAAGAGAAGAAAGAGAAAAGGAAAAAAGAGAAGAAAGAGAAAAGGAAAAAGAGAAGAAAAAATCAGATTGAGGAATCGGAAAGCCGAATTCGATTTCCAGTCGAATCCATTACATTGACTTACGTGATAATATCCTTGGTATTATGAAGCCTCTTCTTCTCCACATTCCCACCATAGTAAATAGGTAAATAGCAGGACAGACCGGGTTCTATATATAGCCTTGGATGGTAATGGTCTACCGTAGAAGGAAATAGCAACCCACCGAAATGTCTCGTCAGTCATATTTCGAAAGATACATGATCGCCTAAGAATGTATCACGCATGGCACATAATTGACTTTCATATTTTACTTGGCCTTTTGGTAGGCATCTTTCGCTATCCCAATGGATATTCGGATTTCGGTCCTCCAATAAAACACTTCCCAGATATTTACATTGTTGTGCTTGCTTCATTTTGGTATCTTCAGTTTGCAATTTGCATGCTGGGCTGTCCCTATTGCCAACAACCATGCATTCTATCTTCTTGCAGTTGATGTTTTATTCATTTCTTTTCGCTTTCCTTCGTCTACTTCGGTAGTTCTTGTAGTTTCCTTTTTGTGTCCGCTCTCAACATTGCCATCTGCATATATCCTGTTGATAAGATTGTGACCGCCAACAATGAATGCTTTTATGACTTATAATGCTCTCGGAATCGCCTCACGGTATAGGTCGAATAGGTTCGCTGAGAAAGCACATCTTTGTCTTACACCGCTTTCTATGTTTGTATGTTTACTGAATTCATTTACTATTCGTACGTAGGCGACTTGATATCAGTGTAGCTTCTTCATCCTTCCAAAATATTTCAAGATGAAACATTTCTTAGTAAAATTTGATTTAGATTTTCCATACTTTTTCCAGATTTCCCTAATTTAAAAATTGAAAGAATTCTTTTCATAGCGGCATTTTCACATGACTAATGGTGATTCTATCTTTGAAAAACATTTGACGTTCGTTACATTTGAACAAGATGAGTGGGTAGCGTAACGGTTTATGAACATTGAAAATGTTATTGTGTTATCGAGTTCAAACTCTAGCCGATGACGTGGCTTCTTTTTTTTTCTTTCCTCTCCTTCTTTTTTTTCTTTTTTCTTTTTCTTTTTTTCTTTTTTCTCCTTCTTTTTTTCCTTTTTCTCCTTCTTTTTTCTTCTTCTTTTTTTCTTTTTTCTCCTTCTTTTTTTTTCTCCTTTTTTATTTTATCTTTTTATCTCTTTTTTCTTTTTATCTTTTTCCTTCTTCTCTTTTTCCTTTTCTCTTTTTTCTCTTTTTTCTCTTTTTCCTTTTCTCGTTTTCGTTTTTTTCTTTTTTTCCTTTTTTCTCTTTTTCTCTTTTTTCCTCTTTTTTCTCTTCTTTCCTCTTTTTTTTCTTTTTCGTACGAATAAACTTGGAAACGTATGAATCAAGCTTTTCTTCACCAAGCTTCGGTTTTATAGTAAGGTAGACTTTGCTATCTAGCTTTGGTTGAGAATTCTTAAAAAAAAATAAGTCAGAATTCGAAACTAGTGTGTTGGGACGAGTAAATCAAATCGGTAAAAAAAATCTTGTTTGAACAGCAGCAAACCTTAGTGTGGTAAGGATTTGTCAAAATATTCCACAAGAGTCTATAACAGGGATAATAAGGAATAACAATAATTTATCATATTCCACAGACATCTCATCCTCATCTTTTGTGACGCGGGAGTAGGTGCTAATTTATATAGATGGGGATATATTTTTTCGTCCAAATGTAATGACATTTTGTCACTTCTGTTGTTAATGATATTCTTGACAAATATTGGTTTACAGACGCCGAGAGTTAGGACCTACCATTCCGCGTATACAGTTGAATCATTCTCATTTCCTTTTATATTCCATTTGTAAGAAGTAATTCAACTCTGTCAGTTTTTTGTTTCCCCAGAACTGTTACATTGTGGGATACTGTAAAGCGGTTGCTTCCCCGATGGCTACAGCTGGTTACGGCCAGATCACGTTGAAACATTGGTTCCCGTATGATCACCGAAGTTAAGCAACATCAAGCCTGGCCAGTACTTAGTTGGGTGACCGCTTGTGAATACTTATTGCTGTAAGCTTGGATATGCGAGTAATATAATGGGTAGGAATTGTTAATTGGAGAGCCGAGTTCCACGTTCAGTAGGGTTCGTCTTATTCATTTACGCGCAAGTACCCTTGGGAAAGCCTTGTATATCTTAAACCATTATTATCTCCAAAATGTATAATAAAATTGTACACAAAATATTTAGATTTCGGCATTAAATAACCCATAGATGTGTTGATATGCAGCTAAACAAAAACAACCAACGGATTACTACAATCCTCATCTCTTTAATCTAGGGTCAACCTTTATCTATTCTACGTATCCTCATAATATGCTCCTATTTCTATCTCCTCATTTAGTAATCCTCTATTTTGAAGGTCTTTTTGTATTGGCTGAATATGAGTTAAAAAAACGAACTTTATTTCGTATGTCAAAATATAACATTCCTTTCTGAACAGCTTATTATTTCAGGAAAACCGAGTTTTTTCAGAAAAGTAGGTGACTTCTCTGAATACAAAGACGGCCAACCAGCTCGTATTATGTAAGGTAAGAAATGTGGGCTGGTCTCATATCATATATAAACAGCATAACCATGGTATAATTTATCCAATGGAAATATCTGTTCAGAACAGTGGATGGCTTACACACAGTTTCCTTTATCTTGAATAACCAGTATTAAATTGGCGATTAAATATTTTCCTGGCAGGAGATTGAGGGTTGTGTGCGGAGAATAAAGAACATGAACCATAGAATTAACATCGGAAAGTCGTTTAGATATTTTTCTCTTTTTGTTGCCGAAATATAAAGTTCGACTTATGTATAAAGCAAGATGCTTCTCATGTTAAATAGGCAACTGATACTCAAGAGGGAAGGAAGTTTGTTGTAATAAGACTCCCGCTCGCGTCGGCGCCGGAATTATGATTAAAAAAAATGCGCATGCGCGCACAAATATACACACACACACACACACACACACACACACACACACACACACACACACACACACACCAAAACATTTTTAAAGGTATATTAGAAAAAACATATTCCAGTTATCAGACCCGGTCGGAAATTTCATGGCCAATTTATGTAACTATGAAAAATTAATATGGAGAATTATTTTTAAGATTGTTTTGTTTTATTTGTTTCTCTCTCTCTCTCTCTCTCTCTCCCTCTCTCTCTCTCTCTCTCTCTTCGTAAAGAATTTTGTCGAGTTTGCTTACATATTTGATTGTTTTTCCTTTTTTAATTCAGATTCTTTTTGTATTATTATTATTATTTTCACGTGTTTAATCACGTATTGTTGATTTTGATTACTCATATTTTTATGTAGTTTTACAATTTTTTACAAGAACATATATATTTGTAAGTTTATTTTTAACTTGAAATGGCTTCTTTCCACGAACCGATACTTTGTGAAACCAAGTCCCAAGAGTATGCTTTACTATAACCGTTATCTTACCCAAATATCATTATAAACTGTCCCTCTTAACTTTGAATCAGTAACTCCATACCTTGTACAGGGGATACATTATTGTAAAAAAAAAAAAAACTATCCAAAAAACGACAAAACAAAAACTTTTTTTTTTTTTAATTATTGTTTGAATGTTTTCACACTCCCCTACATACGTACATAGATTATAAAAGTGAACACTGAATTCAACATCTCATGCTCAGATACAATAATCGAGTTTGAGCATGAAACACTGTCACCGGTTAATGTTGACTTCAGTGTCTACTTTTATATTTTCATACGCTCTTTCCCTGATAATGAGCTCTTTTACCCATAAATATAGCATACCTTAAAATTTTATTTGTATCGTAATATATAGTGTGTGTGTCCTGTTCATGTGTCCTCTGTAACCCACTATTAACTTCTGCCTGGTCAGGTTGCCGGCGACTAAACTGGCTCCTACACCAAGTTTTTTTTTTTTTTTAGCGAGTATGGCAGCTAGACACCCAGCGGGATTAAAAGCAACCCCCTGCCAAACGGCAGATAAATATTTTCATGAGATGAACGTCCATCTAGAACAAAAAACAATAGACACGGTTATTTCAGGAAGGTAATGTTTTCAAAGACAAACAGTTTTCCTTTTTAATTACCGTGCTCTTTGCCAAAGTCGAGCATTAATATAAGAATAAAATGAAATCTACTCAGTTTCGCGTAATTACATACTCGTCAAGTCTCCTGAAGAGTGGATATAATTTCAGAAAACTCTGATCGGGCAAGTAAACATTTAACTTACAGATCGATATGTAGATAGATTTTCTTCTCTCAAAAAGAGTTGCTTTGTGCTTTATATTTCGGAAAAAAGTTTGTAAGTTGAGACGTTCTTATTCTTAAACATTTGCGTCATAAGCAAGACAACAAAGCCACTAAGACGCAGCGAGTTTCTGAATATGAAAGAATATAAGAAAAAGAAAAACAGTATTAAGATGAGAGAGGGAAAAAGCAAAGAAATTAAGGAGACAGAAGACAACGATTGACATTGCATTTAAAATTTTGAAGTTCACGCTTGACTGGAAAGCAACAAGACGGAAGAGAGTTCCATAAGCAAGAAAATAACTGTTATCATAGAATTTACGGTTCCACCTAGTCATGTAAAATGGTGAGATCTTGCCGCCAACCTATCGCGTATAATTTATTAAAATAGACTTCTCGGGAATAAATCTCTCTAGTCCTAGAATTTCTTCATATTCTCCTTCACCTTCAACTACTTCTTCACTTTCATCTTCAACTTGTCTTTCTCCTTCTCTTTCAACGTCTCCTCTTTCTCCTTCCCCTTCTCTTTCTCCTTCCCCTTATCTTTCTCCTTCCCTTTCTCTTTCTCCTTTTTCTCATTTCTCTTCTCTTTCTCCTTTTCTCCTTGCCCTCTTTCTCCTTTTTCTCCTCTCCCTTCTCTTTCTCCTTTCCCTTCTCTTTCTCCTTTTTCTCCTTTCCCTCCTCTTTCTCCTTTTTCTTCTTTCCCTTCTTTTTCTCCATTTTCTACTTCTCTTTCTCCTTTTTCAACTTCTCTTTCTCTCTCCTTCACTTTCAACTACACCTTCACCTTCAACTTCTCTTTCTCATTCTTCTTCAACCTCTTTCTTCTTCAACTTCTCTTTCTCCTACTCCTTCACCTTATAATAATAACGATATTAATCTGCATTGACCAATTGGTTGAGGCTTTAAATTTTGAAGTTAGGAAAGATTTTAGTTTTGTGATTGGATGTCCGTTGCTCGTTCTTTTCAACAGATGCGTTCACTCTCAACCAATATTACGACACGACATCTCTAACAAAATATCTTTTGAGCCCAAAATCTTGCAACAAAAACTGATATTTGCGCATTAAATCTAAGTAACATTTTACTGAAGAGTGTAAGTTCAAATTTGGACGCTCTATTCGTATACATCACCTGCATTCTAGATGAAATAAAAAACTAGATTTTTATTTATCTTACTTACTTCTATAAGAGGAAAAGAAGACAACTATACAATGTCTTTAACTATACCTAACCCTAACACAAGTAAATGTCAATAACTAATGTTAATGGCTGATAACGTACAACTAACGAACGGCAAAAACATTCGTTTTACCCACGTCAGCCTATTGTTGGTTCTCTGCTGTCACTTGTCGACAGTGCACTCCCGATGAAAAGAAAATGTCGCCATGGTGACTTTAGAATATCTCCACTCAACCAATCTACCGGAAGTTTCTCTATGACTGCGTCGCAGTCACCGAGGCCAGCCAGTAAGCTTCTATTTTACCGGAAAGTCCCCATGAAAGCTTAATGTTAAACCCAATCAAGCGTCGCAAGCCACATGTAACACAATAGATCAGCACGAATGTTATTGTGTGCAGAAACCCGTTCGTTGGTGATCGGTAGAAGAGGCTGGGAGGTCAAGAGTTTTTTCCCCCGCAACCCGTTGGTGGGGCTCATTAACTAAGTATAATCTGTCATGTATTTCCCCACAACAGTCTGGAGCTCTTTAACAAATGGATTTTGAGGCAAAAAAGGCATTGTGCATTCGCCTCGCTATTATGAACGTAGTCATAAAAGTTTTCCAACGAAATAAAAAAAAGTACAATAACTAGTTTCAGTAACGTATTAAATCATAGATTCCGTATATGGCATTGCATTCGGCAATTCTTTCAATAGATGAAGTGACTTCAAACCCCAAAGATTAGGTACTAATTACGAATGTGGAAAATGCCATAGGCGGAGAAACATTCTAAGGAAGAAAAATATACTTACAATCAGAACGAGACAAATGGAATTTCAGGAACTCATGAAGATAGAGCGTCAGCAGAATTTTACACTCACAAGGCATAATGAAAGTAAGAGATGCAGGGAGTTGGAAACGTGTAACCTACTTAACGAATTTGTTTGAACGGATGAACAAGGTTAAAGAGAGATGGTAACGAGTTAAAAGCGACATAGAGCAGCAAGAAGATAGGAGAACCATGATCAGCTATTTACTGAAACGCAATAGTATATAAAAGAAATTATATCACGGATATGATTTATTCAACATATAGGTTACTTTTTATTCATTCAAACGGGATATTTAGTAGAAAGACAAAATGTTATTCACTATCAAATCCTAACGCTGGCTGTATTTGAACTTCATATGAGTACTCAAGCCCTTCGGATTATCTAATCGAAGCTAGTGTATTTGATCAAGATTCTATCTATCTCTACCTGCCTATCTCTGTCTATATACCTCTGTCTACCTCTCTCTATCTATATCAGTCTATCTCTCTATCGCTATCTATCTCTCTTTATATATATTTATCTGCCTGTCTACCTATCTATATTTATCTATCTATCTTTGTCTCAAGTCCTGTAGACTCCGCTGAGGAGTATGGGCCGTATATCTGAACAACAGTAGGCCCTGTTGCTATGGTTTCTGTAACAGCTAAGTTTTTACAGGATGAAGTTTGTAGGCACATGTCCAATCGGTTTTATTCCCGATCGGCCCCTTATCTAAACATTAATCGAGCTCAATACTGCTTAACGCCGATGATCAAACAAGAACCAGTGTTTCAGTGTGTTTAGGCGATAAGTCCCCTCACGATACTGAGGTGTAACTGTTACTAACACAGTTGTACTATTTCTGTATCAGGAAAAATGAAAAGAAATTCTGCATATCAATTTTCATAGTTTTTTTGTTTCAATTACTAATAGTTTTACTATTGAAATTAATCTCAAAATGTATTAAAAATAGGAAAATGGTTATTATGGGATCAGCAATTAAGGCAATCGGTCCCGAGATAAAAAGGCTATTATATGCTTACTTTGATTGTATTGATATGTGAACTTAGATTCATTTTCTTTTGGTTTATCGACTTGTAACAAGGGTTGAAACTAAATCGAAAGCGATCTCTCATACTGACACATAGGTTTGCGGCGAGGATTATGTCTGATCGTTCCTATCCGGATATGCCTGTTAGCTAGGGAGACTGAACAGTCCATGTTGCAGACGTCTGCTGAGGCAGATCTATTTGTTCAACACCCTGAACCCACCCACTTGTTTATACTGAAACTCTACCGAGCAAGCCTTATGTACAGTTTCGCCTAGAGTGATCACTAGTTTAAACAAGGCCAGTCCGCTTAAACACTCGCTCACGATGACTTGTAACTTCCTGCTAGCACAACTACCGACGAACAATTTCGTCTATCCAGTTTCACTCAAAATGCTTGGATCAACACGTGGTGAGGATTTCACTCATTTTCCAAAAACACGCAGAGATTGACTCTCTAAATAATCTTCCTGATTGGCCATCGGTAGATTAATAAATAACTAGACTACAAGTACAAATTAACTGAATGTCTTGCCTGAAGAAATGTCCTACAAAAATTTAGGACGTTATTATTGGTATTTTATTTAAACTTTTATAGTCACTGTATCCCTCACTGTGCAAGAAGAACGTTTCGTCCCCAGTGTCTAAAATATGTTTTCAAAATCGTAACTACAAACACTGGCTGAAGGAGGCAAAACTCCATTTGAAATCGAATATTTAGTTTAGTTTGGTTGATATTTACATATCAACTCCTTTTGTGTTATTTAATGTCCAATTTTGTATTTGGCGCCTCCTGTGGTTCAAACTGACTAATCAATAATCATGCCTAACCAGACTAGCCTCATTATCTCACACAGAAACCCTGGTAAGATTTAACAGAGCCAATTTCTTAAAATTCAGTTTGGAAAGTCCAAGGGTATCTCAGAATGAAACCGGGTTTTTTTTTGTGTGTGCGGGTAGGGGACTGGATTTTTTGGTTCGAAATGAATGCAGTTCTTCGTGAAAGTTAGCGGTATTGAACATTCTGCACGCTGTCTTTTCAAATTCATCACGGATTGTTACAGTTTGTAGGATATATGCACGAGTGAGCCAGTCAAAATGAGATGACTCATTTTATAGTTCACCAATAGAAGGGTTAACCAATCAGAAAGCTCAAAATATTCAATGCGACGTGTATAAATGCAGCCATTTTGTTTTTTCTCCCAAAATATCTTCACTGCCAACCTGATATCGAAGACCTAACGAATTAACAGCCGCTACTTTCTCCGAATCTACACTGCCAACCTCTGATATCGAAGAGATTACGGACTTCACTGGATTCCATATTCAGAGACTACGGCAAACATGGTCAACACGGATATAATAATTGACTACTTTTGTGGAGTTTGATAACTCCCAGTGATGAAGAGACATCAGGGTTCGTGTGTCGTGTCTAGAACCGCTCATCATTTGAGAATGTTTTATATATATATATATATATATATATATATATATATATATATATATATGTACACACACAGACACACACACATATATATATATATAATGTTATTTTTATAAAAAAAATATTAATTTGGTAGACAAACATAAAATTCAACCAAATTCAATCAATCATGAATGAACGTGTTGCAAAATGTCCCATTAGACTCGGTTAAAGAAACGCGGCATTCTAGACAGGATTTACCGCAGATGATTAACAAAATTTGGGAGAAATTCACACGTCAACTTTTCTAAAACCTAGAAGGCGAGTTTAAAACTAGTTGGATTTCGTGAATAGTCATGTTAAATCATTTAAATTAATTTGCTGTTGCTCAGAAAACATGATCGGTTTTATGATATACCATTTAAATTTGATGTTAATGAGTCATTAGTAATGACATTATCCATTTGGAGAAAAATATTAAGAACTAATACTAAACAAACAGTAAAGGTTTCTTGATGACTAGTCAGTTGCCAGTTTTAATGGCATTCTTGACCAGAGAAAATTTTAAATGCGATAAAGATGGTTCATTCTTGTAATATATAAATAGCTTCTCTAAGAACGAATAAGATTTAAACGAAATACATTTTTGTTAAAGCGCTTGATTCCATTGGTGAAGTTGAATTAAAAAGAATAAAAACTTGTAATACCAACGGATAATTTATTGTTAAAACAGAAATACGTTTTTGTGTTTATAGCTTTTATGGCGTTTTTACACAAGCTCTCCAAAAACTGTTCTCACATTTCCAAAGAACATTAATAAACAAATTGACTCAGTTTAAAAAAAAAATAATCTGAAAATTGCTAGCACAGGTAGCATAAATAGAACGAATGCAGGACATCTTTCTTCTCAGCAACAAGGGCCTATCTTAAAATTCAGCTTTCGCCATTGAGCCTTTTAACCAATCTCAAACGCTGCTTTCTTAAAATTATGGGGCATGCATAAGTTTCAATCACAATGGTTTAGAGAATAGGATTTACCAGTCATCAATGTTTGGAAGACTTTTCTGCCTTGAAAATCAGTATTCGAGATATTAAGTCCAATCTGGACTGAAAGTCCAACTTCTGCCAGCATTGAGAAAACGCAACAAATATGTGGCTAGTCATTTTATAAATCTTGTATACAAGAACAGTTTCGGCGTACCCAGTGCTAAACAAACTCACTGCACGAACGAATGATTTACCTAACTATATTAATACTTGTAGCGCAAAAAGCAGAACATCAAAGTTTTCCTGATCGCGTGTTTATCTTTATTAGTAGTTTGCAAAAATTCTCAACCCTCTTCGATCAAAAGTTGAATTGTAATTTTTGTGATGTCAACGAACACTCGTTGCCACTTTTGTGATGTCGTCGAATGCTCGTTGTAATCGTAGATACAACTATGGTTGAACAATACTAGTGCCAGACGCCTTTGAATAACACTCGTACTAATAGTATTTGCTCGATAATACTCGCTTGAATAGTAATCCGTATAGTGATATAATCAATAACTGCCGCACGCGGTCGGATGTGATACAAAGCCGAGCTTATTGTGTGGTATCCGAGCCCGTAGGATTGGTTAAACATTCCCCGTATACTCCGTAAAAAAACGGGGTCGGCTAGCTGTCTACCATTCGAGACGAGACTATGCTCTTCAACACAGCCTCGTCTGGGTTCCTCTCTGCCCGGAAGCAAAGAGTTTGACAAGCACACTTCCTAAGTAATCCGGATAGTGATGATATTCACTAACCGCCCCACGCGGTCAGATGTGGCACAAGGACGCGCTTATTGTGGTGTATCCGAGCCTGTAGGCTCGGGCTAGAATTCCCCGTAGATCCCGTAAAAAACGGGGTCGGTTAGCTGTCTACCACCCCAGACGAGACTCTGCCCTTTGGCATAGCACCGTCTGGGTTCCTCTCTGCCCAAAGGTAGAGAGTTCGACAAGCACACCTCCGAAGTAATTCAGATAGTGATCACTTAGACGCCAAGCTAATTCCCATATATACATTTCATTTTCCATCACGTGATCTACTTATTCAAAATGGGATCGCCGGTGTTTGCTCTCTGGTGATCTGTGTTCAAACCCCAGTGTCGGCAGCGACACTTCATTCCTATATAAGAGTAATCGACTTTATAAATCAATGATTAAAAATGGCATCAACCGAATGAAAAATAAACTACTTACGACTATAACCTACAAAGATCTTTATCAATTACGATAAATTACGTCACTTGAAGACAACAGCAACAAAAATGGGCAACACCTGTATCTAGAAGCGGAAATAAGGATATAATCATTAATGTTGGCTTTCCACACTCCCCTAAACAAAAGGTTTGGAAAGAAACTCCCATCAATACTAGAAAGATTGATAACAGCTACTGGAGGTTTTGAGAAGTCTACTTTCATGAAAAACTATTTTATGAGAACTCTAACTGTTTCTTCAATGAATTTTGAATGTTTTCTGTATGGAAACTGTTAATCTCAACATTGTCATCTGCTTCATTTTATTCAAGTGGGTTGATCTTTCTTAAATTCGTTTTCTACGTTTTATCAACCCTTTCCAGGTTATTTAAAGCCAGAAAATATTCTTAGATTGTAAGAATCTTTTCGGAGATACTAACGATTTAGTGATATGATTCTTAACACATAGCAGAGGGCAGAAGAGATGGATTTGCAACTTTCCCAAGGCAAGAGCGTAAGTGAATATAACGAAACGAACTAAAATTGGAGCTCGGCCCTCCGATTTACAATTCTGAACCATTTCCAAGCGGTCAGCCATCTAGCTACTGATCAGGATCGATGTGGCTTAACTTCGGTGCTTCAGCGCTATATGGTTAACGAAAATTAATATCTATGTAATAGTATGTAAAGATCTGTTTTCCCATACTTAATTTTTTTTTTAATGCTATGGCGCTTCTGAACTTAGATAATGACTTCCTAAATATAATTTTCCGATTTTTTTTCGGGGGGGGGAGGAGTAGAGGGTGCTGAATATAGTGGAAATGTTTTATTTTATTCTACCTCTTTGAAAGCTGACAAATATGTTGAAATAAGCAACTGTTATTTGCCATGCGCATTCGCCAATACAAACTTTTGAAAATTACTTGTGTCGTGAACGAAAAATAGCGTCACCAGTAGTGATTTTCCAAACGTAGCTTATATGTGGCACAAGGCCGAAAGTATGGGGCACCCAATGAGGATCGAACTCACTACTCAGTCGTAATTGTCCTAGCGAGACAAGCTTGCTAACCATTACACCGCCACGGGGTATCCGAAATGCCGTCACCAATATTTTGTTTATAGTTACTTTGTTCATTCCTTTGTTTCTCTTTCCACTTAATAATAACATAAAGATTTTGATTTGACGATGGAACTTAGTTTTTTCGGCAAGTTTGGGGCATTTTTCTTACTATTGCATGCTATTTTTTTTCGGCAAATTCGTGGATATCTTTAAACAAAATCGTTTTATAAAGAGGCCTCTTTAATTTCATAAATTTATATTTTTAGATATAAGCTTCCTTGAAAATAATAATAGTCATAATGATTCCTAGGCTTATGTTGACTTTCGTCTCAATTACAATTTTTAATTACTTGAATCTATCTTCTTTTTATTTTGCTGCTGTGTTTTTAATTTATCTTTAATCTCTCATATTTATTTCTACAATAAGAAATAATCTGTTAGCTACAAAAGTATTTCATTTCTATGGTGTACTGGCCGTATTGGCTACATTTCAAAAAGCTCTCCGTTACTTTTGAGCATCGAGTGTATTAGAGAGAGAAAATATGCAGACTGCACTGCAGATGTTTGGTAAAAGTCCTTCCCACATTTTCACTAATCGAACTCTATGTCGCTATTCAAAGAATTAACATACACAAATACATCTCTACTAACCGTCTTTTTAAGCCAAACTCTTGGCAAAAGAGACATATGCTCCATACTTCGGAACTTTCATTCTCTCTTTAATAGTCTTTCTTTCCGCCCCACTTTCTCTCTCAGGGTATGCGTATCCGTCTAATACTTGTAAGTTTGTAACAAAATGGCCAAACCAACCAACCGCATATCATCACCCCCCCACAATTACCAGCCTTTTCTCCCTGTCCCCAATGACCCTCATTAACATAATGAACAGTGATTAATAGAACACAGGGTCTCATAATATCCGTAGGCCACCACTAACGACTTCATTACCACGAATACTCTTCATTTCCTCCATCCGTTATCTCACTCGTCTCTTAACGCCTTCAATTTCAGACATATTAGTTTTTGCATTATGACATCCATTTCGTTCTTTTATCAGCTTCTTTTTTCTCTTTGTTTCGCTTCACTCTTTCCTTTCTTCTTTTCTTCTTCGTTTTCTCATTTTTCATTGTTTTTATTCATTTTTGTTCCTTTTCTCTCTCCCTTTCTTTTCCTCTTTTCTTTCTTTTCCTCTTTTCTTTCTTTTCCTCTTTCCTTTCTTTTCTTTTCCTCTTTCTTTTCTTCTTTCTTTTCTTTTCCTCTTTCTTTTCTTTTCCTCTTTCTTTTCTTTTCCTCTTTCCTTTCTTCCTCTCCGTTTCTCTTACCTCTCTTCTTTTCCTTCCACATTGTCTTTTTTCGCTGCCTCTTTCTCCTGATGTTCTCTTCTTTTGTCTTTGCTTCTATAGACAGAACCGCATAAGGCATTTAAAATATTTGTACGTTATGAGTTCTCTTGGCAGCGTCTCTGATATATTTTTCCTCTTTCCTCACGATCTAAACGGAATAGTCCATTATTTACTAGGTATTGCCAGGGCGTAACGTACGTACGAAGGAACAAGCAAAATTAGATGACGTTAATAATCCCGTCGATAATAAAGAAGTGGCTATTACGATAATAATGAATACAAAATGTAATGGCAGCTGAATAGTTTGAATGATAATATCAATGATGAATTATATAAATGATAAAATAAATGGTGAATAATAATAATAATAATAATAATAATAATAATAATAATGAGGCGAATTAATACAATTTGCAATAATATTAATGATAATAAAAGTATTAAATATAACTGAAAATGGGTTACATTTAAGCAAGCCAAAAATACAAAGATGACTTGGAATTAAATTGTATAAAATGAAAATGCAAAGGAATAAACTCGCGGTAAAATGCTCTTGCTGATTAGGTTAGTGCCAAATTTGAATTAAATTTCAACGAGAATTGAAGAAACAAGAAACAAATAAAGCATTCGTTCTTGTGGCAAACTAACATTCACTATAACGATCCAATAAATTATGCTGCCGGCTCCGTTTTCGACCCTTCCTATTTTATTTTGTTTTGTTTTTTTGTAAATTATTTATTTCTGGTTGTTTTTGTTTCATCTAATTAGTTTGAACAGAACCGCTTCCACACTGTGAAGGACGTGCAACTTAATTTGTCCAAATTTCGGTATTAAGCAAAATACTTCATTAATGCGTATACAGTGTCACTGCTTCAGGGGATATTGTATATTCACATCTCTTGCAAAGGTATTTTAATCTCCGACTTCTATTCTCTTTGAACATGAAATGTGATATTCAGAGGTAAAAAAATATATATATTATTAATCCTCTAAAACAACCGTTCTTAGCCTTTTATTCCTAGAACCAATTTACCGATATTTGCGTCCTCTATATTAAAATTGCATTGATATCATGTATTTACCATCGGATGTTAGATGCGTTGATCAATTGATATCATGTGTTTACCATCGGATGTTAGATGCGTTGATCAGTTGATATCATGTGTTTACCATCGGATGTTAGATGCGTTGATCAGTTGATATCATGTGTTTACCATCGGATGTTAGATGCGTTCATCAGTTGATATCATGTGTTTACCATCGGATGTTAGATGCGTTGATCAGTTGATATTATGTGTTTACCATCGGATGTTAGATGTGTTGATCAGTTGATATCATGTGTTTACCATCGGATGTTAGATGCGTTGATCAGTTGATATCATGTGTTTACCATCGGATGTTAGATGCGTTGATCAGTTGTTATCATGTGTTTACCATCGGATGTTAGATGCGTTGATCAGTTGATATCATGTGTTTACCATCGGATGTTAGATGCATTGATCAGTTGATATCATGTGTTTACCATCGGATGTTAGATGCGTTGATCAGTTGATATCATGTGTTTACCATCGGATGTTAGATGCGTTGATCAGTTGATATCATGTGTTTGCCATTGGATGTTAGATGCGTTGATCAGTTGATATCATGTGTTTACCATCGGATGTTAGATGCGTTGATCAGTTGATATCATGTGTTTACCATCGGATGTTAGATGCGTTGATCAGTTGATATCATGTGTTTACCATCGGATGTTAGATGCGTTGATCAGTTGATATCATGTGTTTACCATCGGATGTTAGATGCGTTGATCAGTTGATATCATGTGTTTACCATTGAATGTTAGATGCGATGGGAATAGGCAAGCTGCGGTCACCGATCTGGAGCAACGCGGTTGTCAGTCTTTACAGGTTATTAGCTCCACACAAATAATGGATTTGCATATAGATATTTATAATGTGTATTAATTTCTGAATATAATGGCAAAAATATGAACAAAGACGCATATAAAATGCGAAATGATCCAGTGAGAGTTCAACGATTTTCTACACATGTAATATTTATAATGACATATTTTTAAGTCATAAAGGATCATGAATCTTCAAAATTTCGTTTTCTTTATTATGGATAGATTGCTTCTTGTGAAAGGTAATGGCGTTGTTTTCCATTGCCTTGTCCACTGTTTTGAATTTAGAGCAGTTTTTTTTTCTACTAGACTGGATGCCACCCAATTAGTCTTTCTAGGCTGGTTTTACTGAGGCGAGAAGAGAAAGACTCGTGTATTTCCTTAGTGCATTAATGTTGAAGCTATTGCAACAGAACAGACCTGTAATATTTACTTGGCTTGTTGATTCCACTTTATGCACCAATAACCGTTACGCAGATATGGGCACGTGGCCGAGTGGTTAGAACGTTCGCATTCTGACAATGAGACCCGGGTTCGAATCACATCATGGTCGATTTGTCAGAAAGGAGACCTTATAAGCCCGAAGTTGCCGATGGTTTGAGCGTGCTGGCCTTGTTCAAGAAGCTGTAACTAAGGTTACAGTATAAACCACAGGTAGGCTCTGTGGATGTTGAATAAACACAAATGCGCCTGGACAAGCGTCTGCAATTGGGAATGACTAACCGCCCTAATAGACGTGTATCCTCGAATAAGAGTGGCCAGCTGTTGCAGTTTTTGTGTATATGTATCTACTAGTGAGTTAGCCCAGATGACTTGACTCACTTTATAGTCCACCAATAGAAGGTTAACCAATCAGAAGACGTAGAATATTCAATCCGTCGTGTATAAAGGCGGCCATTTTGTTTACTCTACCCGAATGTCCAGTCCAGCTTGTCAGGCGAAGAGAAACAGAAGGACGAACTATGCTCTGCTACCTTTTACCAAAATATCCACTGCTAACCTGAACAACGCTTTCCTACTGTCTTCGAAATATTCACTGCTAACCTCTGGATTCTATACTCAAAGACGACCGTCATCATGAACAACACCAGCTATATCCGCAGATGTAAAAACTTACATAAATTAACTGTTCTGTTCAAATTATAAGCCACTCTCAAAGCACCATTCGACATAAACTGCTCCCAGCCTTGAGAGTACAGAGCGTTCCTAAAGGAGAGGAACGTTATCGCCCACTTTGAGAAGTTCTATGTGCCTTGTCCTTTCAAGATTTCGCCAATCATAGGTCTTCACAATTTCTTGCTCTTCGTAGCTTTCTATTTTGTCTTTTCGCTATTTCTCCTATTCTCTATTCTGCCAACCATTTACACAATTTCCTTAGGGTACGTTATATGCTACTTTCTTCTGTCCCTTTTGTCTTATGAGTGTCAAAAATTTCTAACACGACTTTCCTCATTACTTTTCTAAAACAAAGCACATTTGTGCGCAAACCACGTCAGAGCACATTATATTGATTGTGTTTCCTCACGAGACACTATGTTCAGTTACTTGTATGAAAAAATGCATTTCTACAGAAAGACGCTGAGAATACCATGGACCGAACATGTGATCAACGATGAAGTTTTAGAGAAAATGGAAGTAATAAGTACACTTACACTTAACATCAAAAATAGACTGTTGGAACTTCTGGGGCAATTAACGAGGAAAGATGGTTAAGAAAATATGATACACACAGGACTGATTGAAGGCAAGACGGACTGGAAAACAAAGTCAGCCTTAATAAATACTGGGTTTAGGAGAGATGACAAAAAAGAGAAAAATTATTAAGAGCTACAAAAAAGAGGAAAATGTGGAGAGCCATGATCGCCAACATCCTAAACGGACTGGGTACATAGAAGAATGACGTTTTCTTTTTAACTCTGAAGGAATGATGAGTTTTTAACACATATACTCACTAATGCTGTTAGAAAACGCATAGCTGACTTTACGGATTCAGCTAAATTTACTTAGGTGGTTATCATTCTAAGAGAAGGAAAACTGAATTATAATTTTCACTGCCTTGTCGGTATTTTCGAAGAAAGGTTTTTCAGAAATCCCGATTCGAGCCATGAAGGTGAGTGGATGGCGTACGGTATGTGTACCAAACTGTATTAGTTTATCGCTTCCTTTCTGCATTACCATCAACACTGGCATGGGGATCTAGACGTTTGAGCAGCGGGAGATCGCCATAACTCCAAGATCTGTAACGATCTGCGCTATACTCTGGACTCGAGTCAGACGAATATCAACGTATAACATGAGTATACATATGACCGGATTAGAAGAATAAGATTTTCTTTGATGAATATATACAGACAAACCTCTCATCTACGGACTCCCCTCATCAATGGACTTCGGATGTAACGGAAAAAATCTGGAGGCAAAATAAAAAATAATCTGCAGAAAAAAAAAACTTCCAAATCGTCAGCGATATATTTCAAATTTTGTGGGATTAGCGGAACGAGTCTTAGTTCTCAAAGTGACCGCTTGGTGGTAGTGGCGCGCCTTTCACTTGTGAACAAAAACAGGAAGTACAATACATTAGCGCGTGCGTGAGAAAGTAGTAAGAAATCTATTATTTTTTGTTATTTTGATTAATACATTAAGTATTAATAATGATTAATATATTAAGTATGTATTTATTTATTCTATATATACATATTTATCGTATTTACATTGTGATCATAACTACCGGTAGTTACTATAGTGGTTTTATAACTAAAAAAAATAATTCCTTCCCATCTATAGACAATCGGCTTTAACCAACCAACCCTTCCCCTATTAATCTGTTGATAAGAGATTTGCTTGGACTTTTATGAAGGTAAATTCATGTAAGATTAATTTTGTTTTGACATAGGTCAATAAGAATCAAATTCATAACTTATTAAAACTGATCAACGAAACGAGCTCTAAAGAACGGGGAGATCGAAATTAACAAATGACAACGAACACAAGTTTGAGAAAATAATTTATAAGTAAAATTATATGAAGAAAGTTGGATGAGAATCCGATAGAATATATATGATCATTTGGGAAACTTAAATTTTGACATATTTCGCCGATAAGCTGTAGTTATTAGATTTTGTTCTTCACAAAACACAATCTGCATTAAGCTAGACAAAATGATTCGCATTTAGGAGCTAAGCACGTGAAGTTAGCTTGTCTGTATTGTTATCGAAATTAAGTAGTTCCAACATTTTCACTTGTTCCTTTTTTTTTTTAATTTTTTCATTTATTTAATATTTTCATCGCTAAGCAAAAGGTGACTGGGAGTAAAATAGAATAAGAAGACATTAGTAAAGAAAAAATGACGATAAAAAAAACAGAATTCAGGAAGACAAAATTGCGATTAAAGTCGCATCTAAATTTTTTAACATTTTAGGCGACAGGAAGCAAAAAAAAAAAAAAAACTAGGAGGGAGACCTACAGACGAGAAGTGTGAGAAAAGAACATATTAAAATAGAACTTAGATCTAACTTATTGAACAGTTAAATGATCTTGCATGCTAAAATCCATGCGGTCGAGGTCCCAAGAAGGAAATCTCATTAGAATATATATAGAGAGAAAAGACAGATGGAAACCCCACACGTTATTTTTTTATTTATTTTTTTTATTTTAGGCTTATTGTAACAGACGTCTCTGTAATTGCTTGTAGTTGTAGAATAACAATAATAAACAACACTTACCGGTGTAAAGGTCCCAGCTAGCGTCCAGCTGGCAGACAAAAATAAAGCAGGTTGTAACTTAATACAAACCCTGCAAACTAACAGCTGAATCAAGCTGGTATTTATATAGAAATACCTCCACTCAGGTACCAGCAGCCAATCACAGCCCAAGCAATGGACTATCCCACTTTAGCACAATGAGATGCTCTATGGCAACATAAATAGCTCTCTTTCTAAAGGTTGGATTATTTTTCACTTAGCTTGCTCCACAACTAAGTGTTTATCTCTACCACGTGATTTTTCTACAGTAGTAAGTGCAAGCGTGACCTCAAAGAAGCAAAGTTGCTATTTACTAATAGAATGGGACCCGATATAGAATCGCACAGAATCAAGCCGAGCTTCTCGACTTGACGGTCGAACTTTCTGCCTCTGAGCAGAAAGGAACCCGGACGAGGCTCCGCCGAAGGGCCGAATCTCGTTCGGGGAAAATGACCAACCCGATCTCGTTTATACGGGTTATACGGGCATTTTTTGGCCGAGCTTACGGGCTCGGGAAACCCACGTAAAAACTCGGCCTTGTGCCACATGCAACCCTCGTGGGGGGGTGGCTAGATACCGAATCTCACAGGTTTAGTTCTAGGGGTTACTACCAACTCTGCAGAAGTGGGCTGATCAATAGGCAGTCCCTCCTCTCTTCAATCAATTTGAAGTATTGACATCTATTGCGGAAAAGGTAATGTTTTGCTAGGAGGTTCTCTTCCAACTCCACTCTCGACTCACGTGGATTAGCTTTGCCAGATTCCCTACCCACTTCGAATCAAGTCTCTACTGAGTGCATTGTTTCTTACAATTTATCATTCAGATACCCACAATGCAAGAGGATGTAAGAAATGTGTTCCTGAACTGGCTCCTGTTCTCTCAAAACTCATTGTTTCTTTCCCAATTTAGTAAGCGCGGACGATAAACAGAAATTGTATATCGATCGTGGGGGTCTAATAGATCATGACACTTTTCTTCGTCTGTATTCATTTTTTTTTTATTGAAACGCCGTTTTGTAGTTCATAATTGTGAACACATAAGCTCCAGTGGCATACAAATTTAATAAAATCAGTGACCGTGTTTAATTTTAAGTCCCATTTTTATGTTCGTGTATTCTTCCCATTATATTTCTACTTTGTGCTGATGAGACTAGGAAGACGAAAAAAGTCAAACAATTATGTCCTGACCCCAAAAAAGAGGTTTGAGAAAAATTTCATGGGAAAATTAGCTCAGAGGGAGGTGTTGAAATGGAATATCCCACACTTTCAGCCGCCTATGTGGACTGACTATATCAGTAGATATATATAGTGAGCACAGGATATACCTGGGGGTTTTGCTTAGGGAATTAGTTGGAGATTCGTCTCCAGCTAAGCTGGTTGAACTCTCTGCCTGAAGGCAGAGAGGAACCCAGACGAGGCTATGCCGAAGAGCAGTCTCGTCTGGGGTGGTAGACAGCTACCTAACTCTTTTTTACGGGGAATACGCGGAATTTTTGCCCGCGCCTACGGGCTCTGATACCCCACGTTAAATTCAGCCTTGTTCCACATCTGATCGTCTGGAGTGGTTGGCAAATATCCTTGCTTCGGGAATTAGTTGGATATTCATCTCCACCTGAGCTCGTCGAACTCTGCCTACGGACAGAGAGGAACCCAGATGAGGATATGCCAAAAGGCAGTCTCGTCTGGGGTGGTAGACAGCTACCTGACCACGTTTTGTACGGGGTCTACGCGGAATTTTTGCCCGGGTCTACGGACTCGGTTTTACCCCGCATTAAAAAACGACCTTGCGCTACATCCTGCCTCGCAGGGAGGTAAAATAAATAATCTTGCTTTGGGAATTACTATCCTGCTAACCGATTCCCAGTCATTCAATAGTGTATTCTCTTTTACAATAAATTTCTCTTTCTTTTATGTACTAGCGTGCTGCTGTTCCTTCAGTCGAGTACCACCTTTGTCTGTCAGTAACCTCTTTGACGATACAACATTCTGGGTTTTTTCGCCAATGTCTTTTTGCAATCTTCTTGTGAAGGTGATTTGATGCGAGTAGGTTGTCTCCAGATCTCGTCATCTTTGCCGTCCATAGGGAGGAATGCGATATTACCATACTGCGCTGGCCCAATGTGCCTTGGTAGTGGCGGATGTAACATGATTGGGCGATCACGTCTCTTTTTCGATTTATGATTGACTTGGCAGAAGAATTTCTGCAGTTGACTCCCGTAGACTGGTTGTCAGTCAAGGCTAAAGGATCCAGTCTATCCTGCTATTTAACCCTTAGACAGAGGGAGGAGAAGAATAATTGTATTCATATCTTTACACAAGTGCATTTGCGCGTAAATATGTTTCTCATTCCTTGTCATTATCCTTCACATTACTTACACATCCAACCTTGCATCACGTGGTATTCCCAAGCGGTCACTTATCTGGGTACACACCAGTGTCAACATTGGTTAAATTCAGTGATCCAACGAAAATAGGTCTTTCAATGCAGTATAGCTGCAAGAATTTTTGTAATCAATGCTTCCCAAAATATTACCAATAACACGATAAACTGAGAAGAATCTATTTAATTTGAAGATTAACGTCTACTTTGAGAAGCAGACAAATTGTAATGTAGTTTGCTTTATATTAACAATTAGTGTTAGATTTAGAGAATGCTAATGCTTTGTTTTACGAATTTAATCTGCATAGATTTCTTCTAGAAAATCTTTCGAAGTAATAGAATCTTCTGTTAATTTTGGTTGAGGCAAATAAACCCGTAAATCCCTACGAGATGAAAGTTTTAAAAGATATTTGCCTCAGGTCTCCATTATTACTTCTTGCGCAAGACAAGGTCTTGACTGTAATAATAGGGTTTGGGCGAGAACAATTTTTGTAAGCTAGGAGAGCGGAACTGTCCACACGGATCGATTGTGAAAAATATCTGTATAGACAAAGACACTGCTCGAAAAAGAGTCGATCGATAGACTTTCACTATCGACTGTTGAACGGCGCTGTTGACACAGACTGACTGGCATCGAGTGGCGTGTGTTTTAACGCTTGGTCGTGGATAAAACTGTCTCCTCAGCAACGGGACTACTCGTCCCAGATTGATAGCGTATGGGTAAAAGTCGTTTTGATGGAAACTCTCGAGTTTTTTAGTTCGACTTCCTTGTGATTACTTGTTGGGGAAACATTTGTCATAGTTCGTCGTGTTAAAAAAAAAAGTAGGATTTTTAATTCACTTTCACACATAAACGAAGAAATTTGCCAGATATCTGTCTATATTTCTGAGATGAGGTATACTAACTATTTACACTATTTACATTGCTGGCACTGTTGTTCTCCTCTTTGTTGTCATATTCACTACGTTTTGGCCGTTGTGCGCTCCGGCCTTCAGATGGCTGGAATGCTGACACATATCTCAGCATTAAGTAATCCAGCGACTTGAGTTGTGATGAACTCACACCTGGCCACAGCAGAAGTGAACAAAAACACTTGAAGAGCTTAGTTACTAAAGGGTAATAACTGAAACCGAGATATCCGAAAGAGACGTGGCCTGTGGAACTAGATAACCCCCCCCCATCGTGGACGAAATAAAAAGTTTGGTTCAAAATTTCAATCACCTGAGAAGGCTGGAGCATACAACAGCCGAAACGTCGTGAATATAACGACAAAGATGAAGAATTTAATCCGAACAATATAAACACTGTAAATAATTTGCCAGATGTTTTAAAGATTAATGTCTTTGTAGTTACCGTATGTGTTCATGCATAAGTCGATTTAAGATAAAAGCTAAATATGAAAACAATTAAATCTACATTTCGTTTAGAAAGAAGATGAAATTCTTATGTCGTGAGAACAGTTAAAAATAACTTAGTTTCAAACATGAAAAATATTTATCAAATTCTACAATTAAACAGCGTGAAAATATAGATGAATTATTAATGAAAAATAATACGTCTTCTTCAGTACACTTATAAGAGGCTACTTTGCAGTGCATCTATCTTACAGAAGCGTCTGTCGACGTTGTTAGCATCACAGTTTACCATTTGAATTACTGCTTTACTCTGAAGGCAAATAGATGACAGCAAAATGGGAAATAATAAAAGGTCTTTTTTGAGTATGAAAAAAAAACTCAATTTAAGCTGTCGCAACTAACTGATGTAGTAGTTTACTCAAAACCTATATACATCGTTCGGACACTGTGCTTCATCTTTATTGTCATATTACCGAAGTTTCGATTGTTGTACGCTACGGCCTCATTCAGATGTTATATGTCAGAATCTCGAACCGATCCCCTTGATTTGGTACTAATTTCACGTACCATGCATTTTCTCAGTGAATTCCCTTTTAGCTACTCATTTCCCTAAGTTTTTGCTCCCTCTACTGTGGTCAGGTATTGAACTCACAACTACTTTCATCCAAATCTCTTTCTGGATTACTTCAACCAACGCTTTTATCCACTTGGCCATGTGTTAGAAATATAGGCAGATACTCAAAACCTGTTGAGCGACAAAATGTCTCCCATTGCTTAAAAGTTTTTGTGTGTGTGTGTGATCAAATTGTAATTGACATTATTAAATGGAGAGGTTACTGCAGAAACGGTTCATTTCATTGAAAAGGTTTTAAAATTTTAGACTATTGTTCGTGTCAAAGAAGTATATGGTGACACTAAGAAAAATGATCCCTCTGAAAAAAGTGATATCAGGTTTACATGATGAACAGCTGTTACTTTTTTTTTAATTTTGGTAAAATGACAAAGAATGGGGGGGGGAAGCAAAGAAAAACAATCGAATCATTAAGGAGAGATACTAGTTGTGTTATTGAACATACATGCAATGGCTTAATTGGTGTTTGTAGATATTTGCAAAACAATGGGTTAATTCTGTTATGCTTGATGATTTTACCAGAGATTATTTAGAAAATGAATTTGGAAAATTAAAACGAAGACCTAGATATGCATATTTCATAACACTTCATAAAGTTATTTTCATGTTGAAAATGCTAAACTACTTCTTAAATGTTGATGCCAAAGAATACAGTTTTAATCCAGGTCATAATTGCACAAAATGTGAACATTTGCTGGATGAAATTGCATGCCAAATATTTGATAACTTACCAGACCTTGAAACTAGCATTTCTAAAGATACTAAAATGTCACTTTTGCATATAGCAGATTATGTTACAAGAAAAGATTGGTCAACAGAAGAGGAAATATTTATTAATACTAGATTTTTTTTATTTTCAAATTTTTTTTTTAGAACTAGATTGTGTTAATTTAAAAATATAGTCGCTACAGACATGAATTTTAGCTTATTTTTAATTTTGTAATCAACAATGACGCCGACGTACAAAAAATTCTAAGCCCAATATATAATCATCATGACACCCAGTTTGATAAGATTATACCAAACACATGCCTCACAATGCGCAATATGGTGACAGGTTTTGCTAAAAGCAGCTCATAATCTTGTAAGCCTGATCAGATGGAAATAACTTCTGCTTAGACAGCTTTTTCAAATATTGAGATATGACTCCCAAGTTACTGTGGCCGACCGCATCATCCTATCCAACTTCCAAAAACAACCGCTTTTGACACCTGGTCAGGATGCTCCTAATTTACTCTCCATTATGAACACATTTTATTATTGATTTTGATTAATATTCATTTTTCATCTTAATTTTTTAAATTGCTTTTTATTTTAACGTTACTGAAGCCGCCGACCTACAACCACGAGTAGAGTGCGCAGATCGAAAATAGAAGGTACTCTGGTAACATTCAAATTTCTGTCACCACTCGAATTCTTGTCACTTTTGCCTCATAGAACCTTAATTGAACGCACGAACTGCTTTAACCGATTGTGAGTGTCCTACAGCACACAGGGACTTACGGCCATATCAATTAACCAACGCCGAGCCAGATTTTTTTTTTAAGCGTTTCACCTCAAGCAAGGCGGGAAACCACTAGGACGCAAGGGGTTACAGAAGATTTGGAGCAAGATCAGATAGGAGTGACAGAGGAAAGGATGAGGAGAAGGATAGTGGATAGATCAAGGCAAATGGAGATGTTGATTGACATTACATTTGAATAGTTGGAGATTATAGCTCTCAGGGAAACTGGAATAGGGAAGGGAGTTCAACAGGCGAGAGGTTCGAGACATGAAGCTATTGGAGTAGAAGAGACGGCTACATTTGCAGCAAGCTTGGATGTGCGGCGGTGTAATAGATAATGGGTCGGAATTGGAGATCGGAGAACTGAGTTCTAATTCCAGTCAGGTTCATTATATTCTCTTAAGCGCAAATATCCTTGGGGAAGATATGAAGTCACCTCATTTTCCACAGCTATCAGAAAAAATCTTAGAATCTAAAATGTTTTCAAACTTTAAATAACCTGTGAAGGGTTGATAATCTGTAAAAAAAAGAAATTCGATCAATACAGAACGCAGATTTAACTTCAAAGTTATCACTGTTGCTATGTCTTACCTGGTTTCCCCAATTAAGGGGTCAGGCGTGTGTTCAGTCTAGAGGCTATCCCTTATTATCTAATCGCTGTTTGAACGAAGGAACTAGAGGTATAAGATGAAAATGAATGATTCAAAAGGAATAATATTAATAAAGATCGTTAAAGCTTTATCAAACAAAAATACTGCCGCTCTTGCTACTGCGCGTGTTAGTCGAGTTAAAAGCGATTCAATACTTTCACATTTAATATACGATCCATATCAAGTGGAAAACTACTGCTTACAGAGACGATACCGCAACAGCTGTTGATTGTTGTCGCTGTTGCCAGGGCAGACCTTCTATCTTAGCAAGGTCAATGTATACAATAGTATTACAAGTGACTGAACGATTGCACAGGTCAATGGAAAGTATACTTAAAAAAAAAGTTTCATAAAATATATTCTGCGAGCTATAAATTCTGGTAATTGCGAGATCATCAGTTTCCTTATAAGGAAACATTCGGTATTCGTTGATCAATCAGATAGCATTTTCTCTTCGAGTTGCATGATCTATCCATTTTAGTTGTTGTTGTTGCTGGTAAACCTTCAGGTCATTTGGTTTGTTATTTAGTCATTTTTTTGTGATTTTGTAGCGACAATCCACGAGATCTGATGAAGTATACTCCTCTCTAAGAACCACATGGTTCATTTCTCGAAGCCATTCTTAATAATTGATCTGAGACAACGTTTATACACATCTGAGAGTTTTGACATTTCTGAACGAGTTAGACACGATGCATTACTATAGACATGCACACTATTTTACGTATCTTCGTTGTTATCACAAAGTTTCGGCCGTTTTGCCTTCCGGCCTTCATCAAGTGTATGCCGACCCGGTTAATCTTTAGATGGAATCCCGAATTTAAGTCTTTATTTAATCTGCGAGGGTTGACTATTCTCGTTCCACTGTCCAATTCTATGGATATCTCGTCTAGTTCTTATTTTTAGTAGTGCTTAGTTACAGCTCGACCTGGTTGTTTTTTTTTTTTTAACAGCATTTCCATTCCTAATGGGTTATTTAAAGACGACATTTAATTTTCTTGGAAGCTTTGGTAATTTTCTTTCTTTTTTTTTTTACTATTAAAATATATTGCTGATTTTTTTTTCTTTTAAATATTTGTTGCCAGTATTTTTATTATAAAAATATATTTTTAAACATTCATACTGTTTTGGCCCTATTTTGGGTTTCATCTCTTTGCCCATATCTGGGAACTTAACAAGTGTTACCAACCCGCTTCAGGGTGAACCTGAGAAAAACAGCAATTAAGTGGTGGTTCCACGCTCTTCAAAACCTCCCAGTCATTGGCCTTGGCGTTGGATGTATATTGAGGAAACCTCGCCCTGTTTCTACTGTGTCCAAGTATACCCTGTCCAAATGTAAATCATTCCTCATCACAGAAATTCAAAAACCATGCATAGCATCCACATGAGAATCTCGTTTTGACTCTCGTTATTAAGCCGATGTTTTGTTTATACCCTTAACGTAGCGTCTTCTGTTTAATTTCTTAATCTCTTATACTAAGTTTCTTATAAATGTTCCATACACCGAAATGTTTAGTATTTATCAATTCTCCGTTTCATGATAGAGAAACTTATTGCTCGATTAACCTGATGACGTTAACAACGTATTGAATTTTTAATTTTAAAACCAAAATTATGTACCTGTCGCTTCACTGAGGGTAAGATTATCAGTTTTTAAATCTTATATGTTTAATTTTTTTTACTAGAAAATATATTCAGTTTAAATTCAAACGGCAGTATATTTCAGCCTATACTCTTGTACACTTACCCAGGGGTTGTTGCCAGACAAAAAGGGAAATTAGACCTCGAGATACAGATGTCCCTTTCAACTTCATTCAAATTTCGTGTGTGTATGTCTACATATTCACATGTATATTTTGATTCAATGACATGACTAAAAATATTTCTACAAATTTAAAAAAAAAAGTTATATAATACTTATACAGGTGATTTCCGATAAATCCAATAAAAATTACCTGGTTTTTTTTTTGTGTGTGTGTGTGCTTTTATTTAAAAAAAGTATTTCCTTATCTACAGCTATATTTTATTGTTCAACACAGGGAGGTGTTATCTAAACTGATTGGTAGGAGAATATCTTATCTCAACCAGTGTCAAATATCCGCATGTATTGAATTAGCCAAAATGTTTGTTCGAAAATTTACTTAATAAATCAAATAAACTTACTGGCCAACCCAATACTTGTGTGTACATAAAATAACACAAGCACATGTAAGTCACTGGCAAATGAAAGCCATGCGTAGGCTGTGTGTGTCGGACAGGTAATCGACTCTTCTATAATATAGATTGTGACACTGTGGTTAATAAAGTGTGGTGTTGAAGGTTGACTGTGGATCTAAAATTCAATTCAAGGCGAGAAATTTACTTTTCTATATTATATAGGGTATTACGGTGGAGTAATGGTTAGCGGTTCAGATTGAGGAATTTCAGTTGTTATCCATTGCATTCACTTACGTGCTAATGCCTTTGGGGAAGGTATGAATCTTCTTCTCCTCCCAGCTATGGGTTAGTAGCAGGATAGACAGGGTTCTATAGCCTTGGATGGCAACTGGTCTACCGCAGAAAGAAATGGCAAGCTACTGCGAAAAAAAATCTGCTTCGTCAGTCATGTATCGGAAGATACATGATCGCCCAAGTGTGTATCACGTATGATAATGTAAAAAATGAATCATAGTCACCGAGTAAGGTGAACAAGCAGTTGAAAATGTCAGGATGGTTGACGGGCAGTTCAGGGGACAGATGCTACCGGAAATCATCCTGACGCAAATATCAGCGAGATGTTTTCAAATGTTGGTTGCAAGGACTTTTTGGGATTCATGCCAAATTGGAACGTTTCATTCAAAGATTACTCGCACTCATGCTATCAATGCTGATCATTATGATGGCATCTGAATTTCTTGTTGACAATCTACAAGCAAGTATTTTGACTGGTCTGTGATTACCTAGTGTTTTCTACTGACCGGTCAATCAAAGAAATTTCAATACTGTTCATTGGGGACCAGCGAGTCTTTCGTATTCTCAAAATTCATCGACAGAACCACACAGAGTCGGTGCTTACTATCCTCAAAACCCCGACCGGGTAGAAACCTGATTGGGGGGGGTCAGGAAATGCTTTGTGACTCTTGCTATTAACATTTTCTTTTTTTTCTTTTTTTTTTTTTACTGCCTGCATTTATACACGTTACAAAATAAATTAAACATAACTGACTATTAGTCTTAACGTAATTCCCCATGTATAATACGCCTTCATTCATAATACGCACCCCTAAAATTGTGCTGAAAGTGTGGGGAAAATGCTTCTGCTCACGAATAATACGAACCCCCTAGTTTGGTAATCAAACCCTATGAATTGTACCTTTCCAATTTCATTAGGGTCAGCGTTTCCTACTCTTATTTTTAAAAAAATGGTTTTAAACATAGAATAATATTATTCTAATTTAGTTTTATGATAATTATTATCTTATTTTCCAGCAATTTTTTAAAAACTTTTTGTAGCTGTGCATAATACGCACCCCTGATTTTACTTATTAATTTTTAGAAAAAATGCGTATTATACATGGGGGAATTAGGTAAATGATGAAAAGTTTTATGTTGATGTTGACGTTAACGTCATACTGGTTTCTTCTTCCTCTCCCACCGAATCTATGAATTTGAATTGTTCATGCTACGTCTTGAAAAACGCTACATAATATTCACTATTTTTCATCTATAATGTTGAATGTGTTAAACTTATTTCATTTTTTAACAAAAAAAATCTCAAGTTCTTAAAAATTCCCACAGAAAAGTGTTGATTTATTTACGTTAGAATGATCTATTATGACATGTCTAATTTTTAGTTGGATACATTGTATTTATTTTTAATTTTTTAAAGCATATGATGCATTGTTATGCATAATTAGGTTAAAATAAAATATGATTACTACCTTATGAAAATTGATATGTAGTAGAGTGTGGGTTCCGTAGCATACATTCAGAGGTGGCCAGAAAACACTTGCACCGGGCCTGCAACCACATCTCTGTTGCCTCCAGTATCCTCTACATGTGAGGAAATTGTCATACAATTATTAGAAAATATATATCTCTAAATACACACTAATTTTCTTCTAGCTAAGTCACACCCACGTCGTACTCTACCCATAACAAATTTTTAAACAAATATACCAGAGTGATGTCCATTATCGACGCGACTCTCGCTTTCCACAGATGTCTACAATTACGTTAATGCGTTTCCCTTATATAAGGGAAGCCGGGCAAAGAGAGTGACTTTATTTATAGATACACACATTCACACACACTAACAATAGAGGATAAATGAGAGCCTGGCTATTGCCAGTCCGACCATTAAATTGAGAAAATTATCTCCTGTGAACACAGAAAGAGAAGGGACTCCACTATCGGCGCAACAAGCCCAAACCAATAGCCAACAAGCAGTCAGCTGGTTTAAGCTTCCTCCTTTTTCACGCTCTGATTTCACACCTTTTCACCGTACATTCGAACGCAAAACTATACGAATTACCAGACACATTTCCATATCTTATAAATGAAAATAAATCTTTGCTAATTTCTTCAAACTAGTAGCTAATTTGTTTCTTTATTCCAACCAACTTCCACCTTGGATCAAACATAGGTATACGTACTTCTGTAGTTATATTTCTCTCTCTCTCTCTCTCTCTCTCTCTCTCTCTCTCTCTCTCTCTCTCGATTCTGATCATAAATGTTGCATTTCTTGATGCATCGCCTATAAGTAAACCACACTGTTTATGTTCTATTTCCGCTCTATTCCATTAGAGTTTGGATTTTGACGAGCTGAGCATTCAGAAATTGTAGCTGTGTGTTGGTTTATTGACTTCTTGAAAAGATTTTATCCTGTAGAGGAATTTAAAAAAAAAAAGTGCATCAGATAATTTCATTCCCCATAAATCATTTGAAGAGACAGTTTTCAAAAGGTTTCGTCTATGCCGTCCGGCGATGAGGCGTTGGCTGTATAGATACAGGGTGAGAGATTTTTTTAAGTTTCCCAACTTTCTATAGCTCATTAAAATACTTTGGTGTATTTTATTGGTGTTTTTGTAATTTTATTATTTTTTTCGATAAAACATTCAACATGAATGTTATTTTTATAGGGTGGCTTTATATTGTGGCAAAACAAGCTTGCTTTCTCACGTCTGATTCGCTTAATATAGGAGTTATTTTCAGATTCATTTCTTTCATCTCTTCCTTAGTTCTTCTGATCGTTCCTTCACAATATAATTTTCTTCTATTTGCTGTATCCCTTCAGAACATAGGTGATTATGGCTCTCCACAACTTCCTGACCGTTAGTTAAGTTATGCGCTACTTTTTTTACTCTACCTCTTGCTTTCAATATGTTCTGTGAGTGTCAAATTTTCTAAACTCTCTTCCAAACTATACTCCATGTATTATAAAACTTAAAACTTTCTAAAATATTATAGAATAAAAATTATATTTTCTGCATTAAATGAACCAATGTTATATAGGAATAAAGTGTCGCTGCCGGCATTTGAGTTTGAACATAGATCGCCAGTGAGCAAAAACGGGCGATCCCATTATTGAATTAAATGACCATAGAGGAAACGCATATATCTATAAAGTAACGTGACGTCTAAACGATCGCTATTCAAGTCGATCGTCTATTACTATTCGGATCGTTATTTCAACTCTATCCACTATTAATATACGGACCGCTATTCTCTACTCTATTCGCTATAGTTTTTCTCTATTAGGGTCACTATACGGATTACTATACGAGCGAGTATTATCGAACAATTACTATTAATGAGAGTGATGTTCGAAGGCGTCTGACACCAGCTCTGTGCAACGGCATACTATAGTTATATCCGCGATTATAAAGTCTCTACTACAACGAGCATTACGAAAGTGTCAACGAGTATTCGTTGGCATTAAAAAAATGGCAACAAGTGTTCTTCGACATCACAAAAACCACAAAGGTAGATATGCTGGTAAAACAATAATACTTTTTTGTATTAGTACAGATGTTTCAAATAAAACCAGTAAACAGATAGGAGTCTGATTGGCACCAAACAAAATCCAAACGGTGTTACCCACAGACATTTTATTATCTCCTTACTCGTTACCCACAGACATTTTATTATCTCCTAACTCGTGCCCTAGAAAGTTCAGCTGACTTTTGCTGGTGCTACGCTGATCAACTTTAATTTCATTTTCTCGATGAATTCATACTTATTCACGTGTTCAGTCCGTGTTATTCTCAGCATCCTTCTGTAGAACCACATTTCTGTTGCGTTCGTTCACTGCCATATAGGAGTGCTGATATGACATAACAGTTTAGTACGCTTTTATTTGTTTCCAATGAAATTCTCCTGTTTCTTAATAATAGGCTTAGCTTTTAGAAGGCACCTTTCGCTATCCAAATGAGACTTCAGATTTTGGTGTAGTATTTTCCATCATCTGTTAAAATGCTTACTGGTTATTTAACCTTTTGCACTTGTTTAGTTTTGGTATCTGCAATTTGTAATTTGCGTGTTGGGCTGTTTCTTTTAATGACAACCATACATTCTGTCTTCTTACAGCAAGTAAGTTTTAACGGTGGCGTCACACCATTAAAACCTACTTGCTTCAGAAACAATAGCAGCATCGCTTAGTGGGTTGGGGCTGTGTCCCTAAGCTCCGCAAAGTAGTCTACAGGAATTACATAGATACTTATATTCTTGTTTGGATACGGAAGGAGATAAGTCACATGGGTCACGTGACGGCCGCTTAGTGACGTCACTTCATATGGTAATGAGCGGTGGTTAGTTATTTCGTTTTGCTTATAGCAGCCAAACCGAGTGGTGGCATTTTTAGCCTGGGCCAGAAGACCTGTCAGTCAGTTATGTGCCATGCGTGATACAAGCGATCATATATCCTTCGATACATGACTGACGAGGCAGATTTTTTTTTTCCCACAGTAGGTTGCGATTTCTTTTTGCGGTAGACCAGTTGCCATCCAAGGCTATAGAACTCGGTCTGTTCTAATATATATCCATAGCTAGTGTGAGAAGAGGATTCATACCTTTCCCAAGGGTATTAACACGTAAGTGAGTGTAATGGATTCGACTGGGATTCGAACTCGGCTTCCGATTCCTCAATCCGAGTCGTTATCCATTACTCCGCCGTGCCTCCTCAGAAACCCGTGCTGAAGCTAAATCTACCTCCACTGGCAGTTTACAAGCTCATAGTGCTGATTCCCTTGAGGAATATATTACCTCAGATATAGAAATAACCTCCGGCTCACGGTCCTCAAGACTAGTCGTTTCACCTTCATGGAATATGCCCTCGCTTGGGACATAGTAAATTAATCCGGTTGAATCTGGAGTCCTAAACATGGCTTCTCCAGACACAGGAGTATCTCCATATTATTCCTTTTTGATTCTCCTTACATTCTGATCGCTATGTAGATATATGTGATATATTACTCTCTACGTGGGACACGTGTATATATGTATAGAAGTCTATGATATCGTACATCAGCTACAATAAAATTGGTATTTTATATGAATAATACCTTATGAAAATTGAGCTGTAGTAGAGAAGTGGGACCAGAAGATCTTTGCAGCGGCCCTTACCTAAATCCTTCCAATATCTTATATTTATAAATGTAGGCGCCTTAGAATATTACAACTACTATTTTGCTAAATCCTTACTATTAGGTCTATATTTCGTCTTTTGCCTTAGCAGGCCAGCTGTGTAAATGCTGAAAAAAATAACTATTTCAATTCATCAAATACAAGGGAAATAGACACCAAAATATCCCGAATACACAATATTTACATATATACAAGTGTGGATGACGTTACAACAAAAACAATAAAATGTCTGTGGGTAACACCGTTTGGATTTTGTTTTCTGCCAATTAGACTCCTATTTGTTTATTGGTTTTATTTGAAACGTCTGTACTAATACAAAGAATATTATATATTCGGACAGCAAACATTCTTTTAAACATTTTTTTCACTGAATATGAGACAAGGAAAAAATCTTAGATATTATCAAGTACTTATATTTTTCTTTTTGGAAGGATTAATGGAGTGTAGAGACTGTTCGTAATAGTTATTGCTGCGTCGAAGTTAACTCTACTTTAATTTCCTAAATGTCCATATTGTTTCCTAGGGGACGCTACCCCCTAAACTATAAATACTTGAATACTTCGTTCTCTCTTTTTTTCACTGGTCATTTGAAGCGGACACTAAGACAATGTAGGCTCTCGCAGAAGATTGCGTCTTCCCTCTTGTAGGAAACGCTATGAAAATTATACACACACGTACATACAAAATTCATCGAAACACGAAATTTCCACACACACACGTTAATATCTTTGTTTGCAATTTCTTTTGTTGTTTAATACATATTTGTTTGTACATATATATATATATATATATATATATATATATATATATATATATATATATATTTATATTTTTTCTTATTTTATTTTACATTTCTTTTGGGTGGATTTATCTTGTGTCAGCCATATTTTTGTAGTGGACTTAATTTCAGGAATTCTTTATATGTTCATATTACAATACGTACAACCCACGGCCCGCTACAGTGACATGCGCTTTCGTCCAATTTATTAGGCATTGTTGAGAAGGCCATTCTAAGGTGTGTTGTGCAATAGTTATATTAATTTTAGGCTGCGCGAGAGGAGCGGCCATGAATTTATGTTGTGGTGTCGTATTTGTGACCCCCGCACGCAGCTGAATATCACCAACACATTCGAACTATTATCGAATAAAGTAAGGTTGAGTCTTGGTTTAAATTGTTTTATATAAAGAGCCTGGAACATTTTTAGTCGCCGTCAACAGATTTCTTTTGAATAAAGGTGTTATCAACCAGAATGTTTCTAAAAGGGACAGGCAGTTGTTTGTGGTGTCTTTTTTTTATGATACTGATATCACTTCAGTGGTTTGCCATCCTCCGGGAGAGGTTTGTTGCCGTGTGTCCGATGTAGTTATTTGTTTATGAAAAGAGACGCATTTTTTTAAGTGGCAATTAATTTTTTTATGTGTGTTGTTATTTTTAATGATAAGGCTGACAGTTTTTAATTTTCTGTAGCATATTGTAAATACAGGATGCGGCAGGAATCCGTCTCACATATACCAAGACAGTAAGATGTATTTATTGTAGGTATATGTGGGAGGTATTTCTGCCGCACCCTCTAGTATAGATTTAATTCTGTAGTATATTGCAAGCTTTTACTTGTATATATATATATATATATATATATATATATATAATAATATAACACTCATTCAAAGATAGCAGTAACTTTTTGCTTGTAAATTAAATATTTATTGCAGTCATGACACACACGCACAAGTCAAATGAGCTCAATGTATTCTCTTCTGAATGTAACTTCCCTGTATATATGCGGTAGTTATTTAAAAATTAAAGCTTTGAAATAAAAAGATGTTCTAATATTTATTGCACTTAACACACACACACACGCACGCGCGTGCGCGTCTTACAAAAATTATACTTAGACAGCAGAGTCCATTATACATAAAAAAGGAAGTTACTTATCAATGTGTATATATATATATATATATATATATATATATATATATATTATAATTTTCGAGACATATATTATAAATTAACTGATTTAAAAATATCGTTCCACCGCTACAAAGGAATTACCATGTTTCTTTCTTTTATTATTATATACATAATTTATTCGAAAATTATAACATAAATATGTTATAAAATAAGTGATCAACACCATCACTTGATAAGACGCCAGAAGGGTTGAAACAAAATGGCTATTTTTGTAGTGATTTTATGACATATTTATGTTATAATTTTCGAATAAATTATATTTGCTCTACTCTGTAATGAGCACTCTTTTAAGAATAATAGATTTTGCTTATTGGAATTTATTCCGTATGCACCAATCCTATACTTGAGGATATATATATATATATATATATATATATATATATATATATATATATAGATATATATATATATATGTGTGTGTGTGTGTGTGTGTATATATATATATATATATATATATATATATATATATATATATATATATATATATATAAAATGAATACATAAGGAATAAGTAATGAAAGCCTTCACGATTTGAAAATGTTCCTCCATATATTTAGCTTAATAAATTTGGGTGGGAGTTGAATAATGCGGAGTTATTTCCGAAAAATTACTGATGAATTATATGAATCCATATCTCCCCTTGTCTATAATTTAAATAGGACAGCCTTGGCTCTGAGGGCTTGTTTGGCAACCAGTCTAGGAGAAAGACTATTCTGAATTCAAAACCGTATGTTGCCCTGGCGAAACATATACTACGAAACTAAGGAAAGGCTCGTGGAATTCATATTGACTACAGTCGACCTCCTTTTCTCCGCACTACTTGTTCCTTATTTATTTTGTTGAATTGACTTCATAGCTTCAACTGTCTCATATATTATGAAATGGACAAAGTACGGCAATTATTTTAAGACATTTTTTATCTTTATACATTCTATTTATAGATACAAATATTTAAGTAAATCCTCTGTTTATAATAAACAGTATTAACAACATTTACCGGCCTGAACGTCCGAGAAATTTTCATAGAAAATATGCGTCCTCCGACAGGACTCCTTTATTTTTATTTTTTTATAAATATATATACATATATATGTATATATATATATTGCTAAAGGAGGAATTTGTGTTGAAAAATAAATATTTGTTACCTATATACATTTTACTAATTAAGCTACGGACAAACTGTGATGTTTCTATTTTATGTATATATATATATATATATATATATATATATATAAATTAATTGATTTAAAATATGTTTTTTTTCGCTACACAGTTCTAACCATGTTTCAAAAATGGAAGCTAAAAGCCCCGAATTTAATTTTGTACTTAAATTAAAGACATTAGTTCCATTTCATCCTCAAGCGAATTTTGGAGTAACTTTTAAAATTACTGGGTTTTAAAGACACAGCTAAAATCATAATTCACGTTTCCAAGGTTACAGATGAATCCACTTTCACTAGAAAAGGGGTGTTTGCGTGTTCATTATGTCTGTATTTTAATGTATCAGTTATTAGTTACGTTTTGGTAGGGGGTAGGGATGTATTTTTCAATGAAATCTAACATCCGTTAAATGCATGTCGTCAGAACTGTGTAGCCATATTCTAAATCAATTAATTTATAATATTAATGCTCTGTAAATTTACATTGAGCACTATTTTGTAAAAATAAAAATATCTATAAGAACACCGGATTATATATCTTACTGTTCTTTATATATATATATATATGTAGAGAGAGAAAAGAGAGAGAGAGAGGAAAGAGAAAGAGAATATGACGGGTAAGGACAATTTTATAAGATTTTTTTTTCGTTTTATGCGTACAAGTGTAAATATAATTTTTATAATTCTTTTTCACTTAAGTATGATATAAGTGTCTGTTGATTGGTTTATTACCGAATCTTCTAGTTAAATATTCTCTTGAAAGTTTATTTTTTTTTATAGGATAAAATAAACGTGATATTAAGGGTGTATATGCCTGTACCTGAATTTAAAAAAAAATTGCCCTGCGTTTGGGTTAATTTTATTTCATTTAAAGTCTTGCTAGTCTCTCTCTCTCTCTCTCTCTCTCTCTCTCTCTCTCTCTCTCTCTCTCGCACACACACACACACACACACACAGTTATGAGCGCCGTATAGTGTATTGTGTTGTTCGTGAATTCTCTTTGCCTTCTCTCCGGTTTGAAATTTAGTTATCCTTCTTTTTGACTAGTTTTCTCTCAGGACTATAGAACATTATCTAGCTTGCTATTTAAACAATAGCTGGTGGCGGTGGGGGAGAGGATTCATACCTTTTCCCAAGGCAATAGTACCAAATAGAATTTTAATTTATTTTTAATTTATTTAAAAAAATAAAAACATACAGTCATAATCATGTCTCTTTTCTTCGGAGCTGAAATAGTTGCGTATTACCCATGGTTACTGAAATAAATTAAAAGTGAGTTTTTCTGTGACATTATTTCTGACCACCTTAGACTCATGTTATTTGAATATCTCCCTAATTCGTTACTTTTCTGATTTGGTTTGGTTCAATATAAAATAAGATTTAACACCGAGCTGTCATCTTTTGTTTTTAAGAGTGGGTTAAGGAAACTAATTTGGCATAGTATCCTAATACATATTTTTTATTTTTTTTTTTTACGAGAAGTAAGGGTGCTTACTGACAAAGAAAAAATTGGATGCATTCTGTACCCCACCCTGCAGAGCGATGATTGCGGTCACTGTTGCTACTACTACCGTCTGTGTATGTGTGTACGCGGACAGACTGTCTGCCAAGCCATCTGGTGGATGTTCTGGTAGGAGTAGCGCCGGTAGACGGAGTTGGAGAAACCTGCCGATGAGTATAAAACCGAGGAGTGGGGCAGGATCCAAAATGGTGGGAAGTGAAGCAGGATAATAAGTGTGCTATCTGTAAGGGGAGACGATTTGATTAGTTTCTTGTAATGCGTGCGTGCATATGCACGTGTTTTTTTCTTTGTGTTTTATCGAAAGTCGTACAGGTTGGGGAAAATGGCAGGTCAGTAAGTCAATTGAAACGCGAATATATACAGCACCTTAATACGTCTGAAATCAATGATGGAAAAAAAAATCTATTTTCGTTGTACTTCTTTCATGTACCACGAGCCATTCAGCTAGTAAACGTTCACCGCTCTCCACACCATCCTTTCTGTTGTTGCCCAAAGTAACCTCTATTCCATTGGTATTCCTATTTTATATTTTCTATCATCCATTCACACACTCGTTAAAAAGAGAGAAGTTGGAGGATAGAAAATAATTCTTCTCCAGCATGGACTCGGAGACTCTTTTGAACTCAAGACTGGGCAGCTCCCGTTTAAATATGATAACAATACCGCATTTTCAGCATGATCTGGCTCTTGGAAAGGTAGAGGATAGCAGGAGGGGTTAGATAGTTACTGGTGCTCTACAGGGAGCTGACTGGTTTATCTGCATCTTTTAGCGATGGATCGCAGCTCGTCGATAACATTTCAGTAAAAAATTCCGCAGCTTTGATGTGTAAAAGTTTTCTAAACACTTCAGTCTGATTTTCATGAGATAACGTTTCCCTCATCAAAGCGTAATTCAGTGATTTCAGAGAGTTATAACCCGTTGGTAAAACGTCAGGTAAATATGGCGAGTCGGGTAGACTACACCAACCGAATTCTAATTTCTTTTTTCCGATGTTTACTAAGATATCTTGCGTTGTCATAGAAAAGGCAACATGTTTCGTATTGACGTTAATCTTTCGACCAAATACTTACGAACACGTTGCATCTGCTTCACTCGTAAATGCGCATTTAATGTTTCAGCACGTTTGAAGAACTCGAAATGAATATCGCCCCGACAATTCCATGACATGCGCGGCATTACCGTTCTTCCAGCTTTTGCGGGGGAAGGTTATGGAGATTATTTAGGCGTAGTTTAAATTTGGCAAAAGGGTGAAAATATGAGACATTTGGAGACTAGCTTGCTAAACATTACACCATGCCATAAAACTTGTTCATTCCACTGCCTTTTGCGTTGAATGTTCTCGTATGTAAACCATTTTTCATCACACGATAGGATAGATTTAAGGAACTGTTAAGATTATATATTCTTCATTACAGTTGGTTCCCTGAAATGAAAATGACTAATAATTCAACCTAAAATGTATAACTGTCCTTTAAAATCAAATAGATTTTTCCGTATTCCAGAATTCTTTGCTATCAGAATAAAGTTGTTTTTTTTGTTTTTTTTTACTAAATGTTCATCCAATACTAGGCCTAAGTGTCACTCAAGGTAGAGTCTTACTGAATAAGGTGTTTGTGTGAACGAAAGAGGAGGAATTACTAGCAGATTGAGGACACTTAGCATCGATAAATATTGACCTTAGACTTGAAGAGATTAAGATTGTAGCGATCGAGGAAGCATCCCCACGTGAGTCTATTCCATGCAGTAGTGAAGAGGCTGCTGCAGTTAAATGTACTTTTTAGAAATGGAATATGAAGAAAATAAGGATGATTTGACCCTATTTTTCTGATTTGATTTATAAAGACATCTAATTATGTTTACATAGACACATCTCAAACTTCAAGAAATATGTTTCCTTCTGTGGGGATGCTAAGTAATCACTGGTAAATTCTTCGATAACAAAATCATGTTATAGTACTTATGAAATAGAATTTCGTGCAAAACAAGCCATTGGAAATTCATCAATCAATGTGTCAGTTGCGATAGTACTCTAAAATCAGCCTCTGTTTCTGACAGCAGATACACTTATCAATACGTAAGAAGTGTTACCATTAATTATAAAATAGTCAACGTGTATTAGATTCCACAAGAATGCAGTCATTTTTTTAACTGGAAAGGATTTAAGATCAGTCCCAGGACTAGGTTTAGTCGAAGGGTCGCTGGGCAGCTGAGCACCTGACCAGTTCCTTCAGGCTTGACAAACGGAGAGATATTCATTCATACGTGGCGTGTCTTAGGAAAATTGACTTTGCGGTATCCATCTCTTTCCAGGTTAAACCACAGTCGACGTCCTTCAAATTGAAGGCATGCCTTGGTCATAAACACAGAGTTGTTGGTTCCATTGAGGACTCCTATACTGCTTGCAAACTAAGACTAGAGAACCCATTCTACCCTAGCTTGTGGTATGAAAAGAGGTCCATGCATTTCTCAAGGGTATTTGTGCGAAAGCGAACATGATGGCATCGGACGACGTTCAAATTATTTTTAATGATAACCGCGGACACACGCACTCCAAATATTCCATACGCACATATATCATTGTTATGGTGAAACACACTTATTCTATAGATAATAGACTCTCCCACCTAACATAAGTAGGAGTAGTAAGAGAAACGAGGGTGAGTCGATGTCGGACGACAGTCGAACTCTCTGCCTTCTGGCAGAGAGGAACCCGGACGAGGCTATGCCGAAGGGCAGAGTTTCGTCCGGGGAGGTAGACAGACCCGATCTGCTTTATGCGGGGTCTATGGGGATTTTTTGGCCGAGCCTACAGGCTCGGGAACCCCACATTAAATTCGTCCTTGTGCCACATGTGACCGCGTGGGGGAGTAACTAAATAGCGTCGATGTCTGACGACAGTTAGTCGAATACGAAAGTAGTCAGCGACCACAACAAGATTACTCTGCGTAATACCTATTATACCAAGTTCCTAACGTTTGTACGTCGAACCTATTTTAGGACCGATTTACTACAAATACAAGCCTCCACTACGAAATAACTCCATAACAATCATCTACAATAGAACTTAGGCATCATTTATAGTACTATAACAATATTGATATAAAGATTGCGTTTGTACATGAAAAACACTTACCACTTGGTGTTAACTTTGTTGTCCGCTTTATAAACAGGTGGTCCTCGACTTACGACAGCTCCGTTCTTACGATGCGTCGTAACGCGATTTTCCGTGTAAGTCGAACGTACACCTATTCTCTGCGAATAGGTACTTATGTCACTCAGCTGTACTAAGTTACTAGTAAAGTAATAATCACATTTCTATGACATATGTTAACATAATTATAACTAGAAAAACACATGGAGGACATAAATATAATAAAATAAAACAAAATGTATTGTGTATGTACGAGGCAAACGGCATAAGTCGGAAAAAAATTAATGGAGATCGTCGTAGGTCGGAATTGTTGTACCATAGGGACTTATAATATACCTTTGTACAAATTTATGAACGATATATTTATATATATATAGTCATCCACAGCCAGACTGTTTCGCTGTATTACAGCTCCTCGATGTGGCTAGACGTCCGACTAGCTTCAAGCCGGGATCGAAACCTGACTGATTTAACATTAGTCAGATATCTTACCTTTAGTGCATCGTCGCACGGCAAAAGGAAGGAAATTTTAACGTTTTTCTTTATACGAAATATACCAGCGGCTCGGAGAACTCAATTCATACTTGAAGAGTAATGCTTAATAGAAGCAGGAGCCACTGTTTTTTAAAACCTCTTTTCCCAAGAGAAAGCTCAACCCGATTTCTGGGAGCATATATCATCCATCCACACACACACACACACACACAAACATGTGTGTGTGTGTATAACGGCCAGTTTGCTAGAGCGACTACAAACCTCTGTGGATTATACTGCGACTATCTATACGGAGAAGACTTTGCTACAGTTTTTGTGGGAATGCACATCATTTAGCGTGATTGAATACGTACGCTCAGAACCTCGGGCACACTGACTTGTGATTTCATGCTAGCATAACCCTTGATGGCTTTCAAACAGCTCCACCTATCCAATTTCACTCGCGACGTTTAAGTCAAACTTTGATATGTCTCTTTGACGCTTTCCAATCGTACCACTCCCCCACATACTGACAAATCGTTCATGCTGAGAAGTGAAGACGGATCTCATGGTCAGCTGCATCTATATAAGTGATATACGTATGTGAGTGATGTGTGTATATATATATATATATATATATATATATATATATATATATATATATATATATATATATATGTTAGTGATGGATGTAGTTACTACTTTTTTACGTTAAAATTAGTGGAAGTGTTTGTTCTGAGAACCCATGATTTTAAAGATCTATGTCTTGCGGCACATTAAGAATATTTGCTTAAATTCTGGCACTGTGTAGCTCAGTATGACCGCTCAGTGTCGGAAGACTATAATTTCTTGTCTGTGCAATATATAGGTACACACACAAACACACACACAAACACACACACATACATACATACACAACACACACATATATATATATATATATATATATATATATATATATATATAAAGAACAGTAAGATATGTAATCCGGTGTTCTTATTGATATTTTTTTTTTTTTTTACAAAACAGTGCTCAATGTAAATTTACATATCATTAATATATATATATATATATATATATATATATATATATAACCACACAAAAGAAATATATATATTTCAGCATATCCCATTTTTGTCAATGCACTTAATGCCAGACATTATAGTGAAAATTTTACGAGAAAATTTAGCTTCTTACGATCTCAGCCTACGGACTTATTGATCTACTTCTGTCAGTATTTATGAGTGTGGGTGTTTATTTACGAAGTGGGTGCTGAGAACTTCTCATTTCACTACTCCTATCATATATATATATATATATATATATATATATATATATATATATATAAAGAACGACAAGGATTCTAACAAAGTAGAGCCGACAATGCGGCTTCGCTCCTGGATTTCTTCTATTTATTTGACCTATACAATTTTGCTCTCGTAATTTATACATAATGCTATGGCCGCTTTCTTTTTCTTTTTCCTTCACCTGCAGGTGAATAGATCACCAAATGTTGCCACCATTATCCGAGATCAAAAGATTAAATGATACGTTTGTTTCAAACACTTAGCTTGCCACCAAAATTTACCTACCTCTTCCATCAAAAGATTAAATATTTTTTTACAGCTTTGTACTACGAGACAAGTGCCCGTTACATCACACATCAATCAAACTCGAGTCATTTACAGGCAAGTGCACGCGCAGCCTGCTGATTGAAGAGTAGATTTAACTTTTGTTTTTAATGCTTGATAATATTTATTGCCCCACACCCTTGTAAAATATTTGGGGCTCGCCATATTTGAATATCAAAGACTAGCTTTGAGTGTCACTTAGCTTATAGATGATATATTCAGCACCGCATCTCCGGAGTTTTGTACAAGAACTTTTTCCTTGATCGTTCAGTCCACTCATCAGGAGGTTTTCACGGTTGACTGCGGATTTTTTTCATTTTTCGTTATTGTTATACGACGTTTGAAGTAAATAATTTATGCGTTAATTGGAATGTTATTATTAGGTTGTTTTGTTTTCTAGGGGTGTGCGTACGTGGTCATTTCGTCTTATATATATATATATATATATATATATATATATATATATATATATATATATATATATATATATATATCAAGAAAGAAAAAGGTTAACGTGTGACGCGTTTTGTCTCATAGGACTTTATCGAAACGTGTCAGACGAAAAATTCTCTGCTTTGTCAAACATCTTCCCTCCAAAACTGTTCTTGATATATAAAAATATATCGTTATCATATATATATATATATATATATATATATATATATATATATAAAAAGTGAACATGAAACAAACTGTCGGCTCCAAGTGTTGACTTCAATGTTCACTTTTATATTTACACACGCTCTATCTCTGATATTGAGCACTTTACCCCATAAATATAGCACACCTTAGGACTATACTTTATATATATATATATATATATATATATATATATATATTTTATTTAAAAAATACGATTCCAACTCGCGACATAAGAGGTCTCATGTTTCAAAACAAGAGCCGAAAACTTCAATATAATTATTTGAACTGGAATCAAAAAAAAATTTCGCTTGAAGATGGAACAGAACTTACTTTAACTCAATTTAATTCAAATAATTATATTGAAGTTTTCGGCTCTTTTTTTGAAACATGAGACCTCTTATGTCGCGAGTTGGAATCATATTTTTAAATAAATAATTATATTTATGCTCTACTTTTGTATCGAGCACTATTTTTTTAAAAATAATAAATAAAATACTAAAGAACATTGGATTATTTACCTAACAAGTTCCTTCCTATTTTCTATATATTTTCACATATTACATATATATATATATATATATATATATATATATATATATATATATATATATATATATATATATAGTAATAATATATATATATATATATATATATATATATATATATATATATATATTGATAATATTAGTGGTCAATATATATATATATATATATATATATATATATATATATATATATATATATATATTTCCAAGAGGATAGAATCCAGGTAGAGCTGAATGTCTAGGACAGAGCAAGAATATAATATAAAAGGCTCATACTCTATGTATGTTAATACCATGGAATATTAGTGTTTGAGCCTTTTATATTATGTGTGTGTGAAAGAAATATATTATTATTATATTGTCATATGTACAATAAAGATTAATTAGATTAGAAAGGGGATTATGAACGTAGTTGTAACTACTACTAAATATGAGGATGAGTAGTAGTAATAATAATCGTAGTAGCAGTAATAATAGTAGTAGTAGTAATAGTTATGTAGTAGTAATAATAGTAATATTTATAGTAGTAGTAATAATAGTAATGTAATAGTATTATTATTTATAGTAGTAGTAATAATATTAATATAATAATATTATTATTTATAGTAGTAGTAATAATAATAGTAGTAGTATTTATAGTAGTATTAATAATAATATAATATTAGTATTATTATTTATAATAGTAGTAATAATAATAGTAGTAGTATTTATAGTAGTATTAATAATAATATAATAGTAGTAGTATTATTTATAATAGTAGTAATAATAATAGTAGTAGTATTTATAGTAGCAGAAATAATAATATTAGTTGGAGCGTCATGGCCGTATTTTGGTGGGTTTTTATTTATTATTTATTTTTATTTTTTTAAGTATGAGTCACCCAAAACTACCTGGGTGTTAGATTTAGATATCTTAGGTCACCATCGGTCGGAGTGTGAGCTGGCTGGGTAACTTAATCTGAAACTATTTCCAAATGGGTCCCATTCCCAAGATTGTGCTGCTTTTTTATCAAAAGCTGTTACCAAATCCCGCGTATTTGGCTGTTATGCATGCACCTGGTATACCCTTATTAGACTGGGTGCCATAGTGGGTAAATAAGAACTTCATTTATTTTTACTACAGGGTCACTTAGTTGGCATACTACTCTCTCTCTCTCTCTCGAACAACAACAACAACAATAATAGTAATAGTGAAGCTACTTTTTTTTTTATTTCAGCACACTAACTCTAGGAAACAATAAAATCTAACAGATATGATATACTTGCAGTAAAATAAAGAAAAACAACTGAAACACAAAAATAAACAAACGCTTGTAACACACAATGCAAAAAAACGATTACATATGCGTGTCTAATATACCTACAAACGTGTCTGTGTAGGTGTTTCCGCATGTGATTCCTTTGTGTTTGGGGAGACAGACAAAACAGAATGGGATAACAGGAGATTTGACAAGGGTGGGGAGACATTATTGTATTCAGCCGAATGAGACAGTAGCACACAGTTTCACGGGTCATGTTATTATTATTATTATTATTATTGAAACAAAAAATATAAATGCTTAACCCAATGTTCAGATGGCAACGAAAAAAAAAAGGAGAAGGGTCCGAGAAAAGAACCGTAGTGTCACTAGGCTATTTCGTGTTTGTAAAAATAACATAAACAAGTGTATGAAGGGGTTAGAAGTATACAGAGGGGACCACACAAATATTGTTGATCATATCGCTTTATAAAGAGATATTTCTCTTTTTCACGTGTCTACGTTTATAGCTGCATTGAGATTATATATATATATATATATATATATATATATATATATATATATATGACTAGTATATATGGTGACATCTCTTTAAAAGTCGTTTCGTCCCGAAACGGAACTTCTTCTAACAATCTGGACGTTTTTCTAGGGCGAAACGTGTCACACCTTTTATCATTCGATTATAGATCTAGACATATTTTCCACACACGTGTGTATGTATTCATTCACACACAGTAGTATTTATCCGGTGCACGTAGTGCTACATTCGTGCGTGCGTGCATGTGCGAAAATGTATACGAGAAGGTATTGAAAGGTTCTTGGCCAAGAAATATATATTTATTTACTAAGATTTTCGGAAGTGAGGAGAGTTGTGAAAATTTCAGCTAGTTTTCGTAAATCAATCTCTCAATCTCTCAATCTCTCTCTCTCTCTCTCTCTCTCTCTTCTCTGCGTGCATGTAAAATATATATCCAAAATCTAACAGAAGTATGGATATAGCATTCCCTTCCCACACCGTAACATAAAACCAATAACATCTGATATCATCCCGAGGAAATGCTGGATAGCCTAAAGTTAGTGGGAATGATTCTTCTATTCCGGAACCAAAAATGACCCCTAGGTCATCATCTGATAAATGCTTTAGTGGAATGAATATAGCTATTTTTGCAGTCGTAGTAGTTGTAAGAATTTATACACGCATATATATATATATATATATAGAGAGAGAGATAGATAGATAGATAGATAGATAGATAGATAGATAGATAGATAGATAGATAGATAGATATACTTCCTTCGTCCCTTTCTCTGACCAATTCTAATTGTTTTATTACCCCTTAAGCAGAAGAACCCGGTCCAAGAAGAAATATTTGGGTTACTACTACACAAAAAAGACAATAGTTAAACATCGAAAAACATAAGGAAAATTAATTTCTTTTAATAATATGTGGAAATATCCACTCTTTGCCTGATGAATGTCAGTAAATCGGAAACACGTGTATAAAAATATATATAATGTGTGTTTGTGTGTGTGTGCGCATTCAGGTCAACAAAGAGCGGCGACAGTCTGTTTCATGCGTGAAGGCAATCTTCTTGTCATGTGTGTTGTTTTTTGGCTTGACTATATCTTTTTTTTTCTATTTTTGGCTTGACTATTTATACATTATGTGTAGTAAGGTCTGATGTATTATTGTAACGGTTATATTTCAAATTATTCTAGAGTCTATTGAGTAGAAATAATTGTGGAACCATATGTGGTTATTTGTAGTTCTTTGGTAGTGATAACTTCAGACTTAATTTGTTTAGATATTTTTGTTTATTTTACTAATTTATTTTCGGTGTTGGTTATCTTATTTGTTTAATTTAAATGATTGCCTTTGTCTGCATTATCTGCATTGTATGTTGTGCACATATATGCATATTTCATGCTGGTATTTTATAAGGTGTTCCTTATATACTCCCTCTAGGCACAAAGAAATAGTTTGCCTGTTCGTTGCAGCTTCATAAAAATCAATGTCTGTCTGAGTATAGATAATGGCGACACTATCATATTTATTATGCAAGTTAATATAAAGGGTGTTTCATTAAGACGGATCAAAGTCAGCGGTAAATAAATCAGTGTTATTGGTGAACATTTATTTATTTCTCTATTGGATCATGTTATTTAAGTCATGGCAGTTATGTGCGAAAAATAATATCGCCCAGATATCTGTCAAGTCTTCGGCGGCACATCTCCACTCGATGGTCAAAATTTTTGATGACGTCTCTGCATAGTTGCTCCTCGATCTAACCAATATGACATCTTACCCTTCAGCTGTTGAATAGTTGTTGGCATACCCCTTACTTTTGAGATGGCCCCAAAGAAAAAAATCTAAAGGCGTCAAGTCGCACGATTATGGTGGCTGTTTCGGGAGATGATGCGACCTAAACTTCACATTCAAATTCTGTTTGAACGTCCATTTTCGTAAGAAGCTTTAACACGTTGTTTGATTGTTAATCTTTCTATGGTTGAAATTGCCAAAGACTTAAGTTGTTAAATTTGAAAGAAGGAAAAAATCATTAGACACTTAAACTTAATTCACATTTAAAATTGGTCCAAGTTATTAAAACACCTTTATTCACAATAAAATTAGTATTAACCAAACTGATGTTGTTAAAATTCTGTGGATATACTCATGTACATAAGCCATAGAGCGTATTAGTTTTACCTTATACTATACAGGGTGTCCCTAAATTATCTGTGAAATATTGAAAATTCATAAATGAAAGGAAAATGAGATGGGGTGGATTGGAAAAACCTAGGTAAGCAATGATTTATTTAAACACATAAGACACTTCCACATGGGCTCTATTGGTTTGGCACATTTAAAAGAAGCTCAATTTCTGTTCTCTGCGACACACTTCTGTAGCGATATTGATGTCAGACGCTGTTAAATAGAAACTTTTGTAAGATGTTATTGAAATTTCAATAACTGTTTCAAACAATTATTGCTTTGACGATTGTCAAGGAAATGAAGTAAAGAAAACATGTCGGACGACCCTGAAAAAGTAGGTCACTGAGTGGAAGAAGAACTTGGGGTGTTGATAAATTTAGACAAAGGTGACAAGACAAAGAACCCTGTTCTCTATAAGACCATTTTTCGCCGCCAGGGACCACTGAGAAACCGCTCGCTGCGACGCGAAAGGGAAGACACACCCGTTAGAGTGTTCACCTCCTTCCATCTCGCTTCATCTATGATTCGCTTGTGTATAGCAGAAGGTTACAACCTGAATAAAATTTGCGTACTGCTGCAATCGGTTCATGGTTTTATTTCGTGGGTGGCGATCTGGCCAAAAAGTTGATTTTAAGCCACGAGCGTTTGACCGGAAGAAACGCTGAGAACATACCTGATGTCTGGGCTAAGCTGCAACACTACACTTCCTGTTTCCATAAACTTCTTGTGTCTAGCATGGATGGTAATTAGACTAGGTGTCTTTTTTCATACTTTGTGGTCTAAATTCCGCTAGACTTTAGCGCCCGATTTGGTTTCTATGAGCCTAGATACACATTACGTTTTTCTTTACGGTATTGTCATTATCATTAAGCTTTAGTACTCTGCATTTATTAATATTACTCCTCTTTCCAGTGTATTCTATTCAAGGTCTCTCAATTACAGTATCCTTATTAATTTCATTCAATTTTGTTTACTGTTGCTATAGCAGGATATTGACAACATAACTATGAAATCCAAATAAATTCAATGGCAGGATAAAACCTTTTTGTACAGCAAATGAAATCGCATACATAGTGATAAAGTTTAAATGTCACCGATCGATAATAAGAACCTTTTAATATCTACCTGAAAATACAAATGAAAGTAAATAAAAAAAAGAATAAATCATATATAAATTAAAACTTTCGTAGTATTTCTTTAACATACAAAGAAGTGTATTGATGGATTTTTAACTCTAATAACTCTGTAGACAGGATAAAATGTGAAAGTTGTACCGATAATTTATGGACACTGTGTATAATCTTATTATAGATATATTTATTTACATTAGTTTTAATCCGCAAAAATTGCATGGTTTTCCTATTCTAATTTTCTCATCAAACTTAATTCTTAAGTTAATTATTGAATAAGATCATGCCGAGTTCTCCGTAGAAATTCCCTTATAGCATCAATATTCAAAATATTTGAGCTTAACAACTTTAAAAAGAAATATTACATAACAATCATAAATATGAATGCTAGTCGTTATTTTAAGCGGGAACACATGAAAATATTTCAACTTGACAACTTTTTCTATTCCACTGAAACGGCCATTAAACACTTCTATCTTCACTATTTTATTTTCTCACTGAAACCAAGTAATGTATGTTGCCCTTTTTACGCACGCGCAAAACTGAATAGTCTATTATTATGGGGTATAGGACGGGTGGAACCGTTGTGCGAACAAACGAAGGGATGGATAAGTATAATTATAATCGGTTTATTTATAGTCTGGTTAAAACGTTGGTTCATCAGTTTGGTGGCGTAATAATTAAAGGTTCAATCCCTGACTTGATCTCGATAAAACTTGACTCACTGTAACTGCGTAGTACTAAAGATGAACAAAACGATATATATATTGTCAGCGGGACGAGAACAATCTATTACTGCAGATTAAATAAAGGGTTTAGTTTGAAATTCCTTTAAAGTTATCCCGATCGACTGACATCGGAAGAAGATCGAAGGACAAACTTCATGATGATGATAAAGACATTAGTCCAAATTGAAATAATGCAAATTGTAACTATTCATCCCAGAAAATCAGAATTCAGATTTTAATTTGCAAAGTGAAAATTTGAATAAAGCTATAGAAACATCACATTCCTTATATGTAAATATATTCAGTGAATATAATCCAAAGAAGGATCTGTAATATAATCGATCCTGACTTGGCATCTCGATTTCAGTCACTTTCTCACCGACGTGACGTGGCTTCCCTCTGTCTTTTCTACAAATATTTACATGGAAACTGCTCTGACGACCATTCCCCCAACCTGGTGTCCCGACTACATGAATTTAAACGTGCTACTAGATTGGCATCTAGCTCCCACACGTTTACTGTTGAAATAGCTAAATGCAACCGCCACTAAGACTCCAAAAGTTTTTTTTTCTCGCACTTCCCGCCTGTGGAACTCCCTTCCATTTACTTGCTTCCCTGATAACTATACTCAACGTCAATCGCCATCTTCTGTCTTCTTGAACCCGTTCATTTTTTGTCCTTTCCTCAATCCTCCCTATACTCATTCTCTTCTCTCACTCCTTGTAACACCCTGATTATTAGTGGTATTCCCGCCTTGCTTGGTGAGGGGGGAGGTGAAATGATTATATACACACACTAGCCGAAATACCTGCGCCTTGCTTCATGTCACACATTTTTTGTAAGAAAATAATGATTTTAAATCATTGTTATAATTTGTCGAGAAAAAATTATGCATTTCATTATTAGTCAATAATCTTGCCGATCTGTCCTCCATTTTCTGGCTTTCTATTGTATTTTGCATAGGAGTCATTCAAACAAAGGAAAAAATTAAGTGGGTGTTTGTGCAAAGACAGCTTGATCTTACCCCTTGGATACGTATTTGATGCAATAGTTGATTGAATTAATTGATGATTAGATTTCACCATTGATACGACAATTGAATTGTCGCAACAAATATATATTGTAAGACACTATATACTCATTGGTGATTTCTTGCTCAATTTGACGTCCATCTTGTCTCATTTTGTTCTTGCCGATGTGACCTCAATCTTCTGACTTTATTATATTTTGAATAGAAGTTATACCATTGTTCAAATTGAAATTTAATTTATAGCAAAGGGGAAACATTTTCAGTGATGGGGTGTTCCCCCGAGGACCCCCTTTTAATCAAAATGAAATATACTTATCCAAGGGTACTGGGTAATGTATTTTCAGAATACATATGGTTACTGGGAGTCTATCTCCAAAAACCTAGGAGGAGTTCGATAACAGACACACAGAGGTTAAAACTCATATATATATATATATATATATATATATATATATATATATATATATATATATATATATATATATATATATATATAGCTCTTGAATGTTTTAAAACACTATATCAATCTTTTATATATTGGTTATGCTATTTTTTCTACTTGTTTAACTTTAACATTACTTTCAGCAGATTTTATTTATTCCCAGAGATCATCTTTGCTTAAATACTGTTTACATTTTTCACTGAATTAATATCTAGAGAGGCAGGGGCTAATTGCTTTTATCTGGTGTAGTTGAAATATTTCATGGCAAGGTGGGCAATAAATATCTATGCAAAATAGGAAAGAGCATTGTCTTGCATTAATATACTCTTCACTTTGAAGCATTCTAGTTTTGACTGTTATCAATCAAAGACGAAATTTTCATAAGCTTCGAATAAGTCTTTTTTACCATTTCCCCCCGAGCAAGGCTATAAAGTCCCTAAGACACAAGGGTTACTGAGTGTGAGAGAATATGAACAAAAGAAATCATTATTAAGGAGAGAGAACAATAAAAGAACATGAATTAAGTAGACAGAACATTAACATTGCATTTAAATTTTTGAAGATCAAAGTTGACTGGAAGAAGCCGGGAAATAATTTCATAAGGATGAAGTACAAGAGAAGAAACTGTTAGCATAGAACTTGCGATTACATCTAGCCATTTCATTTGTAAAATTAGAGCTAGCCACCAATCTACGCTTAAATCCATAAAATCTAGTTAACTCACCAGAACAATTTGTATGAAAATATTTATAGAGCCATCACAGTGTTAATAAATTAATAAAGTTATTTTGACTCCAATTCCGAAGGAGTGTATAATTCTAATTCCTAAAATATCCTATGTGCCGTCTCCATGGTAATCATGATTCGTTACAATGTCCTGTCCTTTGTAACACTTAGCAAAATTTGTCTTTTCGCCATATCTCCCAAACCCTGTTCTACTAACCATTTACACTAACTCATTAGGCCAGTTGTTTCTTGGTTTCCCTTATCGATCTTCCTTTTAATATGTACTGTGAGTATTAAATTTTCGTTCCTCATGTGTCCTAGAAATTTCAACTGTCTCCTAACGATAAGTGTCCTTTTTGTTTCCATTTTGTTAAAACTTCGTCGTTGCTTACATGTTTTGTTCATGCTATTCTCAGTATAGAACTATATTTCCATTACCTCTGGTCTCTTCATCTGTCCAGCATTCACTGCCAACACAAAATATTGCTCCAACTCCATCTTGTTTTCTAGATCATGTTGGTTGACTATATCTAACTCTCGACCAACTATAAAGGACATGAATCGTAGTACTTCGTTTATCGCTATAAATTACTGTTGGCAAATCAGTGTTCGTTTAATTTTTGCCAAAACTTACACGGGTCTCTGTGTTGATTTTTAAGATGATAGTTTGGTTACTTACATGACTTTATATTCAGCACCATTTCGCAACACTGCCACCTTTAAATATTATCTTTTTTGTCCATCAACTGTTTTTATTTGTTACTCTTTCTCAAATTTCTTAAGGCTAGTTTTTTTTCTTATGTTTTCAATCTGTTTTGGGGCTTACGGTTGACATGATTCTGAAACCACAGCAACATCACTTAGCCAGTTGAGGTTATGTCCCTACACTCTAGAAAGCAGTAAACAGGACTTGCATATATAGTTACTCTAACATCCTTCGCTATTCCTACTGATTTTGTATCAAATATTCCGGGGCTTGTTTTTACACTACCAATATATTTAAATATATAAACCTGTTTGATTTTGTTATCCCCATATGTCAGTCAAACTTTAAATGTACTGTCTGACCTATCGTTATTAGCTTAAATAAATGTTATATAACGTTTCATTAAATATTATATAATGTTTCATTAAAGACGACAGACTACGATTAAGCATTTTATTTAATTTTCCTTGTGTTCGAACAAATGTTTTCTTTTCTGGACATAGTGTGTAGAAATTGTCCAAATGTTCTGTAATTCCGAGCGCTTTCGGCAATACTTTTAGCCATTATCAAGGATGATTTTATTTTTGCTTTTTAATTGGGTGTATGGGTTGTGTGTATGTTTCTAGAGTTATAGGGATGTTTTATTTTCCGAACACAGTTAGCATATTGTGGCCGTGTTCGTAGTTAATATTGAGTGTTGGCATTATTTATTATTATTAAGGCTTCCATTATTTTAATCTTTTTTTTTTTTTTGCATTTGAATGAGGTTATTACGTTTGTATTTTCTACTAGTAGGTTTTGGATAGAGTTTGGTAAGTTTGTGTGTGTTTGTTTGTTTCAATGGGTTCTAATAGAGCTGTTGTCAGATAGGTGTAAGGTAAGGTGTCTATTTGGCATGCAGTCGTATGACCGATGTAATTTATGAATTCGTTTTGATCAGGAACGCTGTTCCTTAAGGAGCATAAGAACTCATAAATAATGTTAGTTTGTTGTAATTTTGATTTGCTGGTGGGTTGTTATTTTTGAGGATAAGGTTAAGTGTTTAAAACTTTTGTAGTAGATAATTTGATATTTATTTATTTTTTTTTTTTTTTTGGTTCGGGTCAATGGGAGTAGTGTATTTCTTTGATAACTGTGTGGAATTATATATATATATATATATATATATATATATATATATATATATATGGCGGGAGATATGAATTAAATTGACCAAAATAAATAAAGAACAATAGGAGAATGAAAAGGAAGTTGACTGTAGTCGAGATCATAGTCAATTCCACAACCCTTTCCTTAGTTTCGTTTGTAACTGTTTTGCCAGGACATCTTACGGTTTTGAATTCAGCGTTTTTCTTCTCCGAGATTGGCTGCCAACTAAACCTACAGATCACGGACTGTCCTGGTATTTAACCCATATACAGGGAGAGACACGTGTATTCATACATTTCAGCTGTAATGTTTGGGAAGCAACTCTACATTATTCTCCTCTCTACCCCCACCACACCCTAAAAATATTTGAAGCTAAATACATTACGAGATATGTTATATTTATGGAGGCTTTCCGGCTTGTTCCTTATACAATCATTCATTTATATGTATATATATATGAAGCGGATTATCATATCATTACAGTATTTTTACTAGAAAAACTACCGAATAAACACAAGAATACATTATATTTCGTGTGTTTTCGGGGAAGTTACATTGAGAAGAGAATAAATTTTGAGTTCGTTTGACAGACATCTGTTGTACGTGTCTACGTATGTGAATATTTTTATATATATATACATCCTACTCTTTATGAATCTCAGTGATTATTAACGTTCTTCAGGATTGTCTTTTGGATATGTCAGAAAATGTCATAAATGACAAGAAGTGTACTTTCCTTACCCATGAATGTGTATTTTTTGCACATATATTCATACTGATAAAATTTCTTATATACACACATGCACACACAATGAAAGAATTATGTATACACACAAAATATGGGAAATTATATTTTCTATGTAAATATTAAATAAAGAAATACATATGCCTATCTATAACACTCTGTAGAAATGCCGATGTGGAATTATATTTCAAATTATATGTATGTGTATATACAGATGTATAGGTATATATATATATATATATATATATATATATATATATATATATATATATATATATATATATATATATATTATATAATTAGTAAATTAAACTTTATTTTACGCAACAAATATTTTTTGTATTGAGCCCTTTTTCAAAATAAATGTTATGAACGTTTGAATTCATATTCTTTTACTTCTCATTACATTTGGATATATATATATATATATATATATATATATATATATATATATATATATGTGATATATATACAATTTCTTATATATGTGTAGTATATATATATGCATGTACATATCTCTCTATATATGTGGGTGTATATATGTACGTGTCATTATCTCTCTCTCTCTCTCTCTATATATATATATATATATATATATATATATACAAGCTCCTACGTGTATATATATAAATATATATATATATATATATATATATATATATATATATACAAGCTCCTACGTGTATATATATATATATATTAGTAAATTAAACTTTATTTTACGCAACAAATATTTTTAACATAATGTCCTTCCTTTTCAATATATTTAATTTAGGCGTAAATATTATTCAGATTGATCAAACATTATATAGTGAACATGTCAGATCAAAATACATTTCATAAATTTATGGCCGCGGATGAAACTGAGACAAATTATCACATAGACATATAATACTATAAACATCATTTACAGGTACACGTGTTTTTATAGATATATTTTCATTTATCTTTTTAACCTTTATAATAAAAAAAAAAAATGTCGGATAATATATATATATATATATATATATATATATATATATATATATGTATTTCATTGTCATCATGTCATCATTAATGACTATAGAGAATGTATGTTTTGAAAAGTTCTGATCAAAATTTTCTTTGAAAAAAAATTAAATTAACCAATTTACTTGACTGTGACATGCATAATTTCTCTCTTGCTGCACACACAAACATTTGTATTTTTATTTCATTATGGCACATATTCTCAGGTAACCTGTTCTGCTGTTCCTTTTTTTATATTTAATAACAATCTCGAAGAAGCAGAGCAGCTTTATATACTCCAAAAGCCTCGTACTGCACCGCTCCAATTTCTAACTTGGTTAACAAACTCAGTGATCAACAAAGTAATATTTTTGCCATCTCTCCCCTTTCATGTGCGTGTGCCGACTAAGATTAATGCGGTTTTATTCATACCATTTTGGACAATCGAGGCAGCCGGAAACCAAATAAATGCTGATGATAATAATAATGACAATAGTAGTAGTAGTAGTAATAATAATAATAATAATAATAGTGATGATGATGCAAAGTGCTGGGAGAGTAAGGTACGCAAAATGTATGCCTAGCTGGTGGGGGCGAAAGAGAGCATACGTGTGAGGCAAAGCGTCACAAGGTGAGGCAAGCAGACTTGCAGGAGGGCAAGCACAAGAAGAGAAGAAAGAAAAAAAAAGGAAGGGGGTAAACGTGGGAGGGGTAGAGAGACACACCGAGAGACAGAGGGAGGGTGTAGCATGTGGGTGAGAGTGAGAGGGCAGAACCGGCTAAACAGGAGGAGGAGGAGGAGGAGTGTACGCCTGGACACAGAGCAGTGAGGAGTGGACGGAAAGATTCCCCCCTAAGAGAAAATACGGAAGGGTTTTTTTTTTTAATTATCTATAAACACCAACAAAACAAAACAGAAAAACAAACTAAACAAAAAGGAAACCTTGTCACGCACCCACGCACACATAGAATAGTTTTACAATCTTATAATTTAAAGATATACATACGTATAGACTTTTACTATGTTTTGTAGATGTAAATAATTGTATTTATAAACAACACAGTTTTAAAATTATATTTGCATATGGAGTAATAAGTGTTAAAAATTGAAACGTACGATCTTTAGTGAGACACAAAACACTAAATTTTTAATATTCATAAAGAAACAATTACAAAAAAAAATAACTGAATCTGATGAATCTATAATTCTATATATAACAAAGTATAGTATAAAGTATAGAAATACAGTCAACAGGAAAGTATAGTTTTATAAATGATACAGATCCTCACCTCACTTAACTAACAATACACTAATCAGCCTAGTCTACATCCAACCACCACTTTCCTAAGTGAACGATAAACCTTACTCTCCTTGAATAAGATACATTCTGAACTCTCCAAAATACGAACAAACAGAAAATGATAAACGCATTGTACCTCATAGCAAAAATTATACCAATAAAAAAAGCATAGGAAGATAACGAAAAGAGGAGGATCAAACAAAAATTCCTCACCCCACATCTTTTTTCTCTTCTCCCCCCAAATATTTTCCCCGGCTACTATCACCACCACCAATACACTAAACACACGGAGCCGTACCCCCTAACAAATACACACATACGTCTACTTAGAACTGTGCATACACATTCACACAGCTGAGTAGAGGAAAGAAGTGAAAAAAAAAAAACACCCAATTCTTACACCCTGAAGGCCTACGGAAGAGATAACAGTGCATTAGCAGCGATGTCCTCCCTCCCAGGGAATGCCACTGGTCGTAAAACGTCCATGAAAAAGTCGGCGAAGATTATTAGTAAAAAAGCAACGCTGGGCGTCATGAAACGAGGTGGGCGCCACCAACACCAACAACAGGCACGTCCGAAAGCCGAGGTAAAATATGAAAAATCACAACCTTTAAATTACAATAATAGTAGCAATGATGATGTCGATGATAATAGAAAACGTATCCCTCCTTAGTTTAAAAAAAAAAAAAAACATTGTTAGCATTGCCCCCATCATGAGGTAATGACGACGCGTATCTCATCTTTTTCGTTTTGAAATATACTGTGAGCGCATAACTGCCGGTGTAGTCGTACCAACCACTGCCTGATTTTGGTTTAGAGAAAAAAAAACCTCTTCTGCCCTAGCCTTTCTTTTGTTTGTCTCTGTGTTCGCTTCTGGTCCTCTTTCACTGGATAGCAGTACGAGCTTGCTTTCTTCACGTCTTTAAAAATTTCCGCGTTCCTTACACCCACCACCACCATGACGATTAAACTCTCTCTCTTTTTAAAATTTTTTTTTTAAGAAAAAATGTTTCGTTTCTCATGACTCTCTTTCAATTTCTCCCTTTTCTCCTCTTTCCATTCATTCATTCATATCAATTCTCTCTTGTTTATCTTGTAATATTCCGCTTACATTGTGTCCGTTCGTCTTCCATATTCTCCGTTTTTTTTTTCTTTGATTCACTCACTCACTTATTCTCTCTTTCACTCACTCACTCACTCACTCACTCACTCGTCCCTGCCTACTACCGACTTTCTCTCCCCACTTTTACCTCGCCATTCACATCTTTCATTTTTATATTGCATTTGTTAATTTCTATTCTGTTCGTTATTTGTTACTATTTTTTTTTCTTTCTGCATATTTACCGCTACTAACAACAAATTATTACTTCCACTACTACTACTGCTATAAAGTACGACACTCCTAAATCGGTGTACTGTAAAAAGACAGTAGTTCATAGTCGTACACCACCGCCCACCATCTGTGACACAATCGCCACAAATTATTTTTACGTGAGGGTGAAGAAAAATTCTCGGTCCGACCCACTTCTAAAAACCTAATCAAATCACCCCAATATAAAAAAAGAAAAAAAATCCGAATTTATTTCGGAATCCCATCTTTGCCAGGCCGAGAACTTTTCAACAGCGCCTTGTCTACGTGTATCTGTGTGTGTGCTTGCTTTGTTTATTGTTTAGCCGACTCTCAAATTAACATTGTGCTTTCACTTTGCAACGTGGTTCATATTGCCCAGACGTTCTTTGGTCGCCATACAAACATCATCTTTTAATTTTTCTTTCTTACGAAACAAACGAACCCCCACCCCGAAACGTTACAACTGCACACCAACTTCAACACGAGACAGAGAAAGTCATAAAATAGAATCTAGAATTTTTACCTTTATTTTTACTTTTCCTTTTTCCATTTTTTTTTTATTATTTATTCTCTCTCTACACATATACGCACACAGTGTTGCAACTGGCATATGTCGATAAATATCCCTCTCCGAAAATTCTATCCATTGCTTTCCTAGTTATTTTCTTTTTTTATCAGCATAATAATGATAGCAATAAAGACAATTCAAGTTATTCGGTTACTTTGAGTTCCAACATTTGATCTAAAACATTTATTACCATTATTAACGAATTTAATAAAGGTATAAATTAAATAGGTGTATCTTTAAAAACAGCTGATTTTAATATTTATTGACCGAAATTCGATTTATCATTATATTTTCCAATTTCTTTTTATAATGCGTCCTTCAAAAGTAATGTGTACGGCATATTTAAAAAAAAAAATTCTTTTGTATCGTCTGCGTTTGGATCTTCAGACGCCAGGTTGGATGCCTTCTGAACAGCTGGGAGAAACTAAAACATTAATAGCATTACTACAACTACTACTATGTTCTATGAAAATTGGAAAACTAGAAAGAAATGGACAATCAAAAGCAGAATCTTTATAGTTTTTTGTTTTTTTCCTTTCCAACGGCCGGCTTCATAACACGAACGAATATATTAAAGACTACAGATCTACAGACCGGTCAGCCTATGTTATCGGTCTTTGTCTGCTACCCAACCCATTTGTCTTGACATCCGCGCCTCAAGATCCGATTTTTCATCTGGAACCCTGATAGAGTCCCCCTCTAAATCATACACAGCGCTATATGTAAGCGTGTTCAATCGGCCGCACGGAGGTGTTTTGTACTGTGTATATTATATGCGAACAAACAACCACGCCTCGTAATTTTGCCGTTGTTGAATTTACGACAGTGTGTTGTGCGTACTGTATTCACTAACGACAGTAGAATATCATGTCTTGGTTGTCGTTAATCTTTACGGATCGATACTCTCACCTTTTTACAATTTCAAAGAATTCTATATATTGACACGAAATTGAATAACCGTTGATAAAATAATTTGGTTAACTTTCCATGTAGCCTGCTGAATTAGTACCTTCTGGTATTTAATTTATACTAAACATAAAATTTTATAAATTCTTCAGTTTATTCAGCCTCTGCATCCTCAATATATTAATCAGTAATTCAATGTGTAATACTAATTCCTGTTATGCTAATTTTTTTCATTTGTTTTATTTTTTTTTTTACTTTTTTTTATTTTTGCTTTTTCCTCGTATCTGAGAAATCATGGAGTACGTGCACAAAATCTCAGTTCTATGAGAATCTTTCTTTAGTCTGGCCAATGGCGGCAACCAGTAAAGATCGAACTCACGACGTTAAAATATTGTTCTGCGAGGCTAGCTTATTCACAACTGTGCTACGGTAGGCCTACTACAGAAACTCATATTTATAGCACAGTAGGACGCAACCTATCAATACTGAACTCATTGCACTAGCGAAATATGGGCCTATATAATGACGCAAGATGATTGTCGAATACTAACATACAAGTCCCCCCCCAACTTTCTCAGTATTGTCTTTCTCTCATACTTTCAGTTTTAATTCTTTTTCGAAGTTCAAATCCCTTCCGTTTCGATTTTGTTTTTGGCACTATTATTATCATCATCGTTGTTATTATTATATTAGTAGGAGTCGTAGTAAATGTGCGGGTAACAACTGATATCGTAGCGGAAAAGGAAAACAGCATACTGAGTTCTAATTCGAACCTGTTATGTTAGTTAACACTAATTCTCTGAGGAAAGGTACGAATCCACTACTTTTCCCTTCTGCTATATATTAAATAACAGGGTTCAAGTTTTGGATGGCAACCAGTCTAGGAGAAAAACAACTCCTTGTTGAAATTTGTGGAGAAAGGAAACCGTGGACTGCTATGACCTGCCTCCTGAAAAGACAAGGCATTTAACTACAAAGTAGTAGTAGAAGCTGAAGCAGCAGTAGTTTTAAATGTTATAGGAAGCTTCAGTACTTGTCTCTTCGGTCATCTTTTAAATGCTACTTTTTATTTATACATTGTTTGGGTTGTTTTTTTTTATCAATATTTATTTGTTGGTCAGTTCAAATTTATTCCTTATGTGTCTGTAAACTGTCAAGATAATCAAATTTCAAATCTAAATTGTTTGTCCTTTTAAAATATTGGAAAATATGAGGACTCGTAGAAATAAATAGAAAGGGCAGTGCATTTTACACTTTTTTTTTCTTGTTTACACGGAGGGGAAATTACCCTCTTGCATAACAGATGTGCATTTCAGTTTCATTCAAATTGTATATATTTAAGTCTGCCTGGGCGCATGAATATTACCAATGGCTAACTAATATTTCTATAGAATTAAAAACTTTGAAAAATAAGTATTTATTACCAAATAATTTTCGAAAAGTTCAGTAAACTGTTGTAATTATCTGATTCTTTTTAATGTGCTTAAAATAATTGATTTTTCTTTTCATCTTTGATTTTATTGCTAAAAAGCAGGATAGGGATTTTCCAAACTGAGAAAACTGTATTATTCCTAAATCTTATTTAAAAATCAGTCAAATTGTGCGTGAATATGTGTGCGTACATTAAATGACACAAGTAAGTCGCTCACACACGACACAGACATACACATATATTACAAACATATATGAAAAAAACAAAAAAGAACATGCGCAGATGTTGTGACGGACAAAATCAGCTCATTTTATAATATAGTAATAGAATGGACCTTCCTACGAAATTAAAATTAGCTCAACACAGGAGCTAGTAAAATTATTAAGAAATAATATAAAAATTAAAAAAGAAAAAAATTAATAAAGAAAACAGGTGCGCTGTGAATTGATATCGGCACGAAACAAGTCAATTCCGAAGAAAAGGTGTACTTTAAAGCATTGTCTCTTTTTCTCTCTTGTATTGTATTTTTTTTCTTTGACTACAGACAAAAATGCCGGTTTCTCATATATATATATATATATATATATATATATAACAATCAACTGGTGAAGTATTTTTATTGCGTGGTTTAATTTTGAGTAGCTATTATTGTGATGTTCCTAGAAACTTGCTGAAGCAACCTCCTCACCACAAAAATTCCCAAAAGTCTGGGTCTATCTGATCACATTATGTCATATCACAAGACTCGAAATTGATTATTTATTTGACATGCATCGGTTGCTTCTTATAAATATATATCCATTTGTTCCTATATATTTTCTTAAGTACCCAGTTACTTATGTTCATAAAATTCGCATCTAACGACGTCCAGTTATAACAACACAGACGAAAATCGATCTATGAAAGCAAGATATCCATATAAACATATGTCGAGTTCTGTAAAGTAAATAATATGTTTATATAAATTTAATGTGGCAATACCACAGTGAATGATGTTTACATTAATAGAGGTGGGGGGAAACTTTTTATTTTAAAAGCGTTTCCTTTGTTTAATAATCGATCATTATTTTTATTTATTTTTTTTTTTAATGAAAATGTTTAATTTTTATTTGTATAAGATAAAATGCAAGAAGGAAAGAAGAGTAAAATATCCATGACACTACCAGTCGCTTAAATATACAGTTGTAAATTAACTAAGTTTTCTGACAAACTGACTAGATGAATAAATAAATAGATAACTAGATTACGAGAGAGTATATGAGCCAGTGTAACCACAGCAACCGCCTCAATACTATTGTCTTTTTGACATCACCTGGTTACTAAGCGCCTTGCCTTCTATGCTTCTTGTGCCTCAGGTCTCTGACGTTTGCTATTCTTGCTCACACGATTATTTGCCGTGGGAGCGCCAGTCGAAACTAATATGTCAAATTATATATATATATATATATATATATATATATATATATATATATATATAAAAGACAGACAGACAGACACCACTAAGTGTTAAAAGGTTCTCGGGAAGAGCAAGAAAAGATTACAAAATAAGTATTGAGTTTTTTAGGAAGCATGCCAGTTTTATAAATTTTCGATGCTCCATTCCTGTGTGTGTACACACACACATTTATATATATATATATATATATATATATATATATACATATACATACACACAGAGATATTAAGTGATTTTTTTTTTACATGAGATTAACACAGAAAGACATTGTTGAAAAAAATACAATCCTTTAAAGATTAGTTTCTGTAATTAGTTATGACTCTCTCTTTCTCTTCCTATATATATATATATATATATATATATATATATATATATATGTGTGTGTGTGTTTATATTCGTGTACATAAGCATGTGTGTTCGTCTATAGGCGTGTGTGTGTGCATATATATATATATATATATATATATATATATATATATATATATATACAAAATGTGTATGTCTGTTGGCGTGTGTATATATGAAAAAAAATTGTCTGAGTATAAATAATTGATGCATTGCCAAGTTTCTTTAAATGTCTGTATAATATATGCAGGGTGTCCCCAAAAATGTACTCCTTTTTGACTTTTTTTTTTTTTTGAAGGTGGTCAGTTTGATTATTTACAAAACTGGTATTAAAGTCATTTAAACTTTAATAATAAATAATATATCAATTAATAGTAATATTATTAATTTTATCAATAAATAATAATAATTATTAATTTTAATCATTAATGGTTTGCAAGTCAATAAACACTGCATTTATTGTTAAAGATTGAGTACATTTTTTTGTTGAGAGTAACACACACACCCCATATATATATATATATATATATATATATATATATATATATATATATATATATATATGGCACGGTGGAGCAGTGGGTTCAATTCAGTCGAATATATGACATTCACTTCTCCCTCCAGCAATGGGTAATTAACAGGGCATACTGGGTTCTATTGCCTTGGATGGCAACTAGTCTAGGAATTCAAAACCCGCGGAAGGTTGTTGCCACCAGGTCTGTGTATTCAGCCCTTCAAAAACTGTCGTTGGTTCTGCACAAAGCTTTCGCCACTATAATGAAATCATATGCTATAATAAATAATGCTGGTGTCTGGCTGTCTGTTCTTTGGAACTAACCGTAGAATATGACGGAGAGTCCACTATATATATATATATATATATATATATATATATATATATATATATATATAATGTGGGTGTGTCTTCAGAACTAATTGTTCAACACAGGATCTAATAAATTTTTTTCAAGAAAATATCTCATTGAAAGGTGATGTAAATATTTAGTGTTTAACACACTCATATACATTTTATTTCATATTGCTATCAGATATTGACAGATTGAGTTGCATTGTTATGTCCTAATTGAGATAGATGATGAGGATGAAAGGAATGAACTTAGCTAAATATCTTATTTATTATGATGTCACGTGTCGTGTTGATGAGAACTACATGTCGAAGCACTGGATTCGTAAGTGAAGCATAAGACTATTTCCTCTGTCGCCTGATGACGTCCTGGTATTGTTATTATAATAGACATAATAAAAAACAAAAATATAGCTGTTAAGCAGTTAGAATATTCAGAGAAATGTGCATTATAGATAATAGAAGTTTTGCGCATGTTCATTTGTTTACATGTATTCAAATGTGCACGTGTCAATCTACTCAAGATTTTTTTATCTCAAATACAAAAAACTACTGTCGGTTTTAAAATTATATAAATATACATAGATCTATCAATGTGCCTAGAGATTGATAATGATAAAACTATTTATTTTAAACAGTTTTTTTCAGCATAATCACTTACTTTATCTATGTAAAATTTTTTATATAAAATGTTTATATATATATATATATATATATATATATATATATATATATATATATATAATGGGCCTAGTGTTAGAACGTTTGCATTCTGATCTTGAAACCCGGTTCGAATCTCACCATGATCGATTTGTTAGGAAGGAAACTTTCTTATGTTATCGGACTGGAGGGGTCGATCTCAGCATGCGGCACCTTTTGAAAAGTTCCTGAAAACCATACCACTGGTTGACCCAAGCCTTGTGAGTGAAATTGAGTCGAAAGAACACATGGGCCCGTCGGTAGAAGTCACAAGTCATCGTGGCCGAGGGCTTAGCGTGCTGGTCTTGTTAAAAATTGTTGTTCACGCTAGATCACACGCTCTTTCCCAGAAACTGCAACTAAGGTCTTCTCAGCATAGTTGCAGTATAAACAGTGTATACATATATATATATATATATATATATATATATATATATATATATATATATATATATACACTAATCAATGTAAGCATGCTAACCTCTCTACGATTGAATGGTTTGCACAGTTGATATTTACCCATTTTTCAAGGGTTTGAAAAGTGGTGTAGTCTGAGTAATTCCCAGTGATCCCCTGCATGTTTGTCTGTCTGCATAGGTGAGTGAGTGTGTATATATATATATATATGTAACACTGTGATCAATAAATACGTAGCCAAACACAGTGATTCTCTCATGTAATTTTACTCTGCAGTGTCTGCACTTTGTCATTAACGGGGAAGCATTGGCTCAGATCCATTAACAAAGAATGAGACTGTTGAACAATAAATGCATTTTCATTGTTAGCTTGTGGAATTATTTCGGACGAAAAATTTTCTCCTGTATTTTCTCTATATCGACACCATTCCAAATTTAGCATATATACAGGCCCTCCCAATTTAAAAATATGGGCGCAGGTCTCTTCTGGCCCTGTGTCAGACTGAATTAATCTGGCTTATTATCTACAGTTTAATCCGCATATATATATATATACGCACAAAAGTAAGACTATTCTTTCCCGACGCGTTTTGTTCTCTGATGAACTTTATCAAGTTAAATGTAAAAGGGGCATTTACCTTGATAAAATTCACCAGAGGGCGAAAATACATTAGTATCGATTACTTTTGTCTTTATTCGTAGACTTTTGAATAATATATATATATATATATATATATATATATATATATATATATATATATATATATATATATATATATATATATATATATATATATATATATATATATATATCAAATTAACCTCATGTAAGGCAATAAAGAAGGCACGGTGGAGTAACGGATAGCGGCTCAGATTGAGGAATCGGAGAGCTGAGTTCTAATCCCAGTTGAATCCATTACATTCACTTACATGCTAATATCCTTAGGAAATGTATGAATTCTCCTCTTCCCCTGCCCAGCGATGGGTAAATAGCAGGATAGAGCGGGTTCTATAGCCTTGGATGGCAACTGGTTTATCGCAGAAAGAAATGGCAACATACTGCAAGAAATATCTGCCTCGTCAGTCATATATCGAAAAATCCATGATCGCCTAAGCCTATATCACGCATGGTACATAACTGACTAAAGGTAGTAAAAGTACACGGCGTTACTGGGTGTGAGAGAATTAGAAAACAGAAGTATTATTGAGGAGCGAGAACAATAGAGTAATCAATAAGACAATAGATTACGATTGACATGGCATTTAAATTTTTGAATAGCAAACTTGTCCGGGAAGCAAGAAGGCGAAAGAGAGTTCCATAAGCGAGAAAAGAAATTGTTAGCGTAGAATTTAGGGTTAAATCTCGCCATTTCATCTGTAAACCAATGGGACCTTGTTGTTAATCTAGTACTGTTCTTAAATCCATAAAGTCTAGGTACCCTAGCGAAGAGTTCATCTAAGCAATTACCACAAAAGCATTTATAGAAAAGACACAGAGAAGCAACACTACGCAGATTGAAAAGTAACTGAAGTCGAGGCGCCATGCCAGGACCAATAATATTGTTGATTTGTCGTTGGATTTTATCAAGAATCTCTCTAAATATACAGCAGGAGCATCAGACTATATGTGGCAGCAATATTCGAGGCATTGATGAATGGTAGATTCATAGATATGTAAGATATATTCAGGTGATAAAAACTGTCTAGCACGACACAGTGAACAATCGTTCTTAGCAGCATACCTACCAATGGATTTAATATAGTATTTCCACTTTATGTTAGCCGAAAATGTTTCCTCGAGAACTTGCAATGAGTCACTCACCTGAAGGTTAGCATCAGCCATGATGATGAGAAACAGAAAAATGGTCTCTCAAATGATTAATAGAGAGCAATTTTGTTTTGGAGGCGTTAAAAAGTTTCATTGACCTACGAATCACTCCATGAATGGTATGATCCTTGTTTTTCGGATAACAATTTGCAGGGTTAATAACTGAGACATTACTGTATTTATTAAACAATTTAGTTCATGCCACATTGACTGATAAACTCCTACAACAAAAAAATTCTCAAATTAACATATTAGTAAAAAAAAAAAAACGCACTCTTAATTTTTCAAAAAATTCAACCGACTGCACACTCCAAAAGATTGTATCCGTTAACAATAACACATTTAAAAAAAAAAAAAAAACATATTTCGATTCGCATTTAATTTTTTCGTCTCTGATGCTACCTGGATTTTACTAAAAAAAAAACATTTCCATGCCTGAGGATGACTGAATGTACAGTTGAAAGTACTTACAGATTAAAGAAAGACCTTATGCAGCTTGTAGTTATTAAAAAAAAAGGATCATAACATTCATCGAGTGGTTCGTAGGTTAATGCAACTTTAAAATATTGTTTGCTTGATGGCCAAAAGATTGCGGTCAATCATGAAACACATTCTTGCTACTCAGCATTGACTCTGATTGTCCCGCTTATATATATATATATATATATATATATATATATATATATATATATATATATGTATAATGTTGTGGAGTGTTTTCACAGTGGAGGCTTGTATTTGTACTCAGTCTGTCCTAAAATAGGTTCGACGAACAAAACGTTAGGAACTTGATATAATAGGTATGACGCAGAGAAATCTAGTTGTGGTCGCTGATACTTTAATATCCGACTAATGGTCGTCCGGCATCAAGTGACTGCCCGACCCACTGAGCGACTCGTTACTCTTACTACTCCTACTTATTATAGGTGGGAGAGTCTATTAACTATAGAATAGGTGCGTTCCACTATAACAATATATATATATATATATATATATATATATATATATATAAGAATAAAAGTGGGCATTGAAGTCAATACGCAATCGTCAGGCCATGGCGACTGCATTTAGCATGAAACATTGTCGTCTCTGGGCGTTGACGTCAATGCCCACTTTTATATTTACATGTGCTTTATCCCTGATATTGAGCCCTCTAAAAGCACTCCTTAAAACACACACACACACATACATATATATCTATATATATATATATATATACACCACGCTACTTACTCTCAACAATTGATAATTGTCTTCTAGCGATATCCAGAATGTTTGAAAAGTCGAGTACAAGAGAGCTCAGTTGCATGCATGTGAATTATTCATATTGAATGATCTCATATGTTTGGCTTCGGCTGTTGCTATAGTATCGTTCATATGTCTATGAGAAGTCACGGTATAAAAAACGTCTTTATTTTACCCATGTTTCTGTTTTGGAAGAAAGACGAATAATCTTCTATCACCAGTTAATGAAGTAGCTGAAATTACTTTTTATATATTTTGAAAATTATTCTGGAAAATATATAATTGAATTTCTATCAAATTTTGCTCATTTAAAATCCCGTTTGCTTTACGATAACTGTTCGTTATTTGTTCATGTACCAGACGGAAAAGCGGAGATGGAGATGTTTGTTGATGTTGCTACGTTGGTGGATACAAAAATCTATTGGATTTGACAACATGGCGTAGAAAGGCTACTTACGCGGGAGAGAGAGAGAGAGAAAGAGAAAGAGGGAAAAAAAACGAAAATTTTCTCACCTAACAAAATGTGTATCAGTTCGTGTGGGAAGGGGGTCATATGCGTGTACGTGGCCTTGTATTGTATGTGGCGGGGTGGCTCCATTTGTTTCTGTTTTGTGTGCGTGGGAGACTCTTTTCACCCATATGCATCACAATCACCATCACTGATTAGTATGTGTGCAAGAAAGAGAGAGAGAATACATGTCTTAAACCAATACTTGTACTCCCACACGGTCTCTCTCTCTCGCTCTCATCTTTTATGGTCTTTCTCTCTCTTTCTCTCTTTATACTTTTTCGATCTCTCTCTCTCTCTTTCTTTCTTTCTTTCTTTCTTTCTTTCTCTCTCTATCCCTTTTCGGTCTCTCTTTCTCTCTCTGTCCTTGTTTGGTCTCTCTCACTCTCTATCATTTTTCGGTCTCTCTATCCTTTTTTGGTCTCTCAATCCTTTTTCAGTTTCTCTATCCTTTTTCGATCGCTATCATTCTCTCTCTATCTATATCCTTTTTCGGTCCCTCTCTCGTTATCCTTTTTCGGTCTCTCTCTCTCTCTCACTCTTTATCTTTATCCTTTTTCGGTCTCTCTTTCTCTCTCTCTCTCTCTCTTTCTCTCTCTCTCTTTCTCTCTCTCTCTCTTTCTCTCTCTCTCTCTTTCTCTCTCTCTCTTTATCCTTTTTCGGTCTTTCGCTCAAAGTTACTCATTTATCTTGTTTTTATTTTAATGGCTTCTCCCCCTCTATGCGGAAAAAAAAATTAAACTCCCGATCTTCATCGAGTTGTTTGTTTTGTCGTACTGATATAACCTGAATTCTTTTCAGTTGGGTCGAGTTATTTCACTTAGTGTGTTGAGTCAATCAACGCTAAAAAAAAAAAAAAAATGTCAAAAGTTATCTTTTATAAATACGTCGAAAAAAAATCCCGAAATCCATACAAGTAGCTGAAGTGAAAGAGAGCAGAGGTACAAACCCAGTGAAGAAATGGAAGAAAAGAGAATTCAGTAATATGCATATGGGACGTGTGAATAATATATTAAAATTCTAATGTAGGTTTCAATTATTGTCATTGAAAAACCAAAAAGATATAAAAAAAATCAAACATCAAGCTGCTTGCATTTGCCTTTTAGACTTAATGAAGTTATTTTTTCTTCAGACAGATTGTTCATCTTATTACACACATATATATATATATATATATATATATATATATATATATATATATATATATTCACAAACTTTAAAATAAAAACGGAAAAGAAAGGAAAAAGAGAAAATATATATACATGTATTATCAAATGACCGGATGTATTGTAGCATATTGTCTTGTCGAACGTAATTTCAATGAAGAAATGAATTGAATAAACATATATATTTTTTCTTTTCTCCAATAATTTTGTAGTTTTTAAACTTAATAGTGATTAAATTTGGTTTTTAAAATTGCCAGTTTTTAATTTTAATATTAAATTTTATCATGTAAATTTATAATTATTAGTTAGTATAAATTATTTTTGATATTACACGTATTTAAAGATCTGAATAGCTATTAGAGCAGGATTTCGTTGTCAAGCTTTTGAATCTTTCTATACTTCGTTTTTGATTGGTTATTCTAGCTTTTGTGACAATGTTTCCCCCTAGTGTAGGATCGTTAATTAATCTGAAACTTTTAAAACCATTTATTTTCTTTTAAGATCATCACTTGATAAGACACAGAGTGTGTCGAAACAAAATGGCTATTTTTGTAGTGATTTTATAACATACTTATGTTGTAATTTTTTTATAAAAATAATTATATATATATATATATATATATATATATACACACACACACACACAGAGAGTTAGGTAAATGAGATATTAGTGACCATATACCCGTGTGCCGGCGTGCATAAGCTGGTAATCAAATAAATAATTACTAAATTTAGCCAAGAGGTGTAGACATAATAATGCTCAATGTGATTAGACAGAGCTAAGAAATATATGCCCATATACCGACGTTTGGTGTGCGACCCGAATTCCGTTGGTTACCCAACTCATCGGGCACGAGATATCGCTTCTTCTTTTTTTTTCTTTTTTTTTTTTTTTTTAAAATAAACAATAAGTGATACATCGTTGAAGCTAATCAGACAAACTACATTCCTTAGTACGACGTGTTCTTATTTTAACGGCTAGGACCCGCGATTCTACGCGTATTGTGGCGAACCAGCCTCATTCCCTGCGTATTCCATTGGTGAGAAGTGAGTTTCACTCGAGCAACTTGCTCTTGCTAATCACTGCTTATGGAACCGACTCCAAAGATGATGTTTTTGCCGAGCACTACAATTTTAACCTGTTCAAGCCTGGGGTGAACAGTTATATTCCTCCTTACCCGCATAAACTGTGCCTCTTACTCTGTAACCCTCTACCTTGAGTGGCTCTTGGGCCTTGTACACGGTGAACTTCACTGTAATGTGTATATATATATATATATATATATATATATATAAACACACACACACAAATGGATAAGATAAAAAATTTACATACAAGCGCAAAAACTTGCACGTACCTAAGTATATTTATTCCTAAGGTGTTATAAAACCAGTGCTTAGTGTTATGAAACAGAGCTATTAGTATATATATATATATATATATATATATATATATATAAAATATCCATCGTCGATAACACTACTCGGAATTTCATGCAATCTTCAGGTATGAGAACCCACATGTAATTTTCTGCGTTCGTCTATATTTCTGAGATGAGGTATTGTAGCTAGTTAGGATTGTTGTCATCATCTGTGTTGTCATATTCACGACGTTTTAGCCTTTGTACGCTCCGGGTTTCTACTTTCACCTGAAGAAGGCTGGGGCGTGCAAGGGTCGAAACTTTGTGAATATAACAAGAAGGATGGGGAAAACAATGTAAATAGTGTAAATATTCCACGTTGTTTGAATGTCTTACATGGAAAATTATTTTTTCCATATATTATAAGCATTATCTTCATTTTCCTTTTTGTCACCAGTTCAGTTGAGGTGATCTTTGGTCTAGTTTGAGGATATATTTCATCCGATAGTAAGTTACGTCTGGTACATATGGAATCTCTTATGTCACATTAATTGTAACAATGTCATAAAACGCCAGGTAATCATTTAAATCAATTTTCATAAGTATGTTGAGTTACTTAATGTTCTCTTAGTGTATTCGGGGATGTTTCTTTTAATCCAATTTGCCACAAGCAAGGCAATAATGCCACTAAGACGTAAGGGGCTAGGAAATAGGAAACAAGGGACAAATCTATACCCTTGTTCAAAAGACTGGGAATTGGTGTGAATAGGGTGATAGGCGAATCTATCTAATTCTGGTTGCAACATATTTGATTTACAAAACATCGACTGATTTTATGCGCAAGATAAAAAAAAAACATTCATTTTGGGCCCATGTTATCGAGTGATAGTTATCATGTTGGTCTAAATCGAATTTTTCGTGAGTTCGATCCCAACTGGTGTGTCAATACTATAGCCTTGTGGTAAATTAAGCTATGCTTCGTAAATATCCCATAAATAAAACATCTGGTAAAAATGTAAATAAACCCACCGTCTTTATGGCTTTATTAAAATGAAACTTCGCCATTGATTTGCCATGTCCCTTCAGGACGTGGTCAAACATAGTACGCCAGAAATCCCTGTCATTTGTTGCTTTAAGCTTCTTTTGACATTTTAACATCCCTCCTTATCCCACTTCTGGCCTCCATTCATAAGATTCTACTTGTCTGTCAAAATTTATATATATATATTCGTAAATTTTGACAGATTACATTGCTCAGTGTCCTCTCTACGCTTCCCCTTCCCTCTACTCCTTCCCCCTATGAGTATTAATGTTTCCTAAATGTCTCTCTTCATAATGTTTCCCAGAAATGTCAATTGTCTCTTTCTGATTTTAAAGATTGATATCATTTTTGTTCCTTTTTTTTATATATAACTTCGTCATTGCTCACATATTTTGTCCATGGTTTTATCAGCATCTGTCTTTATAACAGACATCTCTGTTGCGTCGAGGCTTTTCTTCATCTGTAATAAATTGTCCAACATTCACTGCCATACAGGAATATATATATATATATATATATATATATATATATATATATAAGTTCAGCACACTTTTTTTTGTTTCTTACCAAATATTCTTAATATTTATTTTCTGAAAGACCGTTTTTCTTATTTCAATGCACGTTAGAATGTGTGTCACTCTTTCCACCGTTTGTTATATTTTCCAAATAGGTAAATTTGAAATCTAATCCATCAAAAACACATTTGAATAATAGATTAAGCTTCTAATATTTAAATATCAAATCAAATTCTTTCGACTTAGAATGTTACCACGACAATTTACTACCATCTTGGGGTTTATTGGCGATGCGTATTTTCACTGCAAGTATTATGCAATAAACTGGACGTAGTTACATAGAACTAGAAGCAAATATTAAACCCCAATATGACCTCCATATGTGGTATTTGTCCCAATATTTATTTACACTTTATTTAAACTTTTATTTGTTCCATGCTAAATGAAAAAAAAATAGACCCAAAATATGTAAATTAAAAAAACAAAAAATCGTACAAGAAAATTGGCTTACGGTCACATAACGTTGAAACAGGTTCCTGTACGATCACCGAAGTTAAGCAACGACAAACCTGGTTATTGGGTGACCGCTTGGGAGTACCAGGTGCTAGAATGTTTGTGTTTACGATCAGAATATTTTAAGGGTTCTTGCTTGTAGATTGTGGGTTGATAGATTTTTTTTAAAGTTTGCTCTCACAAGTGACATGTGAGTCGTTTACTCATGGAGGTAGTAACATGCCCGATATAGGTAATTGATCTAGGACAAGAAACACAGTCTTGTACTGGGCGTTGAAATTGATACACTGTATTGATCAAAACTAAATAAATAACACTAATAAAATTCTACTTGTCTGTCAAAATTTACAAATATATATATATATATATATATATATATATATATATATATATATATATATAAAAATTTATCCGATTTAACCAGTAGAGAAACAATATTTATGAATAAAAATGACAATGTTTTTGTTTTTATTAGTTACTTTGTTCGATTTATTTCATTTTCGTATTTTGCTTTGATAAAGTCTACATTGGACGAAACGCGTCAGCAATTACCAGTTTTCCTATTGTCATTTTTATTCATATATATATATATATATATATAGTCGTTTATTCCCTGGAAAGCCTGCCAGGTATGAGTGTTTTTATGTACTGTTTTCTGCCTTAACAAATTCATGCAGGTCGCTGTTTTCAGATCTTAGTTATCGTACAAAAATAATATAGCCTCATGTTGTCTCTCTTGATGCTTGGAGCTGATTATAGCCATGTCCGACTATTTGGGTGCCATGTATAAGTTAAGTCAATGATCAAATTGTTTTACAAGATGCAAGAATCATTAACATTATTCCACAGACTAATATTTTCATTATTGGTTTTGCTTCTGTTTCAGACAATAGAATCTTCAGACTCATTAGTTGCCAGATTAATTCTCTAAAATACATTCTTCATTGTACTAATACAAACGCATACGTGTAAACCCTTGTATATAACACATATTGAATTGTATAATACTTTCAGTCGTTAACAGTTGTTTTAAAAACCCTTCATATATAAAATTCTTTTTTTTTCTTTCCTCAATGAATATCCCACAGATGTAGCTTTGTCACAGACTAATCCAGGCTTTTCAAACATTGATTTGAAGCCTTTTTTAATGTTTAGAACTGACACCGTCTCATATATAGGTGGAGTCTTTCTACTATCCATCTGTTACCAAACAGTATCGTGAAAAGCTCTCCACCTTTGAAATAAATATTTTAAAAATTCATTGAATCTACATTTAAAAAACACTAGCAGTAAGAAGTTATCTGATGAAAAAAATAAAATTTAATGAGGATTTAAAACGTAGTAAATTGAAAATATGACCTTAAAGATTGGACTGCGTACCTTAAATTGTAACTTCCGTTTAAGTAAATTTTCTACTTACCGTGAATTGCGGCGTACAAGTCAATTTTTCAAACCTAAAAAGTACCTTTGCAAAACTTTAGGGACCGACTTGTATGGCGGTTATAATATACAAACTTTTACCACTAAGTTATAAACAAATGTGACAGCATTCTTAACAATAACTGTAGCCCATTTGCCGTAGCACCAGCAGGCTGCCATAAATCGCACTAAAATAGTGTCTGATATGACATATTAACACAGAAATTAATATAAAATAGTAATACAAATTCAGTATTCTGACGAATTTTAAATGTTCGCTATCGGTATGTGTTGTAGGTTGTTTTCTGTACATATAGATAGATATTACGGATAGTGTTTCAATATACCTTATGTGAACTTATGTAGTTTTAGCACAGATTATCGTATATTGTATCCTAACTTCATTTACCGAGAGGACAAGTTTTGTGTTATAGGTAGCCTACCGTATATATATATATATATATATATATATATATATATATATATATATATATATATATATATATATATATATATATGGGGGGGATCCTATAGCGTAGATATAGGCCGAACTGATAATGTTGAGCTAAAAATCTCGAGGTCGAACCGAACGAAATTTTAGGCTAATCCAATACTATAAAATATGCAAATATAGGAGGAAAGTTTATCAAGCTAAAGCAGCCCCAAAATACAAATGTTTCTTTAAGCTTACACTCTTCTGTCATGTAGTAAATGAGTAAATTTGTTTTTTTTTCTGGTGGTAGGAGGAACGGTGGAGTAATGGATAGTGGCTCGGATTGAGAAATTGGAGTTCGAATTCCAGTCAAATCCATTACATTCACTTACGTGCTAATACCCTTGGGAATGGTATGAATCCACTTCTTCTTCTCTACCCCAGCTATGGGTAAATAACAGGACAGACCGGATTCTCTAACCTTGGATGGTAACTGGTCTACCGCAGAAAGAAATGAAAACCTACTGCGGGTTTAGTCATGTATCGAAAGATACATGATCGCCTAAGCGTGTATCACGCATGGCACATAACTGACTGACTGGGGTAGATCCTTGTTTAGTTTCAGTTAAACCACGATTCGATAAACCGCAAATTATGAGGGTTTCTGGTTTTTCATGTCTCCTACATCTAAGACCTATTCTCCTTAAGCCTTATTACATTCTATAATATACTTCAAATGACAAGAATTTAGCCAAACAATAATTCTATGCTACTTTGGTTACATTTCCGCAGCATTAAAGACAATTTTATTAAAGGAACTGGGTTCAATTTCCATTTTAGTCTGTTGTCTTTACTTTAGCACTGATGCACTTGGAAAATGAACATATCTCTTCTCCCATTCTGTAGGAGTTAATTAAATAGTAGAATAGACTGGACACTCTAGCCTTGGATAGCAGCCAGTTTAGAATAAGACGACTCTTAATTCAGAAGAGTGGAGAAAGCAAAGGGAACTATTTTCATAGATGTTAAAGAAACATGCGTGTCAAAATCATATAATAATTGTATCTGTCCCGCCCTTCATTAGGTAGCACGATCATTACGTCCTGTCAATACCTCATAAATAATGGACTATCCCGTTTTGATCGCGTGAAAAGAGGAGAAAAGACACTACTTGATTTCAGTGAGAAAATGAAAGAAAGGGATTAACAGCTGTTTCACTGAAATGGAAAATGTCAATTTAAAAACTTTTTTATTTCTACCCACTTCTTAAAATAATGACCAGCATTCATATTTATGATTTTTATTGCAATAATTTATTAAAGTTAAACTCAAATATTTAACCACGTGATAGGGGAATTTCTACGGCTATTTTATTGTCGTAGAATTCACCATAATTCTTAACTGTTAAGTTAATGACTGAATTAAATCATTAACTTAACAGTTAAGAATTAAGATTCATCAGAAAATTTAAATAGGAAGACCGTGAAATTTCCACGCGTCATTCTAGTACATATATAAATAGAGTTAACATTAATAATTCCACAGCTTGACGATTAAAACAAAAACATTTAACACAATATATTTTTTGTTCTATTTTTAGCATAATTTTATTGACAGGGAAGGAGGTTAATTCATTTTTATAAACATTCATAACACAGATCGAACATTAACGAGGTAAAAAAAAAATTCTATAAATGTTGGTGTTGGGTTTACGAACCATCTGTATGTATTATTCCATTATTTCCACAGTTTGCTATATTTCAGCCTAAATAAATAAATCGTATATATACTCTATGTAGGCTGTGTAAAACGCATGCCAACATGATGTATACAATTTATTAGACGGCCATATTTTGTTTACAACCGAGACGAGCACGTGGTATGTTCATTTCTAATCCCACACATGCGCATATAACATATATGAAAGTGTGTGTATTTTTTTAGCCTGTAGTAAGACTGTTGATTGTAAGCGTTGTCACAGATGCCGGAAGTTGCAAAAATGAAGATAATTTCTTTTATATGAGAAACTGGTTTATGCCAAAAAGAACATCTAGTTGTGGATATCAAGTATTTAAGGTATGGCATCTTTACATTTCGACACTTTTCATCGCCGAGAATATATTTGCTGATTCAAAATAATTAGATTTTGTTTATTTTTTTAATAGGTATATATTGAAAACAGATGTATATTCTATTTAATATCAATCTACATTTAATAAATATTCATAAATCACTGTAAACATATTACATATTGTATGAGTCCCCCTGCTTGCATATTGATATCTTAATAGTACCCTTAAAGAAAATCTAGTAACGTTTATTTTATATATTTCGGTTACTTTGATTAATATATAAGCGTATGTAAAGGGAAACGTCTGCTGTTATAGAGGGAATGTTCTTACAGTGAAAGTGAAACGTACGAATTTCCGACTAAAACTGAATTCACATTTTGAAAATTGTCGATATGTAAAAGATGTTTGTCGTATTAGTGTGTATATATTAGCATATACATATAGAGTGTATTATGAGTATATTTGTCAAAAAAATAAAAATAGAAAAAAACACTTGTCATAAACATTATAAATACTCTAACTTTTAAATTTATTAACAAAATAATACGAGGAGAATATTTCTCGAATGACTTCATCTGTGTCTCTATATAGACGTACGAAGACGGTATATCTGTTTCCAGCCGTTATATTTATCGTAACTTCAATGCTGGTGTTGTTACGGGTATTAAGTTCGTGTATAGTCTGGTTTACACACCTCCCCAGTGTTTTGAACTGGAGTAGAGGTTTATCCCTTGTTGGCTGTTTAGGATTGGGATGCTGGTTCCTTCTAAAGTCTTTTCATCCACAGGTAGTAACCTCTTGTAGCTTAGTGGCGTTATTGGCTTTCATGGGGTGAATTGATTAAAATAAATATATATTATAAGGAACAAATAGGAAACGTTTATAAATTCTTTTCCATGAGTTACTTCCAAATATTTCTGATGACGCTTAAGATAGAAGAGTGTACATTTATGAACGTTTTTTATTTGTTCTTTTTTAATTTCGGGTATTAATCCATATTTGATTATAATTCACACACACACACACACATACACATATATATATATATATATATATATATATATATATATATATATATATATATATATATATATATATATATAATTAATGGATTTATATTTAATCGGAAATATTTATTACTTTTATGGATATCCGTGTTTAAGTAGGTGTTACGTTTTTTTTGTGTTTTTTTTATATTGCTTAATGTCTATTACGCCGATCGACCTGCGCACTCGCGAGAACTTGTGACCGAAAGGTTTAAAGCATGTCGAATCAAATGGGAGTTTCTCCTACAAAGGGGTGCAGTTTTGTACCCTGCCGGAGAGTATAATTTCTCGTCAGTGTGCAGACGTAATACACACTGATTAAAAAAAAAAAAAAAACGGACCGCTATTTCAAACATGAGTATGAGAGAAAAATTGAACTTGAAGTATATATATATATATATATATATATATATATATATATATATATATATATATATACATGCTGGAAAGAACCACCTCTTCATTATGGACGCATAACTGCTCGATAATGATCTCATAAACTCTGTACATTACACAAGTATAAATACTCAAGTATCCACGCACCTTACCCACACATATGTGTTTGTGTGTATGTGTGCGTGCGTACATTCTAACATACATGGAAAATTAGCACATAGTTTCTAGGTTTAAAATTGCAGCAAGGTTAATGTGTCAGGTTTTCTTTGTATTTTCATGTTGCTTTTCCGTCTCACTTTGCTTCCTCTTCTGCTAACACTATAACTACTGTCTTTACAGCTACTACTACTACTACTATTACTACAAGACATAAGATGGCGTGTTGATCACGTGGCATATCTTCAGCTTGTCTGTCCGCCGGCTAATCTCTCTCCCTACCCCCTGCCGTCTTTCTCTGTCCGACAAGTCGTCACCTGTCTGTCCGTCACACAGATAATGACATAACAAGTACGCCCCTATATATTCCTCCGTACGAGCTTCATTTAAAACAGTGGGTCGGTAGCCTCATCTCGGTGAAGTATCGAAATGAGCCGTTTATTCAATGCCGTGTAGCAGTGATATATCGAGGAACGGACATGTAAACACAAGAGAGATTCACTCTACACTTAAGGAAATGACCTCCTGTTTCCTCATAGTACTTTTGTTATATGTAGAGATTTAGATGAAGATCTGTACACAATATATATATATATATATATATATATATATATATAACAAAACCATTTTATAAACCGTTACATAAATGTAATCATGTTTCGGCTCCACAGGTGCTTCTTCAGGCGGTGGTCTATAGTGCTGAAACATTATTGCATTTATGTAGCGTTTTATAACATATTTTTGTTATAATTGTTAATAAATATTATTAAGTTCTATTATGTATTGAGCACTTTTTAAAAATATAATGTTTGGACATTGGAATTAACCTACTTTACACTTGGACAGGAAATAACAGAACTCAGAATGACATCAAAACCCGCGAAAATGTTTCTACCTTTAATAGCTGAGTCTAGTTTAATTTGCAACTTCTTTAAATATACAGTGTAACCCGAATATAAGAGAGTTGTCGGGACCGGAGAAGAAGTCTCTTATATCCGGGTTTCTCTTATATCCGGGTTTCTCTTATATCCGGGTTTGGTCTATTTTGTTTAGGTAAGTATGGGCTCTAATTTGGGACCAGAGAAAATCTCTCTTATATCCGGGTTTCTCTTATATCCGGGTTACACTGTAGTTACAAAAAAAAGCCAATGTTGATGATATACAAAGCACAGTCCGGTGGCCCCCAAACTACCTAAATAAAATTAAAAAAAAGAAGAAAAAATGGGACAATTTATTCACAATTTCGATCCTGATAGATAACATCGGAAAAATATTAAAAAAAAATAGACGGATCTTATAAGATAAATTTAACAAAATTTATTTCTATGAATTCTTCCAGCCTAAATACACCTTTATTAAATCATATATAGCTCTCTCTCTCTCTCTCTATATATATATATATATATATATATATATATATATATATATATATATATATATATATATATATATATATATCTTCTGTCGAAATACGAGTTAAATGTATATAAAATTGAGGAAACTATTGCCAAGTATATACAAATATTATACAGAAAAATTGAATTTATTTAGTGCCTTCTTTTATGTACAGGACGTGATGATCATGGCTCTCCCCCACTTTCTATTTTTGCAGCTCTTCACAGTATCTGCCTCCTTACTCTCCCCCCTACTCCAGGTTCTGCCAGACACTTACATAAGCTTGTTGGGTAGCATGCTTGCTCTTTTCCTGTGAGTGTCAAATTCTCCAAGCCCTCTTTTCTCAAAAACGTCAACTATCTCTTTCTGATTTTAAATACAAGTGTCCATTATGTTTTCATTCACATTAAAAATTAATTGCTGCTTCTACCTACATAGTAATCCCAGTATTCTTCGGTAGAACGACATATGTTCCAAGTTTTTTCATCGGTGAGGAAACTCTTCAGCATTCACTGCCATATAGGAGGGTTAATATTATATAACCATTCAGCACGCTTTTTCTTTGTATGGCTATACAAATAAAAGAAAAACGAACTTAAATAGTAACTACCTCAAATTAAAAAGCTTACTTCTAAATGATAGGTAAGGAAATTTATTTTTTTTACTTTATCTATAGTCGGAAAATACGTGAGCGTGATACTCTGGTTACGACTATAGCAAACTTTTCATATGTTTTAACGTTGTTTTTTGCTCAGTCTAGGCAATCTAGGCTTCGAGCACTTACTTTACTGAGTAGGTAAATTTGCATTTAGACCCTTTTTGTCTTTCTTTTTTTCAGTATTGTCGTTTTTATTCGAAACTATAAATAAGAATTTCAAATGTTAGCAAGTTGTCCGTTAGTTCCATCAACGGTTTTTGCTTTTCTTTCACACACACACACATATATATATATATAACCTCAGATAATTTTGGAAAATGGTAACAAATTCTCGCAGACATGCATTGAACTTGCTATAATCTCAAAGTGCTCTCCAGTCGGGTTATTTCACATGAAATCAGGTTCTTATAGAATTCTTACAGATCCAATATGGGATCTATAAACGACGTATAAAAACTTGAAATTAGATAAAATCTAATTTCTGTAATGATAAAATTAAAATAAAATATCAAGCGCTCATCCGCTTAACGTGAGCTAAGTTTCATATCGTTAAGAGAGACACTGTTTTTGTGAAATAAGATTTTCTGATGACGCAAGTTAATCAGGGAATTATGTTAAAATGTAAATTTTCCACATTGTCTTACATATTTACGATCCCATTCGATTCTCATCCTACTTTGCTCTCACACATATTTGTAAGCTATATAACTCAACATATACGTAGATTACGAAATTATGAGAAAAAGTATTTCATTTTACACAATATCTATGCTAATCTTAAACTTATTTCATTTTCACCTGGCAAATCTGCGAACAGCCTTGAATGAACGAACCTCTTTCCGTAACGTTAACTGAAGACTTGTATTGTCCCAATCATAAGTGTTTCAGTCAGAAACTAAGAAAAAATAGAACTCCTGCCAAACTGTTCTTGCGAATTAGACATTCTATGATGTTTATTACCGTTGCAGAAGAAGACAAAATATGATTATTTTAGCAGACATTATAAGACGCTTTCTTTTGTACCAAAAATAAAACAGTTGTAATTTTGCTATTGGGTATTAGTCACAAAGAAAAAGGATGTGACTGTTGAAGCAAACAGATGCTAAGCCTTACGTTCTAATAACGTTATAGTCACGTTATATAACAATTTATAAAAATAACTAATTTTTAATCATACTGGACACTAGCTTAGTCGATTAAAACGTTGGCTTGAATTTGATGACATAGTAATTGTGAGTTCAATCCCTGAACCGAGTTGTGTGGACTTGGAGTCAGTGGAAATTGCTAAGCAATAATTGAACATTGCTAACAATAAGAAATTGACGAGATTTACCTAGATACGTTCAGTGGAACGGGAACAGTCTAACCCCGTAGATTGAATAAAGAGTTCAATTCAGAATTCTCCTGATGAAGGTTTATATCGATCGTAGTGCACATTGGTCGAAACGTTGTGAAAATAGTTCGAATATAAATAGTGTAAATCGTTAATTTCGATTATCACTTGAATGAGATTTTTAGTAGCTTATTTCCAAATATTTTGTGTTTGAATTATTGTGTTTCTAATGTGTCAGAAGCTTCAACGGAAGTAAAAAATAATTGCATGTCTTAAAAAAAAGAATTATAAAACTAAATATGACCTAAATTTTAAAAAAATAAGTGCTGAAAAAAATGTTCAACTTTTATAACTCCCAACAAACTCAATTCGTAATGCCTCTAAGTCAGTCGCATGTACACGCAACCATCGTATCTGTGACCATCTGTTCTCTCGACTCTATATACGAGGGAAGCTGTTATAGATTTCAACACATTGAATTATACACAAAAACCGTACTGTGTTCTGCTTACACGCTAATTAAGTGCTGGGAAAGTGATATGTATAAAGCGGTGTTAATTCGTGTCCATAAATAGATTAAACGCACCAAATGGTTTTTCACTAAGCCTAGTTTAGACACAAAGCGACAATTATCCCACAGCAAAGAGCCCTGAAAGGCTTCATATAACTGCTTTTAAACTTTAGTTACAGTAAACGTACTCATATCCGAACTTCAGAGTAGTTCGTATATGAGGACGGGTGTGGATATAATGTGACATGTGTAATATAACTTAACAAAACTCAAGATCTTACGTAAAAGATGAAAAAATTCAGTGTATCACGAAAGTAAATATTAATTTGTAATGTTTAATGCTCAATAAGTTTTATTTTAACTTGTTTTTTTTTCTCATTTCGCATATTTTTCGCTATTCTATCTTTTAAGTAATGCATTTCTACAAATTACGTGCACTTGTACATTCTGTATTACTGAACAAAGACTTTTTTCTCCATGAATTTGATGACCTCATTAATAGCTTTCTCTGCTGAGTCCCAGTCTTATTAATCCTTCATATTTTCAGTATTATCGGAGGAATTTCTTTCTTCCTCTATTTCTTGACAATCCAAAGCTTTTTGAAGCGATTCTACCGTTGAATTCTTTTTTCATTCATTGGCGTCTTCATTTATCAATTATTTTAAGTCATCTGAAGTGAGTGTATTCAGTGGATCATCTCCAAGTGCAAATTTTAGTATTTCGTTCAGATTCTGCAAGCCTTGTTTGTTAATTTGCAAATTCAACGAATTAGGAGCTTCGTCCAGCTTTTCAATAATATTTAATTTCAGGCGTAATGTTAAAGAATGTATCTTCCTTTTTCTTCCAGTTGAAATTTCTTCTGTGCAAGTCAATATGGGTTAAGAAATTTCAAATTAATAACGATTATCCGCAAAGAAAATAAAAATTATTAGAATATAGCATATTCCTAGATCATCTCAATGACAGCATAGAAGTTCAGATATAAGGACTTCTACTGTATTTGATAAGTTAATATACTTTTTGACACATATATGAAGCACCAAATGATCAGGGCCGTATTAAACTGTGGGGTCTGCAGCATATAACTGAATCACCCCTGGAGAGTCCATTGAGGAGTACATAGTCACAGCTCTCAACATGCTAGACGTCGTTACTGTTCGGGTTTCCTTCGCAAGTAGGTGTTTATGGGATGGATTTTCTAGCTCCATGCCGAAAGAGATTTTATAAAGAATTGACCTTGTAAAATTGTTGCCTACCAAGGTTAATAATTTGACCTATAGCTGGTGGAGTGTATGAATGGATTCGTACCTTTTCCTAAGCGCATTTGCGCCTAAGTGAATGTAGTGAACTCGACTGGAATTCAAGCGGCTCATCCATTTCTCCTGTCGAGTCGCTACCAGCAGATTTTGTTACGAACTCGATTGAAATCTTTATGAAGGCTCTTAAATTAAAAAAATACACGTAAATATTAAATGATGAATTATTATATATTATTATATTATGTATTACATTTTTATATATATATATATATATATATATATATATATATATATATATATATATAGTGATTAAGCCTATAAAATGGGCAATGTTTTAATTTTATCAACGTTATTAACAAATCTAGAAAACAGGTGGCAAATAATTATAAAGAGATATTTGAATAGATTCAATGGCCTTGATATGTTACTTGTAATGAGGATTAATTAAAGATTTATCGCCGTCGACATGTACACATTAACATGGCCAGATTTTAAGATAGCGATTTCACCAGACATCTTGAAAGTACTTATTGCGGGAGCCTCGATGTGGTTTCTAAGCATTTACGGCTTTCGTTCCGGGGTTAATCCGGCACTGCAAATGAGGCTCTAACTCAAATCACGAACGAAATCTTTATGCTGAAGAAAGAAGCCTGGTTTGAATCTTGTATATATTTTGAGCGCGTGCTATGTTCCCACATCAAGAAACACTTCTAAAAATAAATGGCAATGTTTTGTCACTTGGTCAGATTCCGCTAAGTAGTTCCAGTCGAGTAACCATAAATAGTTGGAATTTTGAGATTAATTCGAGTCGTATATCGCAAAGCTGCTTTTAAATATCATTCCTTTACATTAATTACTTGTTGTCAGACTCATAAAACAGTTTTTGTAGAAGATTTTCAAAAAGGACTATGAAAAATGTGTCTTTGGTAAAAATATTGAATGGGCAATGAGAATAACGTGTCACGAAATGACAAAAAAAAAAGTAATAACGTTTTGAGCAAAGTTTAATTCAGAGAAAGGTATTTCAGCTTTTAGTTGGAATACGGTAACCGTTTTTTTTTATTATACATGTCCGAAATGATAAAACCTTTCAAAAGTATTAAATGCGCTTATTTTTTTGTTGTAATTTGAGAATATTTGAAGCCTCCCAACCCCCCAAAAAACGATCACTGAAATTATCATAGGTGAAACATCTCTAGATTCAAAGTAAGAAAATTTAGTTAGAAATTTGTGTGTATGCAGCAAAAAATATAATTGATAGAAGGTCATCAAAAGACCAGAATAGATTAGAAAAAGCGATGTGTGATTGATTAGAATGCGATAAAATTAACATAATAATCCGTGTCGTTTATATATATATATATATATATGACAGATGTGTGTATTTTTTTCATGCTCAGAAAATCGAACCAAGTTTGATTTCACTTTGAAATGGTTTGCTTTATGTAAGCATTACACTTCTGTTGAAAGACATCAATGTATTTTCCCAATATCTATTAATATTACAATTTTTTTACAAATAACACACACACACACACACACACACATATATATATATATATATATATATGTATATATATATATAATGAATTAATTTTTTATCTTAATATCTTTATCATTTCAAACGTTATTTGAAATAGAAACCGCATTTTCATTTTTTGTTTATTAGATTTACTAAGTTCACCAGCAGATAGACGTAACATACACTGTTTAAAATGAAAATGCGGTCTTTATGTTAAATAAGAATATTAGCTAAAAATTCTATACTTGTTAAATTTCAGCCAAAATTGTGAAATTTTATCTATATTTTCATCAATAGGAGTACATAATTTTGCCTCTCGTCTGCTTCACATTCCACACCGTTCTTTTGAGAGGAGCAGAGTTTTAGCATTTGATTCTTTTTAAAGTTCTTCTCATTCTGTTTCACTTTGTTGTCCTTTGCTTGTTAGTAACATTGGCGCCTTTCGATTAATATATATATATATATATATAATGCTTTTTTCCACTGATCTACTCATTAGTAGACAAAAATGTAGTTAAGTGAATACGCACAAGCAATACATTCTTCCATTTTTTCCTCATGCAGCGGTAACAAAATGGCTGTTATATCCATAGTTAATATAGACAGATGGAAAGGAGTCATATGAGAAACGTCATGGAGTTATTCAAGCACGTGCAGGCACAAAACGATATTTCCATGACATGGAAGCTGTATCATGTGTCTGCTAATATCTTCATAAAAATACAGAGAACAGCAAATCCATAAATGTACAGGTCAATTCCAAGCAGTCGTATGAATTTAGATCAAGCCCACTGGGACATCTCCATTTTGTTAGGTTGAACTGGCGGACAAACGAGTTTTCAGATGAGATCATTCACATAGGTGATTTTTTTTTTTTTTTTTTCGAGTTATTCATTCGGGTTTAATTTTTTAAAATTTTAATGCTTCTCTCCAACATTCAAATTTCTTGCTGAACGTACAAATTATTTATGCAAATTATTCCAGCTTCAGGCAAAAGACAACTTAATTTATCCACAAATAAGAAAATGATTCTTATTTATTCCAAGTATTGTTCTTATCCTTGCTTGTTATAGGATTTATTATAGACATATTTCAGCCAAGCACACTCATATCATCTTCAGGTATTTACCATTTGTACTGTCCCGAAGAACGATGGTATAATTGATAGAGACGTTGGTTAAAATATTATAAGTACCTAGTGTTCCGGTTTTCAATCTTTCGATCAATACAAGATAACCGCTATCACGTGAATAAATGGACACTGATCATTTAAGCATTCCTTACGACATTCCAAAAGAATCTAGCAATAGAAGACAATGATCCAGCTTTCCCCCCCCGAGGCTGATTACGGGCGGAGGAGCTATGCTGATGACAAAGGTATTCACAGTTGGGATAAGAATATTCTTGAAAGTGGAGAAAATCGCAAGTGTTGAGATCTGGAAAATAAGATGGTTAGTCTAAAACCGCTGCACAAACTAAACAAAATGGATAGGTGTGCGGTAATGGTTGTGTTACCATACAACGGACGCATACAATTCTGACCTTTTCCGATCAACAGCATCTCACAAACGCCGAAACAGGTCACAGTAGTATTCCGGGTCAGGTATCCACTAAAAATAACGTTTTAAGTAACGCACGCACATATAATATATATATATATATATATATATCGAAGTCATATGATATCGAACGTGAATTGAATGCTAATATATGGTTCCTTGTCCTTGTAACGGCATTCACCCAAGGTGGGGTTGAGCCGACTCCAATATTGGAGTTTCATGGGAATTTGGAATTCACAAGCGGTCCCCAACCCGCATGTATAGCACATGAGATTTGATTATAGTGGTGAAGGTTTCGTGTAGGACATCCACACTTTTTGAAGGACCAAATACAGAGACCTGGTGCACTACGTGCCACAAGGTCCCAACCTCCGCAGATTTTGAATTCAGAGTTTTTCCTTCTCCTAGCCATCCAAGGCTATAGAACCCAGGCTGTCCCGCTATTTTACCCATAGCTAGAGGGAGAAGAGGATTCACACCTTTCCCAAGGGTATTAGCACGTAAGTGAATGAAATGGATTCGACTGGAATTCGAACTCGGCTCTCCGATTCCTCAATCCAAGCCGCTATCCATTACTCCATCGTGCATCTTAATATATGGTTGTGACGAACTTATTAGCTATCGTGTTTCAGTTGGTCGCATTATTATTTAATCAAAGAGCTTAGCTTAGTTTGTCACAAGGCTAGCGTAATATGGCAACTTGTGAGGATTGATATCAGCGAACTGGCCTGCAGTAGTTGCCAATGAAATCGTTTTCTATGAGGAATTTCTTTCTTATTTCACCTGATTTTAGTGAGAATTTACGAATATTTTATCAAATGCGTGGTAATGTATCTGTATAGGTGATTGCATCTATGCCTTCAAAGAGGAATGCATTTCGGATTCGTATGAAAAAGAACACACGCCCGTTTACATTTACTTGCATACAAATAAACTGATACGTGCTCGTGTTCTTAAAAGTGAGCGCGCTAATATTTCTATTCAGCAAGCAAGGATAATTACGGGATAGGAGGGGCGCCAAAATCTCCCCATCCACTCCTAAAAATCAAAAAATAATTTAAATCGATTTTCAAACAAGAAAGCCAAATATTAAAGTAAAAAAAAAAATGAAAAATGTTGGGACAGATTATGCGTATTAAAGAGAGACCAAAAAGAAACCATGTTTCTAACATTTTTTTTTATTTTAATTTGGAGGCCAAGAAAAGAATTGCAACCAACGGTAGTTTAGAGAAAATTTGTACCTTTGTTCCTTCGACTGGTTTTAAGTAAAACACTTTAATCACTAACAACGTTCATAATTAAAGACTGCGTTACCGTGTAGTCGCCATTTTGTTTTCTTTTGTTGTAGTAGTTTGTATTCGGTTTCGCGCGCGCTGGAAAATGAAATATCAGTTTTTAATGTTTTTAAATTTGTTTGGTTTATTTCAATGTGTGATGTTGTTTAAGAGTTTTCGATATTTTTTAAACTCTATTTTCTGTGTGTGTTTCTAAATGGAGCTTATAGTATCGGGCATAACTTCGGAGAATTCGTGATAACTAATAAATTATTCTTACACTTCTGTTCATCTGTATTTTTTTTTTTTAACTAATTTCAGTAATGATTCGTCAATGTTTTCTTATTTACTTATCTGGAATGTGAATGCTTTAAAAACTGATTTGAATGAAAACTGTGTATGTATCGATTGACTCTGTTCGCGTAGATATTTTCCAAATGTAACTTAGTCGGATATCATATATACTCGTGTATAAGTCGACTCGATGTATAGTGCGAACCATGAATTTTAACCTCTCCAGAAAAAAAATGTATCCGTGTAGAGTGAAGCCGGTTACCGAGAATGCATAATTTTTAAACTCTTCAAAAAAAAAAAAAAAAATACAACCTCTAAATTTTACGTAAGAAGCTGATCATAAAAGCTCGCATTATACTCTCGTTTCGAATTCCAGTGGAATCCATTACATTCACCCTTGGGAAAGGTTTGAATCCGCTTCTTCTCCCCCCCAGCTATGGGTAAAATAGCAGGACAGATCGGGTTTTTTAGCCTTGAATGGCAACTGGTCTACCGCAGAAAGAAATGGCAACTTGCTGCGGGAAAATATCTGCTTCGTCAGTCATGTATGGAAAGATACTTGATCGCCTATAAGCGTGTATCACGCATGTCATATAACTGACTGATATACGGTAAACAAAAAAATGTGAGATCGGAGGAGGGTTTCTTTTTATTTACGGACAGTTCACCTAATACCAAGCCCAAAGGCCACTCAAGGTAGAGGGTTACTGAGTGAGATTGTAAAGAAAGTAAGAGAATTATGAAGACCAGTAAGATAGATATCGGCTAACCCTGGGCCAAGATAGTAGTTGTCTGGGAAGCATTCTCTCATGGGTTTGTTAACAAAATAACAGTTCTGGGGAAGAAACTTTGTTTTTTTTTTTTTTTTGTTTTTCAAAGGAACACGAAAGGAATGAGGGATATTTTACCATCGTGAAAACGACATGGCGAGTCCTAGCTTTGAAGGCCCGACCTGGTGGCACTAAGCAGGTCTACCATAATAATAGCAGCATAAATGTGAAAGGCTTGCGACGTTACGTCTGTGGGATAAGGATTTTAGGATTCATCACTCACAAAGCCGCGTAATTCTTTTTTTTATCTCTGTCTAGGGTGAACAGTAAGGCCAGTGCCTGGCCAGAAAGGGCAGCAATACTTCATACTTAGTCTGATCTGACTCGTATACAGATACAGCGGGGCAGTGGGAGTTATATATTTTCTGAAGCGTTACAAGGAACTGACCATTCTTCGAACGTCTTTTGCGACGACATGTTTTATTTCAGGTCGGGAGTGGCCTTTAGCCCCAGCAGGCGTCCAAGTCAAGGCGTCTCTTTGAGGGTATGTCTACAAATAAGGATTGATGCTGTTTTAAGCTCGGTAGTGATGAAATGTTGCGTGTTTAATTTTGGATGATATCAGCCAGTCTTTTCCCCGATTGAATTATCGAGAAAATCCTGCCTGCCTTGTAAATCAGGATTCGAAATTATGGTTTGTAACCTTGGCTAAAAAAACATCTTGAATTACCTGAAATAATTATACCAATTTTCTACAGGTTTAATTTTTCTTACTTGAAATTGAGCACTTTTTAACATGTACAATTTAAAAAAATATTTTAGTGTTTATTTATTTCGATATATATATATATATATATATATATATATATATATATATATATATATATAAATTCGCTACGAGGTTTCATGTAATAACAATCACCAAGCGGAACTATGGAAACAAACTATCATTTAACATATAATCCAAGGGTGGTAGGTAACTCCCACTCCGGATGTATGTTTTAATCAAATATTTATTATTATATCGGCATGTGGCTACAAGTTCGTTTCTCTTATTCAACAGTCGAGCTCCCATTCGGTGTCAAGCACAAATTACAGGCTTTACTGGCTCCGTTGTGTGTTACTGATTTGGTCAGTGTTTTCCATGTGATAGTAGGCCCCTTGTTTCTTCTGTCAGTGGTGTTTCAATAGTACTAAGAAAGTACATATATCGGAATGGTCAAAAGTTAATGTATCGACCAACTTCACAAAATCTATTCAAGTTACCAAATACGAATAAGAATTCACAAAGACTATTAGAAAAAAATTGTCAAGCAAATATAACTTACGTACAAAATCTCAAAAAAGCATATGTCAGAGCATAACAAATGAAATACGCGCGTATGCAGGCATGCGCAAAGAGAGAGAGAGAGAAAGAAGCTTTTAATCGATTTGGCATGGATTCTTCAGGGACGCTGAAGTTTTCCTCTGGGATCTACTACAGAGAGGTCTGTTAACTGTTGCACGTTCTGTACAGCGAATATGTTAGCCCAACACACGACGTGAATACTAAATGGGATTAGCATATGGTCTAAGGCAACAGTTATATCTCCGTGTTCTTCAGTCAGCTCTTACGGTATAGCAGGAATCCTTGTGCTTTTAAAAGATTTCGCTGTTAAAGGCCATTTTTGTGAAGAGTTATGGTTTTCATTGATGTCGATGAAGGTGATACGCGACAAAGCACATTCCAAACGAATGATAGGACTCAATGTGTCTCTGTGGAACTTTGTCCAAAACCCTGCAGGTTTTTCTAGCGGTTTATTTTCCTTCAGTACATGTTTGTGCCCTATAACACCCAAACATAACAAAACATCAGTGTGTACATTTATTCAAGAAGAAAGCAAAATTCAACTAATTAGATGACTTCCTTTCATTGATACAAGTCCCGATTCCATTAATGTGGGGATTTTTTTTATTATAGGAAGTGTTTATTATTATTATTATTATTATTATTATTATTATTATTATTATAGTAAGTGTCTTTGAGTCGATTAATAATTGATAAACCATTACAAAATTTGGAATATTTGAATCGGTGTACGTATTAAGTGTTTTGTGAAGTGTTGATTGGTATGTGCTTGTTGTGAGGGAATCTGTTAACACGAGGAACTATCAGTATCTGTCTATATTTCTGAGATAAAATATTATGTATACTATTTACATTATTTGGACTATTGCCTTCATCTTTGTCGCCATATTTATTACAACGTTTCGGCCGTTGTACACCCCGACATTCTTCAGGTGGTTAGAATATCGAACTGAACCCTTTATTTCCCTCACTGGGCTAGACTGTTCTAGTTCCACGTGCCATGTCTAATGGATGTCAGTTATCTGTTATCTCCTATTAATTCCTCAAGGACACACGGCACAGTGGATAAAGGCGTTAGTTAGATCCAGTGACAGGACCCAAATAGTGTGAGTTCAATACCTGGTTAAGGCAGTGGGGAAATTGGAGAGGGGAATTAACAGGAGATAACTGATAACTGACATCCATTAGACATGGCACGTGGAACTAGAACAGTCTACCCCAGTGAGCAAAATTCCAACCACCTGAAGAAGGCCAGAGCGTACAACAGCCGAAACGTTGTAATAAATATGGCGACAAAGATGAGGGCAATAGTCTGAATAATGTAAATAGTGTACGAGGAACTATCATTGTAACTTGCAAGCCTAGCTGAGATTCTTGTATTTAGAAGTTAAGAGAGACTCCATTGGTACTTCTAAATGATCGTCCTGAATCTTTCTGGCGTAATGTAATGTTTTGTTAAGCAAAACTTTAGGGAAATAAGAATACACACTTCATGGAGTCGACCATGCAGCCAAAAAATACATTTTGAATATCTTTGTTCCTTCGCCAGTTAAAAACTTGAATTGAAAAAAAAAAAAAAAAAAAACTCTTCAAACACCAAAAGCGTCCATAAGTCAACACCAAAAGCTGTGAAGTCATTATCGTTTTTTTTTTTTTTTTTTTTGTGTGTTCATTTTCCCGTGCGCGGGAAAATATATAAGTTTTTGGATTTGTAGATTTATGTTTAAAAGTTTGTGGATAATATAATGTTTTGTTATCGATTTTTATTAGCTGTCGTAACTTAATGTTGCGATCCTAGCTGTTTTTAAAAACCTTTCATCATTTGGTGCCCAGACGATCGATACAAGAGGAGTAATGGCTAGCGGATTGAAGAATTGGAGAGAATTCCATTCAAGTTTGTTACATTCACTTACATGCTAACACCCTTCGGAAAAGTTTAAATCCATCTTTTCTTCCATCAGCTATGGGTTAAATAACAGGAGAGACTTGAGTGGCAATCAGTCTAGGAGAAGGAAACTCTGAATTCAAACCGCATCGCACTATCCTAAAAGTGTGTATACATGCGGCTGGGGTACCCGCTCGTGAATCCAAATTCCCTCTGAGACTCCTACGATTTGCACGTCTGAATAAATACGACTTCTGCTACACTTGGTCAGCTTTTGTTTGGACGCGGGGAATTCGTTGGACGGAGCTGACTCAACCGATCGGTTGAATGCCCCAACAGGTACAGGATCGATAGATTTCGGCTATAACTGTAACATATTTACTTAGCCGGAATCAACTTTTTGTTTGTTTCCCTCTAAAACCTGTTGTGCCGCTGCCTTCGTATTCAAGTTCCGCATTAATATATTACTTGCCATATACACCGAAAATATTATGAGAACGAGAATGTTTTAATTGCTGCGTTCATTGGTTATTCTGGGATAAACATTCATTTTCTTTATCGACCCACACAGTGCAGCCATATCTACTGAGGTTCTTTACCAACTGACCTCGGTCA
>CAHIKZ030000887.1:562500-625000 GCA_903632075.3 Acanthosepion pharaonis | reverse complement strand
TCTTTCTCACTTCCCAACTTTCCAATTCCACTCTAACGCATTCGCAGCCAGATACCATGGCACAACAACCGTCCGCATTCATCAACACCTCTTTCTTTGATGTTTCTACCAGTGGCCCTGTATCAGTCTCCAACCAGTCTCCATGCACAGAACGGCAACTAAGCTGCAAACCAGCCAGCAAACGATCCAAACGGCAGACCCCCAGACCTCCTTCCCTGCTATCTTGCCGCCCCGTCTCTTGCCCGACTCAGTCCAACCATCTGTTGCCGGCAACCTTAGCTCGAGAAGATGGATTATTTATGTATTAGCAAATTCAAATGGGTTGGAGGCGGTGTGGCTGGAAGCCGGGCTTGGCTGGGCACGCACGCATTCAGCAGAGATGTACACCAGAAGTAAAGTGCCTCTACCACCGCCGCTGCTGTCTAGAGCCTGGCTGATGCGACGAGTGGGTGGAGGTTGTAGAGGGCTTTGGGTTGTATGGTGCGCACGAGAAGGGTACTGTTCTGTGTAGATGAGAGGAGATTACAAGTGGGGTGGGTGTATTGAGTGAGCCCCCATGAGTCACCCAGCTGATGTGTCTCCAATGGAGAGGGTGGGCTTTTGCATACATGAAAAACCAAGGGGAGATGGCTGTGTTGGCGATGGTGGCAGAGACTGAGAATAAAGAAGAGCAATGCAGAGGAGAGTAAGGAGTTAAAGGGGGGATTAGGAGAGTAAGATGTTGGGTGAAGCGAGTAAGGAGTACGGGGGATATAAGGAGAGCAGAGACAGAGGGGAGAAAAGAAAAGAAATAGGGTAGATGATAGAGGCACAGTGCACACTGCTTCAGGAAAAGAAATGGATAAACAAAGAAAAGTTTGGTTGGAAAGCCGAGAATGGAATAAAACGAAACTAAAAATGAGTAGAATGGCCGAGGGCGGGGGGAGAGAGACAAATAGAAAAATATGAAAGTGAATGAATATGAGACGAAAATAATATTTCGACAAAAAGAAAAGTGAATGGGAGTGAATTACCGAATTAGAGAGGTGAATAGTGCTACCTCAACGTACTGTTTCCATTCTCTTTCAAGAGAGAATATAAAAAGCTTATATATATATATATATATATATATATATATATATATATATATATATATATATATATATATATATATATATATATATATATATATAAAAACGCAAGTTTATAAACCAACCCTTATATATCATACACAAAAGATATCCAAAATTGAGTATATACATGCAAACGTCTACTGATATGGACAATTTAACAATTATCCGTAATTGTGTGTGTATATATATATATATATATATATATATATATATATATATATATATATATATATATATTGAGTATCTCGTCACTTATACTGCTTGAAGATTGTGAGACAGCCGCATAGCTGTTGAGGAGTTGACATGAATGTCACGGAAAGATAATAATATCTGGATCTTTCTTGCATATTTATTATAGTGGATACTTCGAATTTTTATTTATTAAACAGTGTATTGCGTCTCTCGTCCTGTCCATTCGAGAAATCTTAGGAAAAATGCTTTCCCCGACAGAGATTGAAGTGGCGTCCTCTTTCATAGCGGAATCTCCCGTTTGATCCAGTGTGCTTTACCTTTCGTCCACGGAACAAACAAGGTTATATTTTCACTTTTTAAGGAAAGCACATCCCATTCCCTCAGATTATTTGCTCGAAAGCGTCATATCTGTTCAGTCTCGTATACGAAACATAAACATGCAATTTCTAAAGTATTAATGGATTTTATTTTTAATTCAGTATTTTTCATACTTCAAACGTTATTATAGTGTCTACTTCGTATTGAAATAGACACCCCATATATATATATATATATATATATATATATATATATATATATATATATATGTATAGTTTGTCGAATACATGTATAGTAGTCTCTTCTCGTACAAAGCAAAAGACTGCTTGAACAAACACTAGTAATATAAGAAAAATGAAGCTAGGTGTTAAAAATAAAACTAAGTTGGACAAGATCACTGTAAGAATTGTGAATATAAGCTTCATGTCTCTTTATGGTCAATCACTCGCTCGTCAAAATATGGTAAATTGAATTGGGCGACCTTCAATAAAAAATTAAGTTGTAGCTAAATTTAGCGAGAGAATATAAAGAATTATAAAATAAAACAAGATTTTGAAGTTGTTCTATTCTATTATAAATTTTGAAATCATCGGCGATGTTGTGAAAACGTATTCGAAGATGATTTCAGAATATTAAAATATTAAACAAGTTCGCCCACGTGACGACGACGTGATCATATTTAAACGGAACGCTGATCTTATATAAAAATTTCAGTTATCTGTTTGGATTAGTTGTGCCCTTATGCCCATCGTCTTTTCATGTTGAATTTTATATGTTCTAATGTTAATTATGTTTTATGAATATGTCCTGATGATGGTCTAAAATAGACCGAAACGTCCGACGTTGACTTTATATTAACATTAATACAGCATAATTGCATATTAAGATTTTTGTTTGTTTTTTCTGTATATTTTTCTTCATATATATATATATATATATATATATATATATATATATATCTTTATATCTTATATATAAGATGAAAGGAAAACTTTTCCAACTCTTTTCATCCTTTGAACTTTAGCAAGGAAAATGTATTTTAGTGTGATATAAGAACATAATGAATATTGAAAGTAATCTTTCTAATTTTTTTTCTTATATAAATTATTTGCAAATGTAACATTGTAGCTTTCTCCTCGGCAATTTTACTTGTTTCCTATGTTTGAGTTAGGATCGCATCTACATCGTCAACAATAATTCTGTTTCCAACTATTAGCTTTGTGCTCGGATATCATATTCAAATTATTGATACTTTCGGATGTTTTGAAAATATTTAGTGTCTGATACAAAGATTTGCCTTCCTAAGTTTTTCTACACGGTTCAATGAATTGGTAAGCTCGTCACTCGTTTCCGCCTCAACGTTATTGTTGTCAAGAATATAATCGCGAATCTCGAAGTTGATCCCGTACAATCTCGTAATCCATATATGGTGTGCAATACGCTGTATTATTCGTGTTCTATATTTTTTATACTTTTGTCAGCGCGATGAAAATGTCGTAGGAATATAACGTCAGCACTGTTAGTGGTCGGTAATCCATGTATTATATATATATATATATATATATATATGTATATAATTAGTTAATTGATGTCTTATTTACGAATCCGACATATATTTACCAATTTAAGCATTAATTTTTGTGGATACCCATATCTGACTAGACGCCCAGTTTATTGTTTTTAATGTTGATTTTTGTCTAGTGGCCAGAATATTCGAGAAACCTTATTAAGGAAAAAAAGCACCCCAACTCCTGCAGGATTCAAAACTACGTCCTTTTTTGTAGGAAAAAACGCAAATTGAAATTTGGAGAATTTGAATAAGAGGGATGTGTAGTAAAGAAACTTGCCTAATCGACGACGCCTTCGTGGCCGAGTCCATTACAAGCACATTGGATCGAACGACTGTTCCTCTTGCAAAGTGGGATGCAGGTTCGAATCTTGTCGGAGAGCCCATCATTTTTTTAAACGGGATTTCTTAAATATTCAGGCAAATAGTTGAAAATACATATACTGGCTGAAAAGTAAACGGAGTCTCTATTCAAATACGGGTATCCATTTAAAGATAACGTTTAAAGTGATAAATATAATAAAATAAAAAATATACTATGAAAATGCCATAATTAAATTATGCACAAATATCCAATTATAAAACTGTGCATGATGGTACAAGATGCGGAAGAAATACCTCCCACATAATGGTAAGAAATTAGTGGCAATGGTATCTTTCTTAAACTAATGACTTACCATTATGCGGGAGGTAAACGCGTTGCACCGTGTACAATACGCATACTAAATTATCAATAAGGATAGCTTTAGCGAAATATATATGGTGTAATCTTAAGCAACAAGGCTGAATTGAATACAACTTTTCAGAATTAATCCAAGGTGTTTTATCCTTTCCATAATTTTTTTTATTATAATTTTTCGAATTTTTTGAATAACACATTGCACCAGACTGGCCATGATTTGATTACCGCACTGGAGACTTGTGTAGTAGCAACCACACGTTTTGGAAGAACTGTGAAATAGAGAAATGGTGCAGTGTGCCACGAATTCTCCAAGTTTCCTCAGCTCCGAATTCCATTTTCCATCTCCTGTTTACCAGTCACGGCTAGGGAGGATGTCTACACTACTATTTAAGCCGAAGGAAGAGTTGGATTCAGAGCTTTCCCAATAGTATTTGTGCGAAAGTGAATGCCACAAATTCGCCCAGAAAATCTATCGTTCCGATACACTCACCATTACGATATATAATATATATATATATATATATATATATATATATATATATATATATATATATATATATATAATTGTGTAGCGGTTTTAACGTTTTTAATATCCCAAAATAAATAAGATGCACACTCACTCTTTCTTTTTCTTCTTTTCTTTTACTTTCTTTTTCTTTTTTTTTTTTCTTCCTTTCCTTTCCTTCTTTTTTTCTTTCTTTTCCTTTCCGTCTTTCATTTTTCTTTCTTTTCCTTTCCGTCTTTCAATTTTCTTTCTTTTCCTTTCCGTCTTTCATTTTTCTTTCTTTTCCTTTCCGTCTTTCATTTTTCTTTCTTTTCCTTTCCGTCTTTTATTTTTTTTCTTTTCTCTTTCCGTCTTTCTTTTTTCTTTTCCTTTTCCTTTCTTTTTTCTTTTTGAACTCTTTTTCCTTTCTTTTTCTTTTTCTGTTCTTTTTCTTTTTCCTTTTTCTTTCGTTCTTTACTTTTCTTTCCTTTTTTCTCTTTTTTTTCTTTCCTTTTTTTTCTCTTTCTTTCAATTCCTTTTTTTTTCTCTTTCTTTCCTTTTTTTTCCTTTTACTCAATGAAAGTCTCACACTTGTCTTTGAGGTAAATATCAATAGAAATGACTTTCGTGTTTGCCACCCTCTGCATGTTCGGGTTAAAATACTGTTGCACCGAATGCGTCTTTTTCTCATCTATTTTTGTCTGTCTATTTTTCTAATACCCGTTTATTTTAACCTGGTGCCCGTTTACCACCTGATCTCTCGTTAACTGTTCAGTGCATGTCAGGAACCAAATTTAAGGAAGCTATTTTCGTTTAGTTTAAGAATCTCATTGTCTTAACTATTTATCTATCTCGCTCTACACATTTTTATCTATCTGATTCTTTTCCTATCTATTTCTCCTCCTACTCGCATCAAAGTCCCTATCAATATCAGTCTGTTTATATGTCTATCTCATATCTCACACACACACACACACACACACACACACACACACACACACACACACACACACACACACACACACACACACACACAAAAAAACAAAAAAAAACCATGTATCTAACCAAATTAAAACGCGTGCAATCGGTTTCGAGCTCTGGTAGGAGTTCCAAAACTGCTTTTCAAGCTAGGCAGATATTCAGTAATTCAAGAATTACCCTAACACGGTCTTCCAATACTGCGTTTTCTTTTTGTCTGGCGAAACTTAAGATAAGGCATCTCTTTCCATATATCCTGGGTGAGATGGATGAATTGTCGTGTAAATTACGCAAAAATGAAAATAACACTCACATCTCATTTTAATAGATATATTTAGAAAAATTACACAAAAATATCTTGAAATACTAGTAAATTTATTCAATAAAATCACCATTGGCTTCAACCATGGCCTCCAGACGACTTTGCAATCTCCTGTTTCTCTTCTGGACAGTATCCTTGTTTAAGTTGGTAAATATTGCCATATCAGCTGTTAAGATTGCTGTAGCCGAGGAAGCATCCTGTTGGAAATATGTTCCCTAAAGCACTGGTTCATGGGAAGTTGCTGCTCAAGTGGAACTTACATCTCAACAATGGAATACAAAGGAGATGGAAATGGTTCGCTACAGCGTCTGTGTGTCTTAGTGGATCTTAACCGTGAGAAGATTAAAATATTTTGTTTTTAACTTAGAACCCACAATGTGATTATTCTATTCAGTAACCTTCCCTAGGATACAACATATATGAAGCTACATTCATTTCGAACACTGGACCCGTAACATGATAAACGCTTCACGATTTCCCCCCTTTTTTTTTTACTTAATCATCAACTCTGGTCTATAGTACTCGAAAAATGACACAATTTCGGCAATTTTTTTTACATGTTTCCACCCAAGCTGCTCGGTCAATGAATGCCGAATGTTTCCTTATGAGAAAACTGATAATGTTACCATTATCATTAACCGGCATCGAATGACTTATTCGATACTTAGAGAAACTAAAGAAAAAGCGTTTAAGCGAATGATTTTTATATATATATATATATATATATATATATATATATATATATATATATAGTCATCCACAGACAGACGGTTTCGCTGGATCACAGCTCCTCAGTGTGGCTAGACATCCGACCGATTGGTATTAGTCGGAGATTCTAACTCCAAACGATCGATGCTCGGCAGAGAGAAAGGCGAACTTTTGCGTATTTATTTTTTCATAAACACGCCAGAGGACTCAATCCGTTGGAAAAAGTCTTTCATTATATATATATATATATATATATATATAAAATACATGTATAAATTGTGCATGTGTATCTTGTGTTGTGTGACTGAATGCTCGTGAGAAATATGTTGACCATTTTATTTAGGACAAACCTTTTAAAAATATGTAGGGGTACACGTCTCAAAGCATTGTGTGGAAAGGGTAACATGAACAAACGGAGACAGGTGATAAACAAAAGATAACAATGGAAATAATTCGGTCAGAGGAGGTGGTTTGCTTGACACACTGTAGGTCTTAGTGCCTCAGCGTGCACCTATCAAAAGTCGGACACTAATCTTTGTTAAGTTTATAGTTATACATTCTTTCGAGACAAAATACGCACATATTATGCAAGTGTCTACGCATAGGCTGAGAAAACATTAAAAAAATACTTACCGTAATCCTTGGTTTAGAGATCGGTAGGGAGCACAAGACGCAGTTAAAAAAGCAGAGAAATTCCAAGGGGAAAAAACGATGGTTTTCATGTATAAAACGCAATTGATTTTAAAAGCAAAGAAAATGACCAAAGTCTTTGAAAAAGTAAAAAAGAAAAAATGGGATACATTTTTACTTTTGGGATTTGTAAGCATTACGAAGATGTGGTAATGACTCTTGTTTTTTTATAGATATATTATTTAATCGTAAATTAAATATTTTCACCTTGATTTACAAACTCACATAGGTGTCTAGACTCGACGAAATTCGAAAAAGTACAGAACTATTCGGGAAACATAAAAGATTTCTTTCACTTTGTTGTAGCACGTCTTTAGATAGATAGTATGTCTCAGGTAAAATCCTATATGACCCGATTTTGTCCGTTTTGAATTCTGAAAAATGCCTCCGAGTTCTAAACTAGAGTATAAGGTGCAGCAAACTTTTGGAGACGATTTTGGATGAAGAAACCTGCATCTAATACACGCAGGATTACAGTATTTATTTTCTGTCCTACTGATCCATGAGAATTAAGAATAGCAGTCTATATATATATATATATATATATATATATATATATATATATATATTAAAAAGAAACCATAAACGTTTTTTGGTTGTAATGTGGATTTATTGAGAAAAATATTATACTTTGTTTTACAAAGTATAATATTTTTTTATTGAGAAAAATATTATACTTTGTAAAAACAAAGTATAATATTTTTTCAATAAATCCACATTACAACCAAAAACGTTTGCGGCACCCCTCTTCTTTTTAATATACATACTTTTCTCTCGTTGGAACCACTACAACATATTTCTTTTATATATATATATATATTCTTAGATGGAGTGTATCTGTAAAAAAGACAAAATGAATAAAAAAAAAAAAAAAGAGGAAAATCTATACTTAGCCGACGGTCTCTGAGGGACTTTATCAAGCCAATGTAGGGGTTATTATGTTGCACGTGCTTATATAATCAGAAAGGCGAGAATGTCATTGGTTTATCAAAGCTTGTAACTTTGTATATAAACACGTACAGCATAATAAATCCTACATTGCCTTGATAAAGTCCCTCAGGGGACGAAATGCATCGGCTAAGTATAGTTTTTCTTCTTATATATATATATATATATATATATATATATATATATATATATATATATGCACATTTCATTGAATTATATAAAAAATATTCAATTGTTCTTTCTTTTCGAGCGCTTTCGGCTATACATTTAGCCATTTTCAAGGTTGAAATATATTAACTGTTAACAAAAAATAGATTGTATGTATTTATATAATACTTCATTTTCAAAACACGGTCAAATCTTGTGTACATGTTCATAGTTGATATTGAGTCTTGATTTTTACAATTCCTTAATGGACATTTAAATTCGTAAATAAATGTTCATTAAGAAATTGTATTCCTGATTAATCAAAATTCGTAAACAATTATATAAGCCTTACTACATGTTTGGCACGAAGACTCACACTACATCTTTCTAACCATAGCTCAATTAGGTCTCATTTAAATACTCATGAAGATTTACTGAGCCCTATTCGTAACATACTTGTTGATAACACAATTGTAATAGAACTGTCTACATGTAAAAATAAATGGCTAAAAATAATGGAAGACTTATTAATATATTTCAATTTTGAAAATGCCTAAATGTATAGCAAAAAGCGCTCGGAAAGAAAAAACAATTGAACAGTTTTTATATAATTTATCCTCTGAAAAATTATATATATATACATACAAGATCACAGTTCAAGAGGTCTTTATTTTTATTCAGAGTTCTTCCAAAGTGACTGCTATCCAATTTAATTCTTAAAGCTTGTCACTCTTTTTTAATAATAATTTAGCCTCGCTGTTGATCTTGTACAATCTCGGAATCTATATATATGCACGCAATACGCTGTATTAGCCCTCTTCTATATTTTCTATGATTTTGCCAGTGTGATGGAAAGGTATTAAGAGTGTCAGCACGGTTAATATGTGTAAGTTGGTAATCAAATTATCTAACAAGTTACTGCTGTTATTTAAACCATAGCTGGAGAAGAGATGGCTTCATACCTTCCCGGGGAGGGGGGTTATTAGTGGAAAAGTAAATGCAACAGAAAGCCGATTCTGCTTTTCGCGCCAATAAACGATACTCACAAATCCAGCACCTCCAGAATTAGGCATTAATTATCCAGTAATTGATGAATAGCCACAGACAAGGGATGTTTTACTTTAGAATTCTTACATCGAAGCGATCAAATGTAGGTCAGAGGATAGTGTATACAAGAACTTTGTAATTGTGTGCTTTCTCTTAATAGTTTAGCGATTATCAATATACTGAACCTTAATGAGCTTAATTCAGCTTTTAAATTTCAGCATTGTTACATTTGTAATTTGTGATGATATCACGTAACATAGAACGTCGTCTTTTATATACCGTGTCCCTTCAGGACTTGGCGATTGTGTGAGCCTTTATTTAAAAAAATAAATCTTCCAATCAATTTGAGGGTGCACCTGGCTACCTTTCAGGGCGCATAAATGCACTGGTTGGGAAACGCTGCTGTAAGGAATGTTTCGTTCTCTCTCTCTCTCTTGCTCTCTCTATATATCTCTCTGTGTCTTGATTTCTCTCACTCTCTCTGTTTTGATTTATCTCTCTCTGATTTCTCTTTCTGTCTGTCTTGATTTCTCTCCTTCTCTCTCTGTCTTGATTTCTCTCCTTCTCTCTCTGTCTTGATTTCTCTCCTTCTCTCTCTCTCTGTATTGATTTCTCTCTCTCTCTCTCTCTGTCTTGATTTCTCTCTGTCTTGACTTCTCTCTCTTCCTCTCTCTCCATTTGTCTTGAATTTTCTCTCTCTCTCTCTCTGTCTTGAATTTTCTCTCTCTCTGTCTTGAATATTCTCTCTCTCCCCCTCTCTGTCTTGATTTCTCTCCTTCTCTCTCTGTCTTGATTTCTCTCCTTCTCTCTCTCTCTGTATTGATTTCTCTCCTTCTCTCTCTCTCTGTATTGATTTCTCTCTCTCTCTCTGTCTTGACTTCTCTCTGTCTTGACTTCTCTCTCTTCCTCTCTCTCCATTTGTCTTGAATTTTCTCTCTCTCTCTCTCTCTCTCTCTGTCTTGATTTCTCCCTCTCTCTGATGCCTCTCACTCTCCGTGTTTTGCTCTCTCTGAGTCTTGTTTTTTCTCTCTGTGAATCTTGTTTTTTCTCTCTCTGAGTCTTGTTGCTCTCTCTCTCTCTTTCTGAGTCTTGTTGCTCTCTCTCTCTTTCTCTCTCTGAGTCTTGTTGCTCTCTCTCTCTCTGAGTCTTGTTGCTCTCTCTCTCTCTCTCTCTCTGAGTCTTGTTGCTCTCTCTGTTGTTTTTCCTCTCTCTCTCTCTCTCTCTCTGAGTCTTGCTTTCTCTCTCTCTCTCTCTGTCTTGCTTTCTCTCTCTCTCTCTGTCTTGCTTTCTCAGTCTCTCTCTCTGTCTTGCTTTCTCTCTCTCTCTGTCTTGCTTTCCTTCTCTCTCTCTGTCTTGCTTTCTCTCTCTCTCTGTCTTGCTTTCTCTCTCTCTCTGTCTCTGTCTTTCTTTCGCTTTCTCTCTTTGTCTTGCTTTCTCTTTCTCTCTGTCATGATCTCTCCTTCTATCTGAGTCTTGCTCTTTCCCTCTCTCTCTCGTGTCGCGTCGCTGAGGATACTGTGGACCCAACATGTGAGTAACGATGAAGTTCAAGAGAAAATGGAAACAGAAAGGAAACTTATACTTAACATCAGGGAAAGACTGATGAGATTTCTGGTACACATTATGAGGAAGGCGTGCTTGGAAAATCTGATACTCACGGGACAGAGGAAAACAACATTTGACATACTTTGTGAATTTGATTAAATGGATGGCGGAACGGGTCTTGGGAGAAATAATTCAGATTTTATTACGAAGTAGAAGTGACAGGAATTTGTGGAGGACCATGATCGCCTACGTCCTGAGAGTATAGGCATATAAAGAACACAGGTCATTCTTCTCGCGAGGCGTAACCGTGTTATAACGAATATATGTATATAATTTTGGTCATCAATAGTGTCACCTTTTCAAATATATTAGAATAAAACTGTCGATTTTTTTTTTGTTCTTTGTTTGTCGCGAAATATTATTGGTGACGATGAGATAGAATATTTTGCATTTTGGGGAGTACCATATAAAATCTGTTAATCATTCTGAGTATTCCTGTGGGGCCAGCACAGGCCCACCCATCGTCACTCCTTTTCAATTGTCCACTTTCAAGTTCATTATCCCGAGCCAATATCGCTTACGGCTTTTGTCAAGACCTGCCTTTTCATTCCCTGTGTCAAATTGAAGGTTGTTACGTTAATGCCCTTGCTGAACCTGAAAGAGAAATATGAATGTAAAATGTTGGCGCATGCCGCGTAACATTACGTAAAGTCGTCGTTCCTCTATAGTGGTTATTACTGTGTTTTGGAATTCAGTATCTACATATTGCCATTGCATTTTCATTGTTTATGTAATTGGTGTGCATCTGGTTTCACTATAATAAATTAATACATTTTTACGGTGTTTTAGGTCGGGTTTATTACATATTGTGATTCTGTAAAAGTTACTTTATGAGTTTGCAAAAGTAATTAAATTTGTTCATCAACGATGTAAATAAGAAAGTCATAATTACTAATTGTTCTAGGAGAGGAGATTAATTTAGAACAGCTAAGGGTTTTTATGACTTGTTTCATTGAGGGAATTCACTTTGATAGTTCAGGTCGCAAAATGTAACCTAAACAGAATTTGTTGAAGTTAGAAAGTGATGATCATGAAAATTAATGCAGACATAACGAAAAGGGTCATTTTAATGGCGACTTAGTTTATATGTAAACTGAGGTAGAAAACTGCTTTCAAAGCTCTACATAAGTTTTGTAATTTTTTAAGCTAGTGCTATACATTTTTTTTATTCTCTGTTAGTGTGGTAAACCTTATTTGTTCGTAATTCTTGGTGGTTGTTAGTCTTTTTCTTGCAAAAGTTATTGACCGATAAAAAGATGCACCAATATGTAACACTAACGCATAATATGAATTTAAAACTTAAATATTTTTAATGAAAAGAAATATAACCGCTGAGAGTGTCTTATGAGTACTGAAAGTGCTCAAGAATGCATCTTCATTTCTGATATGAAACAACTCATCAGAAGAAGAGTAAAAGTCCTTCACAAAGAACACACTTGACTTCCACTAAAAATTACATAAATATGTATATATTAAATTTACATATATGCGCACAGCGTCGGCTAAGATAAGTTTGTCTTTTGTCTTTATTCATATTGTCCTTTTTACAGATATACCCTAGCTGAATTTTTACACACACACACACACACACATAGATATATATAGCACATTGTGTGCTGGTGTTAATAAAATATTGCTTGATGTATAATAAGAGCTATCATTTAAATTAATAATTAATATATATTTTTCCTCGCTGAACACTCATGAACAACGTAATCATCAGGTGCTGATTGAAAACTCTCTCACATGCACACACACACACACACACACACACACACACACACACACACACACACACACACACACACACACACACACACACACACTCTCTCTCTCTCTCTCTCTCTCTCTCTCTCTCACACACACACACACACAGATTATATATATATATATATATATATATATATAATTATTTATTCTAAAATTATAATATTTAAATAAATAATTATATTTGCTCTACTCTGTATTGAGCACTCTTTTAAGAATAGTAATTCTTGGTTATTGGAATTTATTCCGTATACACCAATCCTATACTTATATATATATATAACAGAATTATTTATGTTTCTCCTCTTTTTCTTATATATTTTTGTGGCCTTGTTAGGGCCAGAAATACAGACATAAAGAGTGAAATTGAGTTAAACAAATATATTAACAGAAACAGTAATAGAAATATACAAACGAGAGTGTTACAACAAGAATGTTCGGTCCGACTGTCAGAGCTGACTGCTGGAAACTTCACCCTCCAAAAGGTAGTACCTGCTCCTATATATAGCTAGGAGAGTCCGTGTGTGCTTGGGTAAATTACCATAACACACACACACACACATATATATGAGTAGATAGGTTCGTCTATCGTCTAGTTCATTGACCTTACCAGGCTTTTGAATATGAGTAGAGGTTTATCCCTTAGGTCAAGCCATTCTTTACTCCAGTTAATCATTGTTTGGATGTCCTTTTCGAAAGCAGTTGGAAAGATTTACTTTGTTGAACCTATCAGGTTTGCTCTCAAGACATAAATAAATATTTGCCATCTGCATAAATGCCTCGTTGGGAACTGATGACCTCGGAAAGATCGTTGAAATTATACACACAATAAATAATAATTAAATAATCTAAACATATTGTGAAATGCATTAATTCCTTGTCTTAGCAATTCACCCCTGAAGATGATTTTGGATGAAATTGAAAATGCTTTATATATATATATATATATATATATATATATATATATATATATATATATATATGATGTTCGGTTGAATAATCTAGACATATTATGTCTATGTTTATTGTAATCCTTTAAAATTCACGGATTAATTTCTTAGTACAAAAATGACCAAGAAAAATGACGTAATTGTTCATATAGAGTTTTTTTTTTTTTTTTTTTTTTTTTCCAAGTACTTTCAATCTCATCCAATATCATTATCAGTGGTGAATTTCTAAGACACACAATGTATTTATCAGTATGTCTAGATTATTTAACCGAACATCCTTGAATAAAAAATATGCTACCTACCTACCTACCTATATATATATATATATATATATATATATATATATATATATATAGTGAAAAGTTTGGTAATCCATATGGATAATCCCAAGGAGGATGTAATCCAGAGAGCTCAAACCAGAGCAAATATTAATTTAATTAGAAAACAGAAAGCCTTAAGGGTCCATTGATTATATTTTATTTCCCCAGGAAGGTGTTTTTTCCTGGTTCCTCAGATCACATTTCCAAACAAAAATGGTTTTAAATTTACGTATTATTTTCATACACTTTTCAGGGGTAATTAGTTGATGTAATATGATAGAGAGAGCGAGGGAGTAGGAGGAGGGGGAGGACAGATATGGTAGAAATTAGAGAAGGAAGGGGGAGATAGAATAATTTTAATCCATTTTTATTAAAATACTTAAGAGGGAAATAAAATAATTTCCTGGGGAAATAATATATAATCAATGGACTCTTAAGGTTGTCTGTTTTCTCATTAAATTTATATAATGAACAACCTTGTCGATTAGGAAGTATGATGATCCAGTAGTTTATTTTCGAACTGGACCACTAGGCTACTCACACAGATGATCTGGTTATAGTGATGAGTTTTTGTGCAATAAGTTAATCAGTATGGAACAAAAGATAACTGAAAATGGTCCACAACGAAATCTACAAACAGCCTCCTCTGGCTTGAACTCAGAGTATTTGTTGTTCTCGACTATATGCCATCTAAAACAAGACAGTTCAATCTATCTATTTATTTAATCCATCGCTGGGGCAAGATGACTTCATACTATTCCTAAAGACATTTGCGCGAAGCGACTGACACAGAATGAAAAAACTGGAATGCAAACTTGTCTATTGCGATTTCGCATATATAAATAAAGGATTCAATTCATTAAGCTATTTAAAGTTGGTATATGCTTTGTCAAATCTGCAATATTCCTAACTCAAATAAAGAACTTTAAATAAAGAGTAAACGAGAAGGATTTGTGTGCCGAGACAACTAAGGGAAGAGACACATTAACTGCTTTTAAAAATGACGACACATTTTGTCAATGAAACAACAAAGAGATGTGCAAGGTAGGAAAAATATCGGTGGGAAAAAATTATACCGGTAAAAAAAGATACAAGTTCCATCAGTTTTAACTATTGCGTCGATCATTAGTTATGTACTGACACAGTACTACGGATTGCTTGCGTTTATAACATAAATTATGCAGAATTTAGAAGCACACAGACGTACCGACCACAACTGATGAGTGGCGTGAAAATTCGTACTTGATTTCGGTTGGTTTGCACAAACATGTCTTATTTTTGCATTATGATGTTTTACAGGATATTTGGGTTTATTTATTTTAGTAACTATTTTTCTGTATAAATTATAACGATAATTTCTCTCTTGATGTCCGTCGAGGTGGTGGACAGTTATGTCTACATATTTCTCTTTTCTATTGATTTCAACAATATTTGTTCCTTCACGGCGCCTTTTTGACATCATGAGTTTTGTCCAACGTGCATTTCCTAAAACTTGTCGATGTCTTGCTTTCGATATGTCCTGAGTGTTAAATTCTCCAAGCCCTCTTTCCTCGGTATGTGTTCAAGAAATATCCGATGCCCCTTTCTGATTGTTAGCAGCAATTTCGTTGGGATGCCTCTTTTCAAAACTTTCTCGATTAACCAGGAATAAGGGGAGAAAGGAACTGACAATAGAAATAGGGGATCTAAGTATTTTTAAACGTCCAGCTTTGTCGCTAAAACTCTCTTAAAATATATGTATATATATTCATCTGACAGTTTCGCAGCTCATCAGTGTAGTTAGACATCCGATTGCTTCAAGCTGGGTTCAAAACCCAACTGATTGGTCAACAGTTTGATATTTCCGCCCTAAGCCGTCGGCGCACGGTTGAAAGAATTTTTACGTACTTATTCTGTGAATAAACATGCCAATGGCTGAGAGAGAACAGTTCAGGGAAGGTATATATATATATATGTGTGTGTGTGTGTGTGTGTGTGTGTATAATGAGAGAGAGAGAAAAAAATTCTAAAATGTTAGGTGATAAACATAACCATGAAATGGTAATTTTCATTAATTTTATTTTGGCATATGTTTTAACAATTTACAATTTATCCTCTTTGAGGTTTGATCGAAAATCTGGCAGCCAAAATGGAATTAGAATACCTGCATCTTTTGTCAGTTAATTTCGGCAGATCTCCACATCTTTACGCCATATTTAGTTCTTGTATCATTAAGAAATTGATGAAAATATTTTTGTTTCTCTCACAATATATTTATTCCATTTTCAATATTCGTCGGTAGAACCACATATTGCTACATTTCTTTTCTCTGTGAGGAGATTGTCTATAATTCTTTGCATTATTGTGGAATAGATTTAACAATAGCGTAACGTTTTTTTTTTTTTCAATTATACGATTACTTAAAACGTTGCTTAGTCTAGGAAAAGTTGTTTGATTCATTCATTTTCTACTGCTTATCAACTCTATGCGGATTATTTAAAGCCAGATTCTTTTTTAGATGATTTAATGTTAAAAGGGTTAATAAACCCATAGCTTGTAGAAGAAGTGGGATTCATACATTTACCAAGGGTATTTGCCCCTAATTGATTATAACGAACCCAATTGGAATTGGAACTCTGGTTTCTGAAAAGTATTTTGGATTTCCTTTGTTTCCAACTATACGACCCAAATAGAAAAATTTCAACAACTGCCTGATTCCGACGTCCCCGATACGTAACTCAAGCCTGGACTCTCCTTTAACTTGGCAAATATGCATTCAGCCATTATAATTAATGGCGACACTTTTGTTTCCCCTCTAGTAGTCCCTTTATTATTTGCCACTAGTAAAGTATTATGTACGTCGCATTTGCTGCTAAGGTAACATCCACCAATAATAAATCCTGTCTTTCTATGTCATGTCGGTCCTCCTATATGGCAATGAATGCTGGAAATATTCCTCACAGAAGAGGAAGCTGGTTGACACAAACCCATTGCACGCATAGTATGACTGACATCGTAGTCACGTAAGTTCTAACGTAGAGAACAGGTCGTTGGATTGAAACCCATTTGTTAAATAAGGACTGGCTGTCCCGTTTTTCACTAAGTCACCATAATATATAATCTCTATATATAAATCAATATATTATAATCAGTTGGGGTACCTCGAGGTGGTGTAATTGTTAGCAAGCTTGTCTCGCCAGAACAATTACGGCTGAGTAGTGAGTTCGATTCTCACTGGGTGCACCATGCTTTCGGCCTATGTGCCACATCTGAGCTACGCTTGGAAAATCACTATATTATAATCAGTTGTGTGTGTGTGATAAAAACATGGATTCTTTTATAGGACATTTCCTCCTCTCTCTGACGATATATCTAAATACAGAGAAAGAAAACGAAAGCCAATACAGAACAATGATTAAAAATGTTTTTTGTCTCCGATAACCATAATCTTATTTTGGGGGTTGACTCGGGTAACAGTAGGACAGCCGTCTCCAGCGATAATGTCATTTTGCCAAGGGTAAATGGTGGCATGCACAAAATACCATTAGCCAACAATTGTGGTGGCAGTTACATTGTATGGAGAACAACTAGTAGTAGAAAAACGTAGCAAACTAAGATATATAATCCAACCCAAAATGTCAGATACAAACGTTTCATGCCATAAAGCTATCTTCAGATCATTGAAAGAACCGTCTGAACATTGCTTCGTAGCGTGAAACTTGATGTCACGGTGTTGAAGTTGATTCTTGTTTGGTTTGTTTTTTTTATTTAGTTTTTTTTTCTTTTTGTCTTGCTATTTGTTTGTTTTGTTTTTTGCTTTTTTCGTGCTTCTTTTTTTGTTGTTGCTCTGATATTTTCTATTTTCTATCGGTTTTTGCCTTATGTTGCTTTCAAGGATTCAATGCTTGTATATGATAAGTAAATGAATAAAATGTTCAAACACTTATCTCCGGGCTCTGAGTTTCGCAGAAATAAATCTGCTCTTTAGGTGTAATATATAGCATAATGAGAAGCCACGTATACTTTCTTAATATGTACATATAGAAAAAGTTGCAAATTAAAAAAATAATAATGTTTTTTTATGAAAGTATTTATATATATATATATATATATATATATATATAAATACTTTCATAAAAAAAGTTTATTATTTTTTTCATTTACAACTTATATATATATATATATATTATTTCAGTATAAACTACGCTGAGAGGTATGAAGCCAGACCCTCGACACACAAGAGGTTGCTGCTATTGTTTCTCTAGAAAGTAGCTTTTTACGGAATGAAGATGTTAGTCACATGCCCAACCTGTTTTATTTTCAGAATTGTTGTTGTTCTAAATTGGTTACCAAACTTTCAACCCACAGCTAGGGGAGGGATCTACGCACCAGTTCACAATCTAGATACGTGTTGACAAACAACGCGACTCGTATGTTTATTCTCAATTTTTGTATAACTCTCCAGACTGTCAGATGAATGAGATGATTTTTTTTTTAATGTTTGTTGCTCTCGTGGTATCTACTCTTTTCTCCAAGGCGATTGGGGAAATGGTTGAAAATCCAAACTTAGCTTTCATCCAAAGATAAAGGGATGCAAGTCAATGTGATTTCTCGTCTTCAGACACTTTACAAATATTTCTTCTCAGATCTTTCCCAAACTTGTTCTAACTCACGAAATTGAAGCAGGTTTTTCCTACTTCTTAAAAGTTATTACGTTGTTTGATGGAATTTTATTGATAGTTCTTTTAATTTCATTGTTCAATGTCTATATTATGGTTGTTCGTCCGATGTCTACAGATGTTATTATTCCATTTGATATTGATGATAAAATCATTTCCATAATATTTACCGTTTGTTTCCAAAACTGTATTAACACATACACTCTATCTCCGATATTCATATCCTTAATTTTGGATTCTTTGAGACGGCATGTATCAATGTTATAATTGTTAAATGTTGCGAGCCAATAATTGTTGTTTTTCTTTCTTTTATTTTTCTTCGTAAATCATCTAAAATTAAATGCCCCGTGATAAAATCTTAATATGCAATTGGGTGCATTGACAAAGTTTTAAATAAGAAGTCGCCAATTTGTAACGGTTGACAACCGGAGAAGTCGTTATCACCATCTCCCAAATTCCGAAAGATATGACCGAAATAAAAGCCATCTGACGTCAGAAAATAGAATGATGTCACTAAATCGGCGGTAGGTATTCTTAAAAGCTTGTGTAATGCCATTATATTGTGACCAGATATATTAAAATGAATTAATGAGATGCTCTCTTCATACTACCGGCTTGCAGGTAGCTGAACATGTGCCAAAAGAAGACATAGTCATAGCGATACAAAATAATGCCTGATGACATCATGAAGTCGTATGTGCAAGTTAGATTGATTCGCTCGTCTCGAAGGCACATCAACTGACACGAAATTATGTGAAATTATCATGATAGGGATAAAAATGCATTTAGAACATTATTTTCCGAGGAAGCACAGTGATGCCGAATCGGAAGTGGATTTGAATAAATCGAGAAAGACACTTATTGCATTACTAGTAAACGTATAACTATGAGGAGATAAGGGTTTATAGGTCTGTTTACAAAGGTAATGAAAAGTGGCGGGATCTCGTATCCATTTCCGAATCGGACATCAACTCGTATTCTGCTGATTGACTCTAGAGCAGGCTTTCGATTAGATTTTGGGAGACTTGCTGTCTGAAGTTCAGGGGTGGATTGTTATTATGCTCTGTATTGTCCTCAAATGCGTAAAATGGAATCGGCGAGACGTGTTCAAATCCCAGCCTCATCTTCTGCGTTCACTCTCGCGCTGGTGCTCTTGCAAAAAATATGAATTTATCTTTTCAAAACCCATCCCCAGTTTGTATGGGTTAAATATCAGGACAGATTCGTCTTCTGTGTATGGATCGCTAGGGAGTATAAGACCTAGTAAAAAAAAAAACAAAAAAAATCATCAGGAATTCCAAGGAAAAAAAATTGATTTCGTGTACAAAACGCACCTGACCTTAAAGCAAAGAAAATGACCAAACCTTTGAAAAAGTAAGAAAAAATTTTAAAAAAACAAGAGGGACATTTTTCATTTTGCGATTTATAAGCATTACAAAAATATAATAGTGACTCTTGATTTTTGTATAATTTTTTTTATCGTTAATTAAATATTTTCACTTTTGATTTCCAAACTCACGTATGTGTCTAGATTCAACGAAATACGGAAAAAAGTACGGAACTGTATGAGACTATTCCTCTTTGTTGCAATGCGTCATTAGGTATTATCTCTGGTGAACAAATAAATCCTATTTAACCGGTGTTATACGTTTTGAGTTTAGAAAAAAACGATTGAGTCCTAAACAAGAGTATAGGACCCAGCATACATTTGGATGAAGAAACCTGTCTTATACAAACAGGATTACAGTATTTGTTTTGTTTTAATGAACCATGAGTAATAAGAATAGTATCTTACGTTTATAACCTAACTTGTACAAATATTAGGAGTTTGTTTATATATATATATATATATATATATATATATATATATATATATATATATATATATATATATATATATATATATTAAGAAATGGACAAAGTCCGACAATTTATTTAATAAAGACATTTTTTTATGTTAAACGTTCTTTTTATAGATACAAGTAAAGTAAATGCTCTGTTTAAATAAACAGTCCTTATAGGATGCAGGTTCGAATCCTGAATGTCCGAATATTTTCATAAAAAATTTTCGACATTTAGGCCGGTAAATGTTATTTAATACTGTTTATTATAAACAGAGCATTTACTTAAATACTTGTATCTATAAAAAAAGAACGTTAAACATAAAAATGTCTTTTAATAAATATATATATATATATATATATATATATATATATATATATAGGGTCTCCAAAAATTGACCTCATTTTCCAGTCTAATATCATAGCCAATTTTCGCTCAAGTTTAACAATGTGTAAAAGCAAAGTTGACACTCAATGAGAATGTATCAGAAAGATCGATCAAATACAAACATATATGCGCCATATCATTTCAAAAAGCTATAATGTCTCTCCGTACATTCCATTTTTTTTTTTTCGACTATTTTTAAATTGCTATGATTTCTTGGAAAAGAAAAGAAATCCTTGGTTGACCGCCACAACTACTGTAAATATACTACTGTCACCTACTCCACTAGGTCAATTCACAGATAATAAAGAAAAGTAGTCTATGAAGTCATGATGACATTAAAAAGTAGTGTCGCAACATTAAAGAGTAGTAAAATATTTCTTTCTCTTTAAGTATTACCAGAAGCAAGATTATGCTTTATTATGACTGTTTCCTCATCTTTATTGTTTAGATCTATACTTTGAGTATGAGACGCAACAAATTTTTGGATGAAGAAACCGGCGTCTTATAAACAGGATTACAGTATTTGTTTTCTCTCTTAATTATCCATGAGAAGTAAGAATATTATCGTACGTTTATAAGATAACTTGTACAAATACTAAGAGTTTAGTGATACATATATATATATATATATATGCGATGCCCTTTCAGGATGTAAGCTGTAATGGGACTGTATACATTCCGTTTTCGGGGCTTATTTTCTGCTATTTGTAAATTGCTAAGATTTATTTGAAGTTACCTTATTCATTTTTTTTAATGTTTTTATCCAGTGTTGTTCTAAACTGACTACCACCCATTGAATTCATAAGCTAGTCTGTTGTTCCAGATAATGATTTAGCCTCGGTGTTAACGTTGTCAAGAACAGATTTGATTATAATTATTATCCTCATCTTTGTTTTGATCTATATATTTTTCTGCTTTTTTTGGTATAGTTTAGAATTGTGTAGAGAAATATTGTCACTATATTTTGAATTATTTATAGTCGTATTCTGATTTTTATTATCGTATGTCGAATTAGAATTGGCCGTTACGGCTTTCCATACAAAGAAATAGTTAATTATACCGATTTTAAATATATTTTATCGGGATTATCAGCCTGTCTGTAATTTTTTTTCTCGTGTGAGTGTGATTCTGTCACACTCTAATTTATAATTTGATTTCTCTTACTGAGGATGTGAAAAAGACAAAAGAACAAATGATACTTTGATGCAACGTACCCGAGAAGGTTTGAATATGGAAAGAAAAATCTGTATTTTGAAATTATTTGCTCAGACGTCGACTGCAAACAACTTTGGAAACTAGCTCGACTATGAGAAAGGATTTTCTTTCCAACTGCTGTTATATTAGACAGGATTTGCCAAATCCTCACTTTCCAGTCTTGACAGAGTTCAAAGGCGACTCCGCGTCCTTGTGGGTGACAAATTAGTTTCCCGTTTACAAGCGCTCTCTCAAGTTGCAAGTTTCTCGCTGCTCTATCACAACTTTCCATGGAAAGAGCTCAGAAGAACTACATTCCTTAGTTCCACCAATTCTAAAGTGTAACCTTCACGGCTAGGATCCGCTATGCTACGCGCATTGTAGCGAACCATACGCATTGCCTCCGTATTCCATTGGTGAAGAGTAATTTCTACTCGGGCAACTGCTTCCCGCCAATAGCTGTTCTGTGGAACCGACTCCCAAAAGAATGTTTTCCTCTTCACTACAAACTTGTTCAAGTCTAGGGTTTACCGTTATCTTCCCCACCTATTCGCATAAACTGTGCCTCTTACTCTGTCACCCACTACTTCGAGTGGCTCCCGCACCTTGTTCACGTTGAACTTTAATGTAAAAAAAAAAAATAAACATAGAAATAACGAAAATGAATCGGAACAGTGAGCAAGCACTCTTGTGGCGTCATCGAAATGTGTGCAAACGGATCAATTCTGTAGTAACTGCAGCTTTTCTGTGCTCTAAGTTGATGTGACGTCATCGAAATATGTGCAGAAATATGCAAGAAGTATTCAGAACTGGGCATATGACGTAACGAAAATGTGTGTTAATATTTAAAAAATATGCCTGTCAAGATATAGATATTTCGGGTGTTTACTTCTTCTTTTTCATCTAGAATCGTTTCTGGTATTAAGATCAGTTCCAACAGTCAATTTTTTTTATTAATTAATGTTTATAACTTCCTAATTAAGCGAGTAATAAACAGCGTTTGAAATAACGAGTCAGGAAAACCCTTTGCTCTCTTTATCGTCGTTGTGGTGGGGAGAGTGGGCAACATCTGGTTTATCCGTTTATTCATTCGTAAACTTGTGACGTGTAAAGATTGCGAAGGAAAGAAAGAAGTATATCAATGTATATAGGTAGTGATGCATTTCCACACCTGAATTTAAAAAGGCTATACCTGCACTTTTTTTTTAGTGTTGAGATATTTGACTTCAAAGTAAACCGTAACTTTTCTATAAATTGACGGAAAAATGTCTTTAAAAGTTGTGTATAATTTTCGCCAGATTAAATGAAGATTTTTTTTTTGTACAAAATTTAAGTGTTCATATAGAGCAGAGAGAAAATCCCACGGGCTTAGTGGCGGAGCTACATTTTTGAAGCCTTGAAATTTGAACAAATAGGGTTGGGTGCTTCGCAACCAGCAACAATAGATTCAAGGACACAACTGCTGAAATATTAACTATTTCTAGATTATGTCGAGCTATATGAAATAGGTATTATAGCATATTCTATGATCAAAATTAACTACTTCAATCTATTGGCTTATGATTTTGTTACTAATATGGCCTTATTTTAAGAGCAAACATTAAAAAAATCACTCATTTAAGAAAAGTTCTTTCAGGACACCTCTGGGATTAGGACCCCCTAAAAGTTTAAGCTTCTTTAGTTTCATAATAGATCATCCATTGCACGGGTCATAACGAAAATTGCAGATGGAATCATTTTGCTTTCAGTTGACGTTTAATCTATGTTTGCAGGAATTTTTGTGTTTCTTTTAAGTCGGAGAAAAATTAATTTCATATAACTTTCGACATGGGGAAATGGTTAACACATTTGTTTCGCTAGATCAGTTACAATTGAATTGTGAGTTCGATATTCACTGGATGCTCCACATTTTCGACCTTCCGACGCATCTAAACTCCGCTTAGAAAATCACCATTTTGCTGTAAGATTATATTTTTTTCAAAGTGAGTGTGTCTCTATGCTTATTCATAAAAACGCAAGCCCAGTGTCTCGAACACAATTTTTGGTTGTCATGACGACGAGGGCGGAAATATGGGATGTGGGTACACAAAAGTAGTAATAAAATTCAACTCCCGCATATGAATTCGTGCGACCGAAAGCCACCAATTCTTAAGTACACAACCACAATTATCAGAGTTTGTTATGCATACCTAATAATAAAATAACAAATATGCACCACTTTTCTTTATTTTATTAAGTGTGCGTGCGAAGTTACACTTTACTGCGCAGCTTAAACCTTCATGTTCTGTTTCTCGGTGAGTCAATTGATATTAATTCATAATTACAAAAACGTACAGCATAATACAAAGCTTTAATAGGATTCGGAAAAAGGCCTTCTCTGTGTTTAAATGATTTTGTGATGCCAAAAATCCAAATATCATTAACTTGCATTAAAAGAAATCTCATCCTTCTGAACTAAATTGGACATTCGCTATAACAATATACTTTTTTTTACTATAAAACTTAAAAAATTACAAAAGTCAATCTAATATCTATTGAGGATGTGAAATACATTGTTTTATGTATGTCAACTTGCTGGCAGAGATTTTACAATTTTGTCAGTCTGAAAGAGCCATTTACACTATTTACGTTGTTCGGACTGTTGTTCTCATCTTTATTGCCATATTCATGACTCTTCGGCTCTTGTGCGATCCGACCTTCTTCAGGTGATATTTTTTTGGAATTACGAACCGAACCATTTATTTAGTCCAACAAATACCACTTGACGAAGTGCGAAGCGTACAAAATCCGAAACGTCCTGACTATGGCAATAGTGATTTTCCAAGCGTAGCTTAGATATGGCACAAGGCCAAAAGTATGGGGCAACCCAGTGAGGATCGAACTGACTACTCAGTCGTAAATGTTCTAGCGAGATATGCTTGCTAACAATTACACCGTCTCGAGGTGCCCCACATATGCAGTTGGATCGATCAGGCAAACTGATTAATTTTTAAAATTTTAGATTTATTTATGGCTGTGTATATTGGTGTTTTATGATAGTGGCAGGAAAAGTTATCGTTATTCACACACCTTTTATAACTTTTTAAAATAATAACAAAACATCATTAAAATATAAAAAAAAATAATTTTACCTACCATGATCTTACACAGATCCCATTTTAAATTAAAAAAAAATCAGACAGATAAGAGGTGTGTGAACGTGCGTGGATACGTATATATGTGTGTGCGAGAAAACAATAGTTCGCAAACAAAATAGACGAATGATCTGAGCGTTGACACTGCCACTTGGAAAGAAGTTCGCTACACAATGGAACATTAAATACAGCGAATAACTGCGTACGTATGCACGCAACGACAGATGGATGCGCATATACGCACAATCCCGCACTGTTCACATAGGTTTATGTTTGTGAGCTGCAATGTGTGAACGTGCGTGTACGCATGTCTACGTATGTATGTATGTCGTGCCGACGAAAATAAACACCGATATACGCAATCATAAATAAATCCAAACTTTCACAAATTAATCAGTGATATATATATATATATATATATACATATATATATATATATATATATATATATATATATATATATATATATATATATGAGTTTGTGACCGTCAGTTTCACGCTTATGCGCTGAGAATCGCTTATGCGCGAAACCGACGGTTACAAACTCATATGCATTCAACTGGCGTATTAAGTACAGAAAAAAAACGACGATAGCCTAGGGGTAGGATCTCTGACTGATGCAAAATCGGCCGGGTTTGAAGCAATCCGGCATCTAGCCACACTGAAGAGCTGTGATACAGCGAAACTGTCTGTCGATGCTGCCTCTCTCTCTCTCTCTCTCTCTCACTCACTCACTCACTCACTCACTCACTCACTCACTCACACACCGAGCGTGGGGCAGCATATTTTCATTCAACCAAGTTTGGTTAAACAATTTAGACGTATTATAGACATGAAAGACTTAAAACTTATAATACCTCAAGGACACATGGCACAGTGGATAAAGGCGTTGGTTAGATCCAGTGACAGGACCCAAGGAGTGTGAGTTCAATACCAGGTTAAATCGAGATCTTTCAGAGGGAAATTAACAGGAGATAACTGATAACTGACATCCATCAAACATGGCACGTAGAACTAGAACAGTCTACCCCAGTGAGCGAAATAAAGGTTTCGGTTCGACATTCCAACCACCTGAGGAAGGCCGGAGCGTAGAAAGGCCGAAACGTTGTGATAGATATGGCGAAAAAGATGAGGACAATAGTCCGAATAATGTAAATAATAGACATAATACGTCTAAATTATCCAACAAAACCTGCTTGAATATATATATATATATATATATATATATATATATACACACTAAGAGTTTCTCGTACTCCTCGCTTGTTGAATACTCTTCCGGCTTTCCAGTCAACTTTGATCTTTAAAACTTTAAATGAAATTTCAGTACTTATCTTCGTCTTAATTTTCTTTTTCTTTTAATGTTCTCTCTCCTTCACATTGTTTCTTCTCACACTCAGTAACCCCTGCTTTTTATAACACTCTCGCGTTTTAGTGGTTTTATTCCCTTTCTTGGGGTGAAATTAATCAGTTCTGCTCCAATAGAAATATTGTGGTTAATATTTAACATGTTCAGATGACAAAACATTTGTTCAATGATGAACATTCAGTGTTTTCAGCAAATCTACGACAACCACTCTAAAAACTGTATGTAGGAGACATACTCCTTTTCCTTTAGATACCAGTTTCGCATATGATTGATTACCCGGTACATTTTTGTTTAACCATATTACGTGGTTATTGGTTTAAATTCACACTGTGAATTTTATTTCCTGCCGAAGGATAAAATAAAGAGTTGTAATTTCCCTGACTCAATGCCTTGTAAATAGTGAAAAGCGTTGAACAGGTTTTAGCGTCACGTCATCAGTAAATAGTAGCCAATGTGTGATTTGAATTTTGGCGTCAGCTTGTGCAGATCAAAAACGAAACCCCGAAAGGCTTTTCGTGTCATTTCTGCAAACCAATCAATAGATTTTCAAGGCAAATAAATGCACTCTCGGGTTCTTGTTTATATCCCTTCAGAACATTGGCGTTCATTGCTCTCCACAACAGATTACTTACTGTTTCTCTGGCTTTTTGGTCCTCATTACGCCATGTGAAAGCTAGTTTCCAAGACTTCTTTCTTTTTTATGTGTTCTAGTAATTTCAACCTACTATTTCTCATTCTATGTTAAAGTCTGTTTCGTTTACATTTCCATGGTATTCTCAGCATCCGTCCGTAAAAAGAATCAAATCTATGTTGACTCGGTATTTCTTTGCCATATAGGAGGACTGGTATGACACATCAGTTGAAAACTTTGAGCATTTGGAAGGAATCATTTACTATTATAATACACCTTTTATTTTATTACGGTGTCCCATAGTCTATAACTTGTTATAAACACTTCCCAGATATTTAATCTTTCTATACTTGCTTGCACAGTGAAGTAAAGGATAGCGACTCGGATTGAAGAATCGGAGAGCCGAGTTCGAATTCCAGTCGAATCCATTACATTCACTTAAATGCTAGTAAATATGAATCCTCTTCTCACCCACCCAGCTATGGGTAAATAACAGGATAGACCAGGTTCTATAGCCTTGGATGGCAACTGGTCTCCTCAGAAAGAAATGGCAAACTACAGCGGAAGAAATCTGCCTCGTCAGTCATGTATCTCACGTATGTCACATAACTGACTGATACGTGCTTGATTCGGAAAGAATCAGTCAAGTAAGAAACAAATACATCACCAATTCGTACCACGTGTCTTGAACTGTTTCTCTTGATCACAACCATACATAGTGTTTTTAGTCGATGCTTAGTCCTTTCTTTACCTTTTTCGTTTATTACCTTGTCTAGGATTTCTTGCAATTTTTTCAGTGTCTGCCATCAATGAGGTACCATCTGTGTATTTTATTTTTTAACTTTATAAATCATTTCACCCCCAAGCAAGGTGATAATGCCACTAAGACACCAGGTTTTACTGAGAGTGAAAGAGAATGAAAAGAAATCAGCGAGAAGAAAAGAACAATAATCCTAAAGACAGAGGTTGGCGATTGATGTTGCATTCAAATGTTTCAAGACCATTGGTTGCAGAGAAACAAGCAACCAGAATAGTTCCACAGGCGATTAGTGAGAGAAAAAACTATTATAGAACGATTACAGTTAAACGGTGAGACCTACTTGCCAATCTAGTAGTACGCCTAAATGCATGAAGTTGAGTTACCAAGATAGTGTTCATTACAAGAACTACCATGAAAATATTCATATAAAATACAGATGGATAAGATGGTTGTCTCGATATGTTGAATATATCCGGTGAGAAGTCATCCCTTCATATTTTTTTGTGTACCTACGTATTTTCTACCCATTCGCAGGCGGTTTGCTCCCAGTTCTAGATTATTCTAATATCTTTTCCAAATAAACCAAGTTTTCCTAGCAATTCAAATAGGTCTTTGTTTCATAATTTATCAAATACTTTTGTATAGTTTATGAATTAGCAAGATTTATGTTAAGAATCGATTTCATTAGAACTGGTTCTGCAAATTGGTTAAGAACCATGGTGATTATTGTTTTCGGCATCCAAGAATCCTGAAAGTATATTTTTGTGGTTTTAACATAGAATATACCGCTTTAGAGAGATCGTGTAGCGGCATATTTTTTACCATTAAAGAGGTATATTTAAATAGTCATTTGGTAGTTGAAATTTCAGGGAATTATATAAAGATACTTTCTTATTGCTTTGTTATTTCGGCATTGTGTTAGTTGTGGTACATCAAGTTGATTTGTTTTTTGTTTTGTTTTTTTTGTTTTTTTTTTGTTTTTTTAAGCATTTCACCCCAAGCAAGGCGAGAAGCCACTAGGACGCAAGGAGTTACAGAAAATAGGAAAATCAGATAGGAGTGATAGAAGAACGGATGAGGGTAGTAGATAGATTAAGGCAACTGGAGATGTCGATTGACATTACACTTGAATAGCTGGTGATTATAACTCACAGGGAAACAGGAGAAGGGAAGAGAGTTCCACAGACGAGAGGTGCGAGACATGAAGCTATTAGAGTAGAAGAGACGGCTACATTTAGGAGTTTCGACAGTGAAGGGATGAGAGCGGGATGCCAGCCTCGTAGGGCGCTTGAACTCATGAAGCCTGGGAACCAGCGAATGCAGCTCCTCGGAGCAATTTCCATGAAAGTATTTGTAGAACAGACAGAGGGAGGCGACGGTGCGTCTGTGAGAAAGTGACTGTAGACGAGACGCCAGGGCAGGGCCAACCATATTGCATATCCACTTCTGGAGCCTATCAAGAACCCCGAGGCAAACAGAAGGGGCGCCAGACCATATATGGCAGCAATACTCCATGCAAGGGCGAATTGTGGATTTCCAAAAATTATGCCTGATAAAGAACATAAAACTGTTTAGATCCTTACTAAATTTTTTCATTACTATATACCTACTTTTCACCCTCATTATATATATATATATATATATATATATATATATATATATATATATATATATATATATAATGGTGCAAAGGATAAATTGTCGTCTAAATTACGCAAAATCGAAAATAACACTGACATCTCATTTTATCAGATATGTTTTCCAAAATTACAGAAAAAATATCTTGAAATACTAAAGAGTAGATTTGTTCAATAAAATCGCCATTGGCTTCAATCACGGCCTCCAGACGACTTCGGAATTTCCTGTAATTATTCTGGACGTTTTTGTTTAAGTTGCTAAATGCTGCCACAATCCTTGCCTTTAGTTCATCATTGGTGTTACAAGGATTTTGTTGGTCTCTCGCCCAACTGTGCCCCAGACGTAATGATCAAGGGGGCTGCAATTTGAGGAGTTAGGTGGCCAGATGTAAGGTGATTGCAGAAATTATATGACGGCCAGACTGATTTCTTCTGCTTGTGGAGCATGGTGCAGAATCCTCTTGCCAGACATAGTTTGCCCTGGTTAAAGAGAGTGGCTGCTGGAAAACCGTATCTCCTCAAGGAACTTGATGTAGATTCCGTGTTAAATCTGAGACCATCACCAACAAATTTGGGAGTTCTTTTCTTATTAGAACGATCAAAGTGAGTTTTTCGAGCTGTCGTGCCACCCTAATCACAATTAGACTCATCAAACTCTTTCCGAATCTTATGCATTATCGTCAGATTAATACACAAACAGTGAAATGTTGGTACTGAAGCTTCCGGCGCTGATGCCAAGCACTAGAGCATGCCGTTTCCAAATTTCTAGTGGAATGAGTTGCGTCATTGTGCTCTTTTTCCTCCCAGACGATGCACAACTGACCCTACTATACTGTGTAGTCGACAAAATCAAAAACAACCAACGCGCATGCGCGGAATTGAAAATATAAAATGGCAACAATTTACCCATCGCATTATGTGTGTGCGCGTATATATATATATATATATATATATATATATATATAAATTTTACTCAATACAAGCGATAGGCATGTCTAATTTTTCGTTCTAATTTTCCATTATTGCAATGAATTGTTCATCCAGACGAAAACTGTGGATTATGCATTAGGAATAATTATGATACCAAGTTATTGGTAAAGATTTAATTGTAGGTTAGTATTTTTTTCTTTTTATAGTAAGCGATAAATCTACGATGTTTAATATAATCATTAAGTAATATGTATCGGTGTTTTATATTTTTTATGTCGTCGACAAGCAAATAAAATTAGCCTTACATAATTATAGAAAATAAATCACACAAGCAACTAACTGATATAAACAAAACTGAAAACCTTTAAATTAACTACTGTAACTTAATTATAAGTTATATAAAGCATAATCGCTCTCTCTCTCTCTCTCTCTATATATATATATATATATATATATATATATATATATGTGTGTATGTGTGTGTGTGTTTTACAGCAAAAAACAAAAATTACCTCAACATAGATATAGTCTATTTCAAGCCGTACAGTATAGGACTATCATCAGTCTCTAAGTGTCTGTTTTAAATTTATTTTCAATGTCAGTCCTCCTCTCGTAGACATCTTTTTAATGAGAGTGGGTTTGTGTTAGCGATTGTAAGTTATCTTATCCTGGGACATTTTTTTCTGTAAAAAATATATATGGTCTGTTAAAATAAAAACATCGAGCCCTGTGTGGATCAATATTACCAGGATCCAACCTGATTATATACCAACGGATCGATTACCTGTAATATATATATATATATATATATGTAGTTAAGTTTGAAGAATTTGGTAAACCGAATTGGTAAATCCAAGGAGGATGAAATCCTGAGAGCTCAATGTGAAGAACAGAGCTAATATTTAATGAACAACAGACCACTTTAAGGTACCATTACAATAATTTATTTCACAAAAAATCCTCATTTCATTGTTGGGAGTGTTACCTGATGATCCAAAATCCCTTAAAAAGGATTTTGGTGAAATAAATTATTGTCATGGTACCTTGAAGTGTCTGTTGTTCATTAAATATTTAATATATATATATATATATATATATATATATATATATAGTGTAACCCTGATATAAGAGACCCGGATATAAGAGAGATTTTCTCTGGTCCCAAATTAGAGTCTGTGTTAATGTATAGACCAAGCCCGGATATAAGAGACTTCTTCTCCGGTCCCGAAAATTCTCTTATATCCGGGTTACACTATATATATATATATATATATATATATATATATATATATATATATAATAAAAAGTTAATGGTCTAAGTTAAATTACACCAGGAAACGATATTAGCCGAGCATTTAGACTTGGTGGCGGTTGAAAACTATTTTTGCGCTTAAAACGTTTTAGAAAAATAGGTTCCCCAAGTCTAGTTTGCTGCCCTATCCAATATTGAGGGGGTGGGTTTCCTTCTTTGCCCTTCGTTTGTGGTAGACTGAAACCACTCTTTCAGTTGCATGTGCTATTCATTTCAGTAGTTTTTACTATTGAAAGTCTCCAAGTGATGTGGTTTCCTTGTTTGAGATACTGTAGCACTAGTGCAGGACGATTTTGGAACCGTGATATTGCACCTAATTTGAAAGTTGAGGTTTGAAGTGATAAATGAGATTATTTTTCCCCAAAATCTTACCATTTTTTGAGGAGACGTGTTTAAATGATTAGGCCTAGCATTTCATTCCGACGAGCAATAAAAGCCTTATAGCATAGCCTTACAAAATTTATAATTTACTGAAGCTTTACAAATTGTATATTGACATGATGCATGGCACAAACAGATTATTACTAAATCATCGTGCCATCAAATAAGAGCTTTATTTACTTCAAAGGAAAATTATACTGAACAGTTTACTTATATTGTGATATACAGTGCAGTAGTTTAGTGTGAGTTCCAATAAATAATGCAAATTTAAAACATTTGTCTTATAATTTGTATTATTGTGTTATATACGCTTTTATCTATTTTTGTTTGTATTAATTATAATATATAAAATGATCTATCAAATCTTATTCAATGAGTAGCATTTTGTGAAATCTTTTACATTTTTTACTGATCGAATACAGTAACAAAAAATGCTTATTTTGCCTGTGATGATTCATAATTAGAATTCTGATTTGAATATATTTTCCATTCAATATATCTAATACAAAATATATTAATATTATTTGGATATATTCTTGAAATAGTTAACTTTTGAGGTCAGTTTGTAAGCAAAAACCTGCGGAAATTGGGTATTTCGTTATATTTTTTCAGACGATCTTTAAAATTAAATGCTCAAAAATTGGTTCAAACTATGAATCTGAATTCTGAGGTCAGTACTTATCATATAAAACCCGACCTTTCATATGAAATGCCATGTTGATTTTCTAAAAATAAAAGTGAAAAATCAACGACGTTCGAAGTAGGATGCGTTCACTAAGGTTTTACTCGCTCGAATTTATTTTCAACCATTGATCTGAGAAGGCCGTTGTACACAGCCAACAGTTTAGATATCTCTGAACGTGTCTGACACAATGCGCGGCATCCATATTAAAGTCTTGATTTGATGTGACTATTTAAATATATGTTTTTACGTTAATGTTTTGCTCTGTAGCAGCTTGTTTTTGGATGAAACTAATACTAAAACAATTTCCTTATTCTCTATATTAAATTTGTTTTAACTAACACATACACAGAGGTATTTGAAGTTTTTATTATTTACTAATTCGCCATTCTGTATATTTACACAGATTTCAGAGATCTCACATGGCTTTCATTAGAATTCCAGATCATTGTTTCTCTTTCTGAAAAGGGTTTATCTAGAGTTTTTCTTCTTGTGAGATTTGGTAAAAGTGATGTTGGTTTTTTGCTCAAGATTATTCTTGTCTCAACTATGAATACCTCTCATCAGCATTAACCCACTTCATCCTCTGTACATTGGCCACGGTACCGAACAAAAACTCTGTTTTCGATTAGTAGATTCATTACAGACACAGAATGGAATGATTAACTGATCAGTACCCCATCTTTTCACATCTCTGCTTGTGTACACGCAGAGCATAATCTGAGATTAGATTAGGGATTTCACTCCCTCATTGTCGTACTCCAAATGAGGTTTGTAATATCTTTGTATTGAAATCCTCACGCGGCATGTACAACTTTGCAGGGTGATATCGTTCTTCTATCAGAACGAGGCATTCAGTGGATTCAGTTTCTAATGGACGAGAAGAGAATGATTTCATATAAGGTAGTATTCTACTGTGAGGTCTAGATAATAGGTTTACAAATATTTTTAATTTTAAGCGTCTAACATTAACTTATGCGACTAGAAGTTAAATAATAACAATATTAAAAAAAGGAATTCTATCTGTGTGTAAGTTATTGTATTTTAATTTTAAGCGTCGGGCGATCTTTTCTTTCGAAGCACAGACAACTTGTATGCTCGATTTTACCGTAATTTTTTTTACTAGAGTTTAAGCTTGTCACGTTTTTTAATAAGATCTAAAATACTTAATATAACACTAATGGGGCTCTATCATCAGCATATTGAGCGCTGTCTTTAAGAGAAAAATCAATGACAATATGTATTTAATCTAATCTAATGTATGTATGTATGTGTGTGTGTATGTGAAAAGTGTATGTAAATATATATATATATATATATATATATATATATATATATATAAATGCTCTGATTGTTGGCATGTATACATTCACGAGAAATTTTCGCTACACTTCCTATCTTTGAATTTCAACATACAAATGCGTATGTATAGACACAACACCACCCATATACATGCGTCAAATCCCAAACTGTCCACATATGTTTATATATGTATGAGTCCCGGCAGAGGAGCAAGTGTGTATGTGTGTCTGCGTACCTCATCGGGTGTACGGACATGCATCTATGTTTGCGTTAGCACGATTTCATCACGACGACGATTCCCCCCACACCCATAATAACACCAATAAACGCAATCTACATAAACCCAAATTTTTAAAAATTAATCAGTTTGTCTGACGAGCGCAAAAGCGTGAAACCCAGGGTCACAAACTCACATCAATCCAACCAAATATATATATATATATATATATATATATATATATATATTCGCACGCGCACACACCCGCACACCTGAGGGTAAGACTGCCGTGAAGCTAAACACGTCGCTAGAAAATAATTACACCTCCACCACCCCGTGAAAATATCAACTAATTTTAGCGTGTGAATTTTTCCTCACTCTCTCTGACTTAAAAACCGTCCCCTCCCCCCACTGAAAGGAATATGCCAACTGTCCTGTATGTAGAAGTTCTTAATTGATGCACACAGATTAATTTGGTGAATTGAGTCCTAACTGCGTGCCCCACGAATAATTATGGCTTTTTGCCGTGCGAATTTTTACTTTGTAAATAGCTACTTATCTCAGTGTCTGAACACGTGTTTAAAAGCATAAGGCTACCTCTTTTAAGATTGTTTATAGGGGAGGGGGAACATAAATTGCTGTCAGATTTAAGAAGACAGGTCTGGTGTTATTTGTTGGGTTCAACCGCGAAATTCCTGTTTGAAGAAATTGCATTCAAAAGACTGTATTTTGCACGTGATTCTAAAATGTTACTACTATTTTTTTTCATTTTTTTCTTTGTTCTTCTTTCACCAGATTTCATTGTAAAGTCTTAATGAGTTACAACACAAAGCAACGAAACATTCGCTTTTCTTTCTAAGTATTTTTTTTCATCAAACAAAACCAGCTTCTTTTTCTTTCTTTTGACTTAGCTTCTAACTTTCATGTACGTTTCATTTTGTTATTAAAACTCTATTATTCATCATTTTAGCCTTAATAGCTTTTGTTTTAAATAGTCTTTAAATGCTGCATTTCTCCAAGAAGTAGGCAATCATGTCGCAACAAATTCCTGTTCTTTATCTGTGAATATTTAATTTTTGGGAGAAAAAAAAAGTAGATTCCTGACGCCTCTGTTTTTTTTTTCTTCTTTACACTCTCTTTTTTTCTTTTCTTCTTTACACTCTCTTTATTCTTTTCTTTTTCTTCTTTCTTTCCTCTTATTTCTTTTCTTTCTTCCCTTTCTCCTTTTTTCCTTTTACACCTGCTTTTCGCTGTTGGCCTAAGAGAATGTCAATGCCATGTTCAAGAAATATACTTAGACTTAAATACAATCTTTGCGTGAAAAACTTTAATGCCTTACCTTGCATGTAAATAGAATATCCATAGAAACAGAAACAGAGAAATACTCAGATGCTTTATAAATCTCACTCAAAAATTTGCTAATTTTTTCTATTTTAATTACTATGTTTATTAGAAACAAAACAATGGATTACACACACACAAGCACACACACACACATACAAGTGTGTGTGTGTGTGTTATGAGTAAACGGATCTCTTTTGCGCTTGCATGTAAGTTTAAAATAACGTGTCTTCTTCCGTAGCAGGTGTTCGTCGAACAATAAAAAAAAAAAGATGGCAGTTCATAGAGACGTTGAGCTGATGTAAAAGCAGGGCGACCTTCTCTCCCCAAATACAGCTTTTGATCTGAAAAGGGCCAACGTGGGGTGGAATAGTGGGGTGGTTGACCGAGCAACAGTCGCACCCACACGTAACAGCTGGGGTGGCGGGGGGGGAGATTAACTCTAAAACACGCATAGAGAAAAGAAAGAAAAGCATAAATGTATCCTGGATTGTAACGAAAACTTATTTTGCAAACTGTTGTTAGATAATATGAAGAGGTTTACATATTTACACACGCAATGGATTTTTATTTATTTATCTCGTCTATTTTTTTTTTTTACTTAAACGTTATTTTTGCTGGATACTCGTATTTGAATAGATGATCTGTTTAATTATTGAATATTCGAGAAATCTTATTAGAAAAATATACGCTTTCCAACACGATTCGAACCTACGTTCTCCTAGGTCAGATATGCTTGGATCTCTCAGCTGCAGAGAACCTATGGCCAATTAAAGGGAAACGCAAGTCGGAGCGCCCATATTTATTTCCAATAGGATTTTTCGAATATTCAGGCCAGTAGATAAAAATAAATAATTATACGAAGTTAGGAAATGAAAAATCCATTCTTAAAATTTATTTGTTTACGTTAAGATACGAAACTAAGTGGAGATGTACATTTCGAGAAAATGGAGAAATCTGTTTTTGACAGAACTATTCGGGCTTTGCTTGTCTATAGCGTATCGACACCGAATGTGGCTTTGTCAAGACGAGTTCAAGTTCTTACTCGTCTGTTGTGTTCGCTTTCGGAGAAGTGCCATTGGGAAAGCGTTAAAACATTTCTCCTCTCTGGCAACTATGAGAAAACACTTCACTGACAACCAGGAAAAAGATAGATAACTCTTATTTAAAAATTGTGAAGAAATAACGTGAAGCAACGTCACTATTTTTTTATTTTTTTAATAAAGAAAAGGAAACTGGAGCACTGTGACCGCCTTTATCCGAAATGCACTTAGCCTTTTTTTCTTTCTAAACCACATAAAAAATTCCTGATTTTCTTATCACGGCACACTGACGACTTTACCGATATATTGCTGCTTTGCTTTAGTTAATTTTCCGTCCTAGCAGACTAAATATGTGTCGATAGGAATAACAATAATTAACCAATTTAGCAATGTTTTCAAAAATTTGAGTAAACTTTTCCAGCCAAATATTTGTTAATTATGCAGTACCCATGAGGTATGCACATCATTCACTTTCAAACACAAAATCATATCCATACATACGCACACACACACACACACACATATATATATATATATATATATATATATATATATATATATATATATATATATAACCTACACGCAAGCCGCTAGTGGCTCACTGTCGAGGCGCCGATGGTAGCGCCAGCGGGTCACTGGTTAGCCTCTAGCGGTCCACCAGTGGTAACATTGCTGAGACGAACACGCCGGCGGTCCGACAGCGGGCCACCGGCGTTAAACGCTAGTATTACGAATCGGAGAGCAGCGTTCGAAATCCCGTCGAGTTCATTACATGAGCTAATACTGTTGGGAAATATATGAATCCAACTATTCTCATTTCAGCTATGGTTAAATATCAGGACTGATTAGGTTCTATAGCCTTGATTGGCAATCAGTCTAGGACAAGGAAACTGAATACAAATCCGGAACTGAAGTCTCTAAGACTGTCCGATATCCTGTTCAGTTTCGTTCGGTCAACTCCAGCGATGGTGCCGGTGCTAAGCTGTATAGACCTCTCTCATTCTTTGGGACAACATCGGTGGTGAGGAGAGGAGAGACGTGTTGCATGAGCAGAGGCCGATCTCTCATATAAAAATCCATGCCCAGGCCTGGTAAATTACAAAGACAAGCATTGTAACTCCGATAAAATTTGCATTCCTTTGTCTTAGTGATTTTTTAAAAACAGGCGCAAACGCGCTCTGTTATAGTGGTTTTAATTTATTTTTTTTTAAATTATCCGTTGTAATTATGGAATATTTTACAAAACAAGCGTTTCACTATAAGGGAACTGGCCTGGAATTGGTTGAAATATAAAAAAATGAAGATGATCTTAGAAAAGGGCGAAAATACTTAGGTTAAAAAAAAAATCTACGGCGCGTTTTTTGATGAATTTCATCTTAATATCAAGAAAGTGATTAGACAACTGGAAAGGATCAGTATAAAAATAAGTAGACACAATGTGTCTATATCATTCAATGAAACATATATTTAAGCAACAATATATATATATATATATATATATATATATATATAGCCAGTACAAGTGACGAGAATCGTGAGGAGGTGAATCTCATCTACATAAAGTGAGGCAATCACCAGAATATTAGTGGTAAATATACACATACATATGCAAAATATATAAATATATATACATAGGTGCATACACATGCATATATATTTTTTTAATAAAAAATTCCAAGAGGATAGAATCCAGGTAGAACTCAATGTCCAGAACAGAGTATTTACGATCCCAATGGAATGAATTATGACCATCGAATATTAGTGTTTAAGCCTTTTTATTACATATATAATATATATATATATACATATGATGGACTCTCCCGCCGATTTCGACGAATGAGTACCCAACAACCTCATTCAGTTTTTTGTCGCGCTAGTGACTGCATACAAGTTCACATATTGTGCAACAGTGAGGATCTCTGGATATAGCAACAGGAATATTTGATGACGCGTTTCGCTCTTCTCTGTCGTTTCTTAGCCGGTCAATACAACTGATTTCGAAATTTCTGATACCACTCTGGCATATATATCACCAGTTATTTATATCCAGGTTAACACACGTTAGTACGAGGCACATTGACAGCTAAGAGGTTACTCTTTAGCTTGTCTTTATACCTGGGCCACGACCGTCCGATTGTATTTTGTCCAGTGTCAATCTGGCTATACACGAGGACGTTAGGTATTCTGCAACACGGCCTGTCCAGCGAAGATGTGACTGCAACAGGAAGGTCTCTATTCCACCAATGTTGCATTTTGCGAGAATATATATATATTTGCGTGATTGTATTTTGAACCACCACATCCTTTGCTGGTGGAAACAGATTTTCTTTCGAATTTTGTTCTTAAGGAAGCCAAAATATGTAATAACTAATTCAAAATCACACTAGTTTATTTATCCTAGCGGGTTCAGATACCTAATTTGAAACAAATACAGTTATTCCATACATGTAATTAAAATGAGTTGATTTTATTTTTTATATCCAATTCTTATTATTTATAAGTTCCTGTCAGACGTTAAGATATCTACAGCGAAGAAGACTTCAGCTATACCTTCACCCAATAAATAAATAAAATCAAAGAAAGAAATCAAAATTAACGAAAATATTCCGAAAGTGAGAAAACGCTCTTTTATTTGCTTAATTCCGTCTCTCATTCGCCATTCCTCAAAAGACGTCTTTACCATTTGACAGACCAAAAGAAGAAAGGGATGAAGAATCAGAACAAAGTATTTGGGGAATTAATTGGCAACCATTGTCTAGACAAGATGGAAATGAATCGTTCATATGCGTTCTGAAAAAAATAAAAACAATCAATTTTAGCGTTCACTCTGTGATGTTTAAAATTTCACTTTTTCTAACCGTCTCGATATTTGATTGGCCGCTTCGTTTATTTATTCAGTTTACATATCTAATGAGAGTTTCTTAATATCTTTTCCCAACCGAAGCTTTGAAAATGCAAATATTTAAAGGAAGGTCTTTCCAGTGAATGTAACAATGTGGCCAATATCATCTGAATTTCACGAACCCCTATCTTTGCAAAAGGGTTGAGTCTTGCTTCAGATTTTACGTTATTATTTTGCATTAATCAAATCTCTTACTGTTTATGAAGTAGTTGTAGTAAATATGTGTCTATTTTTTTATCAAGACTATGTTATTCAATACTATAGGCAGTAATAAATGTCACTACATGAATGAAACATCTAGGAATATAGATAAAAGAATATATAACCGCAAATAGATTCTTTTTACGAAACTAAGTTCAATGCATTAGATGTTCATCGAAATAAGTCTGGCTATAATTTCGCCTGAAATAATACACTTTTAATGAAGACAGATTAATTTATTTAGGCAGAAGTGTATTAAAGAAATTTTTCCACAGTAAATCGACGGAACAAAATGTCTGTTATTAATTAAAGTTTAAGATATTTAAAAACTGCAATAAAAATACAAAGACATTCGAAATTTGGATGAGGTCGGTTCGACACATCGGACACCAGAAATTTAAGCATTCTTGCTTCTCTCGATGTATATTTTTAGGCGACATTTGTCTGTATTTCGTTTCCTCTCTCTTCCACACACACACACACACACACATACATATGCACACACAAAACACACAGATTTCTATGAAAATTTCGAAAATGTTATAAAATCAAATGCTAAGAGGCAAATACATTACTATAGAGAAAAAAAAAGCTCAAAGTTAATAAAATAAATGATTTTTTTCCAATTTTGTTTAAATGCTTCTTTTCGTTGGTAATGTGTCTGTCAGCATTTGTTTTTATTAAATTTTCGAAATGTGTTTTTTTACTTTTGAATAACCATATATATATATATATATATATATATATATACTGCCATTAGATATGTAAACTGAATAAACAGACGAAGCGACCTCAAAAGGGTTCGGTTCGAAATTTCAAACAGCTGAAAAAGGCCGGAGCGTACAACGGTCGAAACGTCAGTATGGATATGGCAGCAAAGATGAGGACAACAGTCTGAACAATGTAAATAGTGTAAATAATTACAATACCTCATCTCAGAAATATAGAAACACACACGTGATGTCTGGCCATAATACTACTTTCATTAAGAGAAGACAATTTACTAAGACGAAAGAATAAGAGTGCTTTGATCGCAATATTTCCAAACCCTGCACTATAAAACTGTGCCATTTTCAAAATTCTCCACCTGGTCACTTTGTCATTCCGAACCTGATTTTTTTTCGCTCCAGTACATTTTTAAATCGTATTGCTGTTGCATGATGAACATAAAAGGGATCTTCTACAAAGTAACACACTCAATGCATTAGTTTCTCACCGTAATGAATTTCATCATAATTTCGATTTAAAAAATGCTACCTTAACTAAAAGAGAAAACAATTTACCAAGACAAAAGTGCAAAGAAAATTCTTTAATCGCTTAGATAATCCTCAGTAAATTCACGTCCAGGTTCTTACAATTCACCTTTCTTGGCAGATCTTCTCTTATCACAACGCGGGAGACTTAAAAACAAAGTTGATGAAAACATTAACAAAAACAAAGTAAATTAAATTTTCTATGCCGAAACACATACTTTAAAAAATCTCTCTCATGCGCATGTGTAATTACATCAACGTAAACATCATTTTAGTCCGTTGAAGTCCGAAACGTCATAATGCGTTTCGCAAAAATTTTGTTATATTTTGTCATAAATTTCTTAACAATGAAAACTAAAAAAAATAGTTCTCAAAAAGTAAACATGTCTTAATAGGTACAGTATTTCCCTATAAACTGTGTCAGCTGCATGGTATCACCCTATAAAAAATGGTGATTTCAAACCAAACCAAATATAGTCTTTATGACTAGTAAAAATAAAGTTACAGTAGGAGTTCCCTATTCACTGAAGTAGTATTCCACTAGCAGCGCGCCATCCTGGGAATCGTTAAATTTGACTTCAATTATTTGCGGTTGACCTAATCAGCAATAGTTTCGTATTAAGATCTATTATTAAACAAAAACTACTTTGTAAAATATTTTACAAATTAAGAAAATATAAAAAAAGGAGTCTTTGAAAATATATCCCCACCCCCCAGAAAACACTATGAAAGTCGGGGATTGCCGAGCTTTAGAAGGGAGCTTCAATTGTTTAAATATTTTGCCGACTTGGTTTTAGCTTTACAGTTACTTTATCACGTAAGTGAAATATATAACTTAGTGGGTGGGAGTTGCATCTTTTTTTTTCTTCTTTTTTTTTTTTTAATCAAATGGACTTCATCCTCAGCGGCAGTTCTAGGAAACTCTCATATAAGTACAATAATTTTCTAATAAAAACTTTCCTTTACCTAAGATCTGAAATAAAAGATTCTATCAAACATGGAATTAGGAAAAAAGTGCAGTTGCATTTGGTTAGATGCAGTGTTAAACAAGATTATATTTAATGATATTTTTAGTGTAAAATAATATTTTTATTGGTATATATATATATATATATATATATATATATATATATATATATATATACACACCCACTGTCCATGAAAAAAATGTATAGACACTTCAATAAAAAGGAAACACTTGTCTTTCATAGTTTTATCAAATTGTGATAACACGATATTTGCTCGACAGATTTGGCATCAACAGGTCCTAAAGGATGTTGCTTATCGCAGAAATTGGCAGCTCTTACACAAGAATTTGCAAATACATGTGCAGTAATATCGCTAGACACTTTGGTCAATGTTGCCCAAGTAATTGTCCTCCGTACAAATAAATGTCCGGAAGCTAAAGGACACCATTTTGAGCATCTCTTGTAATTGTCGAATCCAAAGGTAACTTGTATTAATCTCGTGATGCCTGAATGAATTTAGCATTATGTGTATAAATTTTGAGACGAACTCTCTCTTTCTTATATATATATATATATATATATATATATATATATATATATATATATATATATATATATATATATAATATGTGTGTATGTGTCTGGCAGAAAGAGTGAGTTAGTGCAAGCAATATATGACGGTAGTCAGTGATTTTTAAACTATGATTGATATTTTTTTTAGTGCCGACATCATTTGAACGCCTTCAATTTAGATGTATTTTTGGTTTGACAGATAGCTGCCTACTGAATTTGCTTCAGCTTGTTTTCTTTGCTGACAGTCAAAATCATTTTGGTAGGAGGAAAGATTTGTGTTGCTAGAAAATTTGCATTTCTTTTTACCAAGTTTCGGCGAAAATCAGGAAGAGAGTGATTGTCAGTGACCAGTGGGTTGGGTTGGTGCATTTTGTGAGATATTAATCCTTGTCAGATTTATTTATTATACGAGTCCATAGAAAACCATTGTTTGCATTTGTCGGATTTAAACTTGTATATATAGGCAAACATTGCATGTGTTATATGCCTGAGCCAAGAAGGAAATAATGATTTAGGTTACGCTTGAGTCTAAAGGATAGCATTGACTGAGTTTATACTTGAGTCTATAAGTAAACATTGTTTGGCTTGTTTTGTTTTACGGCATATAAACCTCAATGGGTTATTTAATGCTGACAAGATTTTTATTACTGTTACTATTTTTTTTTTCCAAAAATGTTGGTAAGATTTTTCCAAAAATGTATTGCTGGTACTAAAACCTATTTTTACACTTTCATAGTGTTTTGACACCAGTTTGAGGTTAACTATTTGCCCATATCTGTGACCCTAACAGGTGCCACCAGTCCAGGTCAGAGTTGACCTGGGGACACCAACAATTAAGATGTGGTTCCACGCATCTCAAAACCTCGTGATCAGATGCCTTGCTGTCTGATGTAGTTTATCGTCATACCCAGGAGGGTACATTGCTCGGGTTTATACTCTATTCTGTAAGCATCTACCGGTAACATGGTCTCTTTTTTGTTAGTGATGCTCACCACTGCATGGGATACAGTCGCTGCATGCTAATTTCTCTTGAGAGAGTATCCATAAATTAAAGCTATGGTTACTGATGGAATAAAGCGATTGTATGTATCATGTTATTTGGATAGTAATTATACTCCAGAAATACTGGGTTGGCCAAAACTTTCCATCGGTTTATTAAGAATGTTTTCTACTTGATACTTTTTGGCCAACCCAATACATTGCAAGTTAAGAAAAAAGTTATTGTTAATAGTCAGAATTTATCGCAGGTGTTAATCAAAAGTAGAACTATTGTATGCACAATGTGAAATGCTTTGCTAATAATTTTACTACAGAAATACATTGAAAATAAGGAAAAAATGGATTTTATGGCCTAAAATTCTGTTCCCTTGTCCTTTCTCCTCACTAAATTCAACTCATTCACTTTCGGGTTTACGGCCATATAACGTCGAAACACAAATTCTCGGCTGACCACTTAAGTTAAGCAACATCGAGCCTAGTCAGTACCTAGATGGGTGACCGGTTAGGAATACCAGGTGTTTGGATGTTCGGGTGTGTAATGGATAATTGATAGGAATTGGAAATCGGAGATCCGAGTTCGAATTCCAGTCGGATTAGGTATACGTGCACATAACCTTGGGAAAGGTTTGATTCTACCTTTGCTCCTCCCAGCTATGGGTTTATAGGATTTGTATTAAAAAATCATTATTACCTCCAAAAAATTAAAATCAAAAAATGTTTCGGCTTTAAATAAGCTTTAAATGATTGATAAGCGGTAAAGAAAAACCAATCGATCATTTTCTTTCACTCTCAGTAATCCCCTTGTGTGTTAGTGGCATCATCGTCTTGCTAGGGATGAAATGAATAAAAAAAGAAAAAAAGAAAATAAGAAAAGTAAAACAAACTTCACTCATAGTAAAGACTAATTACAGGGAGCGGCAGAAATACTTCCCATATAATGGTAAGGCATAAGCTAGATTATATTTTCTTGCCGCATCACATTGGCAGGATGTGACACAAGGTCACTTTCATGTGGGAAGTCCGAGCGCGTGCACCCGGGCCAGATCCAAAAAATAGCCTAGTCCTCGCATTCGTCGGTTGCGCTATAATCCGTATTAATACCGAACCCCATTTTTTTTAGTGCAATGGGGTAGGGACTACCATAAGCAGCTGTTTCACTAGACCGGGTACTCTTCAGACACAACACAAATGAGTTACGCTCTGTCCGAAGACAGAGCAACAACTGAGAGTTGAAATGTACTTTATACTCCAGAGGGTAGATACTACAACTTGATTCCAGTCAAAAGCACGAGAGACGATGATACTATTGTCGGTAATGTTTACCCATTATGCAGGAGGTGTATGTTCTCATTTTATATTAATTTCATTCGAATTTTTTTCCTTTTGCTGGTGTAATTTAATTTTTATGAAGACGATAGTTTGAATGAGAAACGAAATATTTAGCCAAGAAACTTATCAGTTTTCTCTCTGCAGGACGTTTCTTGTGCAAGAAATCGGTACAACTTTGCTATCTCTTCTGACAGATTAAAAACTGTCAAGTTGACGCCTGCAGTGATAATGTCGATGATGATTTTAAAAAACCTAGTAGTAATTTTTTTTTTGGTCTTAAAATGTTTTTGCTCTTTTCGATGGCGGAGTGGCGTTGAATACAACTGAATTTCCCTTGTGTTATTTTATTTTGGGGGATTATTTATTTATTTGCTTCTTTTTCTTTTTTTGTAGAGAATTTTTTTTTTTGATCTTTTTTTTAAATATATTTTTTTTTTGTTCTTAACCGAATTCCTCCGATCTATTTTTCATTTTCAGCTTTCTCCACTTTTTTGAAAATTTCGTTTCGATGTCTACTTTTCTATTTTCCACGTTCGTGTAAACGCTTATTTATTTATTTATTTTACATTTTTATTTCATTTCTTCTTTCATTTTGTTCCGGTTCAGCTTTTGTATTCTTTCATGGCATCCTTTTTAAGACTTCAATTTTTTTTTTCTTTCTCTGTTTCTCCTCTTTTGTTTATCTTTTCTTTTTATTTTAGGAATATTCTGTATTGCTTCAAATTCTTATTCTGAGATCATTAATAAAGTTTTCTTCATTTTTTTTCCTCTTCTTTCTTTTATAGCTCGTATTTGTTTCTCCTGTCCTCGACTACATCCTCAAGCTCTTTTTCCATTCTGTCCTCCTAAATTTTTCTTGTTGTTGATATTTGCTTTTATTACTTCTTCTAGCACCTTCTGTTTTGTAGATTATGTAATTGAATATATCCCATGTTATAAGATTCCACTCGAAAAATTGGACAGCTTATTCCATTGCTTTATATTATACATACACACACACACACACATATATATATGTGTGTGTGTATGTTCATTTTCTACCATGTCTGTCTGTCTAGGTAGTCATTTTTCTATACAACTCTTCATTATTTTCCATTTCTTCTGTTCCTCTTTTACAATTCGGATTTGTTCATATATAGATTTTTTTTTGTATTTTTCTCCAAATAAAATTTTGCATATACTTTCCTCTTCGTTTCTAGTTCTTTTACTTCTTGTTCTTCTTATCGTTTCTGTTTCTTTCAGAAACGTTTGCTTTCCTTCATTTTTTTTCTTCTCGTCAGAAAACAATTTTCATTCCCTGATTTTTTTTTAACTGCATTCCGTTATTTAATCAATATTTTTCCTTTTCTCTGTTGTCCCCGTTTTGTTTTTACTATTTTATTTTTTTTAAACGTGACTGTTCTCCTCGATCGCTTTCTTTCGATACGCCTTCTCCGTCTCTCTCTATTCACGTAGGAACTTTAAAATTCTTCTCTCGTTTCACCTCTCGTTTCCCTTCTCGTACTCTCGCGCACTTTTCTTCTCTCAGTTGCCTTCCATTTTCTACTCCCCACTTTCGATTCGTTTCAATATGACTTTGCATTATGACCACCTTGAACAGAACTTTATAAGAAATCTGAATTCGATAAAGAGAATTAGAACGTCTTCCAAGAAAAGACAAGACGATGCTGACACACAAACATTCAAACATATATCAAATAAGAGGACAAAATACACGAACAAAACCGTAATTCAACAAGCAAAAATATATTTAGTAAAAACACTTACACACAGAAATTGTATCAAAAAAAGTAAGTGGAGTGGGGAGAAACAGAACTTGAGCCAAACGAGGTTTTGAAAAGAATTTCTCGAATTTGTAAAAGAGAGAAGGAAAATGGAAAACTGTAGAAGTTCGATTAAAATGGACGGGCAACCTGAATACGAATTGTTGACATATGTACGCTTGTTGATATCTCGCACACTTGTGTGTGTGTGTGTGTGTATCTAGGCTTAATGTAAATTGATATACATCCATATGCTTTCATTTTCATAAATACCAGCCAATTCATACGCTAACGCATAAAAACTGTATGGACGCCAGTGTCTATATATTCATACACTATTTTCCAATACATATATTTGAGAAAATAATTATCGCACTAATCTACGTATATATGTGCATGGGAATCATATCTAGGTATCACATATTGTATTTCTGTGCATCATACACGTACAAACACTTTGAGATGGGCACTCCAAAAATTATACCTCCTATTTATTTACACAGAATCGAGAACGTGTAATAAAATAACTGTTGTATAGCGTAAGGTTTCAAATGAAAACCTTTTTTTCCAAACCGTCAGCAAGACTGTCGAGGTATTTTCGAGTTGCACTCTAATGCTGTGCAGGGAGACGCAGAATGTAGCTTGTTGCGCATATCACTATTGCCACAGTTCAAATATTAACCAAGGCATAACAGTGATCGCATCCACTGTTTACTCGCCGTAAATGCTGATCAATATCAATTAGTATCAGTTTTTCCTACAATGACTACATTCTGCTTTATAGGCATGTTCGTGTCAGATGCTATTTTACCAAACTGCTATGTCTAAGAAGATGAAAAAAAAGATAATTTCTGTGAGATGTCTTAGTCTCTAGTCGCATATCAATATTCGCCTTTCATGTTGTTGGCTAATATAATGATGTTGAACCACAACCTCAAAGGCGAATGTAGGAGGTATGACTTTAACTGGAAAACAACACACACACAATTTGTTATTATCACCAGCACTCACTGTGTGACACACACACACACACACACACATATATATATATATATATATATATATATATATATATATATATATATATAATGTGTGTGTGTGTGTGTGATACAGAGTGCGGTAGAAATACCTCCCACATAATGGTAAGATTTTAGCTAGATGAAGGTACCATTGTCATATCTCCGTGACATGACATCCTGCTTGCAATGTACGCTTTCACCATACTAAAATTTATCGCAGTAAGCGTCATTGTCTGAAGTTCATGTACGGATGGTGTAATGGTATGAATATAACAAGGAATCTAAAGATTTTGAAAATCTTTGACTATATTGTACCAATGTCAAAACTATCCTCGTCCTTCTGTTTACTGCAATTTTCTTTTGACAGTACACACACACACATATACATGTGTGTGTGTGTGAGCAGATATGTAGAAAAATAGGAAAGAACACGTTAGGTATATAATCCGGAGTTCTTTAGTATTTTTGTTTTTATTTAAAAAACTACAATTTGTTTTTTTGACGACTTCATAAAGGGTTTTTCTATCTTGTGATTGGGTTAAGCTTTTAAAACCTTTTATTAGACTATGAAATTTAAATTTTTTTATGCTAATTATTTAATGCAAAAATTTGATGTCGGCAGAAAACCGTTAACACAATAAATTATCATTATTTAGAAACTTAATAATGTGTAGTTTTTCATGTAGGCATAAAGGGCATGGGCCATCCCAGGTTTTACAAGTTTTTGTTCTATTTATTATTTTCCATTTTACTTTTGGTGTTTTATTCATTTCTTTTAAATGCCAAAATATATATATTTTAAATGCCAATATATATATATATATATATATATAAATATAAAAGTGAACATATGCAATCGTCAGGCCTGACGATTGCATATAGCATGAAACAGACTGTCGCCCTAAGTGTTGACTTCTATGTTCACTTTTATATTTACACACGCCTATCTCTGATATTGAGCACTTTATCCCATAAATATAGCACACCTTAAGACTATATTTCTTTATATATATATATATATATATATATATATATATATTTCTGTAGTTTACTGCTACCAGCAAGCAGAAATATTTCTCCTCCCGATGATGGCCATTTTGGGGCCGAAACTAGTCGAGGAATCTAAATGAAATAATAATAAAAAAACGAAAGAATATTAATCTACAACCCAGTGTGTCTGAAGATTTTAATATTTTTATTGTTCAATATATATATATATATATATATATAGCTTATGCTATGGAATCCAAGTTATTGGAATAGATCAAGGAACAGACTAGCAATAACCTTCATCGATAAACTCTGAGAAACATCGGGATCAGAAAGGAAAAACTGGATAGAACTATGGATGTCGCGGAAGCTGGTAAGAATTATAAATCTGAGAGCGATCAGAAAGATGTATGTTCGCAATCTCGTTTCTGTTTCGGTTTTCAAAAATTTTCTTTGTGCGTTTTTATCATCTCATCTCGGTGTTTTGCCTTAATCCCGAATTTGTTTTTTCTCTTTTTTTATCTTCGTTTATTTTTGCACCCTTCATTTTTTTTTCTTTTCATCTTTATTGAATTGTGTTTATTTAAAATTTATATTGGCTCAAATTTCCACATAAGCCCTTTTCCAGATTTTTCAACAGACCTCGCCTCAGATCTTTTTTTATCGGCCTTTTCGCTTTCTCTTCTCGACCAATCACTTTTTTGGTGCCGGTCATCAACAATTATCTCTGACAATAGCAACAACAAGAGAGAAAAGAATTGTTACTCATTTACATACGAACGCACTCTGAACTTTTACCCACCCCCCATTCCTCTTTTATTCACTTTTGCCAATTAGCTATTAAGTCCTTTCGTTTTCGTTTTAATCCAAGCCTTCGTCATTTTTCGCTCTCTTTCGTTATTTGCCTTTCATTTTTTATTATTTTTGCATCACAATTTTCCCATTTTCATCTTTAGTTGAATTTCTTTTTTTTTTTTTTTACATTCCGTTATCGATTTTTATTTCGTATAGCTTAGACTGGTACAAGGTCAAAAAAAGCTGGTCATAACGTTATCTCTAACAGTGGAGAGTCTTATATGCACACTATTTTAACTAATAGGAGTAGATAGGTTCACTTATCGCCCGCTTCACACTCCTTCCCCATCTTTTGGACAGGAGTAGAGGTTTATCCCTTTCCTGTTTAGGATTAGGTTTCCGGTTCCTTTTCCGAAAATTGCTTGGGGTGAAATGATAATATTATTCATGCCGTACTGAAATATAGGAGAGTCCATCATACATACAATAAAGAGTTTCTTTTCAATCACCATATATATATATATATATATATATATATATATATATACGTTCTTTGAAACCCACAAAGTCGGGCGATTCACCTCTGTTTCTTAAAAAAAATTGTCACAGTCCACAATTACATTGACAAAGACACTGCTGCAGAGAATCTCTCTCTCTCTCTCACACACACTCACTCACTCAAACGCGTGTGTGTGTGCACGCGTGGTTAGGCATGTAGTGAACATTTTTCATGTATATCTGGTGGCTGTCCATATGATGATCTGATGAAGCTTAAATAAAAATCGAAATCTGTTTAATTCATAAACGTTTCCTATTTATTCCTTATCCTATTATTTTGTCGGATTCTATTTCTTATTTGAGCCAAAATTATACCATATATATATATATATATATATATATATATATATATATATATATATATATATGAAATGGACAAAGTCCGACAATTATTTTAAGACATTTTTTGTTTATACACTCTTTTTATAGATACAAAATATTTAAATTAAATGTTCTGTTTATAAATGTCCGAAAATTTCTTTCTGTGAAAAATTTTCGACATTTCAGGCCGGTAATGTTGTTTAATACTGTTTATTATAAACAGAACATTTACTTAAATATTTGTATCTATAAAAAGAATGTATAAACATACAATGTCATATATATATATATATATATATATATATATATATATATATATATATATATATATATATTCCATTATCTTGTGTCTCATGTTCCACCATAAATTTAGTAAATATTTATCATACATAGATTGATATATACTTGGGATAGTGATGACTAACAAGGTAGAATGTATAATATAGTGAATTCGATCAATCCGGTGTGCTCTTTTTTGTCACCTTGTGCCAGACTCAACTCAGGATCGTAAATATCTGGGCACTAGATTTATTTTAAAATTCAGCAAGCCTTTCTCAAAGATCATTTTATCTGTTTGGTCCTCAATAGCAGCCGGTATTTATGTCCTTGTGCCAGACTAATCCAATCTTAATAAATAACCATAGTCTTTGTCAATTTTTCCCTTTTACAATTATGTATCGCCTCTCTTTCCGTCTGATTTCAGAAACTCGCTATGAAATTGTCTTAAAAAGAAAATAAATAAGTAAAAATAAAAAAAATAAAAAAATAGAAAGAAATTCACACTTACGTCTTCACCAACCACCACCCGATAAATTCTTGGATCTCTTCTTTCATTCTACTTTCTCGCACCCACCCTCCAATCAAAAAGCTACATTCCCCAATTTACAGAGACGCATTTATATGCAAAATTATTCTCAGATGTGTAAATGCCGCTTTGTTTATCTCCTACCGCTCCCTCAACCCGTCGCTTTCACACTTTCGCCTCAGCTCCGCAATCTACACTCAGATCAGAAAAGGTCTGAATCGGAAATCTAATCGGAAGTCTTTCCTCGACCCCTACGTTTTTTTTTTCTCGAGTCACACTTTGCCGTTACATCTATTAGTCGCTTTGTCCATCGTATTTAAAGGTCTTTTTACTCCTTTTTTTTCTCTCGTTGTATTGCTATTTCCGTCCAGCTATTTAAATAGCTCACTCACTCATCCCTATTCATTACTCTTCTTTTAATTTTGTCCATTCACATAGTTATCAATATTTCTTATACACTTCATTATTTCGTCTCTTTCTCTTTACCAATACCGACTCATATATATATATATATATATATATATATATATATATATATATATATTAATAAAGTCTTCATTTTGCTCTGATCCAACAGAGTAACAGCAATAATTAAAAATTAACTTATTGCATCAAAAAAATTAAATATTTAAATTTACTTCAGTTTTCAGTTATATATATATATATATTTATTTAGTTAGTTTATGAAAAACTAGTTAATCCGTATGGGTAGACCCAAAGAGGATAAAATCCAGAGAGCTCAATGTAAATCCAGAGCAAATAATTTAAATAAAAACAGACCACTTTAAAGTCCCATGTAATAAATTATTTCACCACAGCCCTTTTAAAGGACTGCGGATCATCAGACTTTACTTCCAAAGGTTGAAACAAAAAATGAAAAGAAATTTACACATTTTTGACAGGCAGTATTAAGCATATGTAAATTAACGAAGTGAATAAGTGACGGAATATATATATATATATATATATATATATATATATATATATATATATATATATATATGTGGCCGAGTGTTTCGCGTTCGCTTTCGAATCTCACCACGGTTGATTTGTCAGGAAGGAGACTTCCTGATGTTACCGGTCTGGACGATCCCAGTGTGCGGCACCTTTTGGCCAGTGCCTGAAAACCTTATCACGGGTTGACCCAAGCCTTGTGAGTGAAATTGGGTAGATAGAACACTTGGATGACCATCGATAGCTGTGCTAGCACAAAGTCACAATTCATCGTCACCGAGGGTTTCAGTGTGCTGGTCTTGTTCAAACTGTTGATCACGCTAGATAACACGTTCTCTCCACATACTGTAACTAAGGTCTGCTCAGCGTAGTTGCAGTATAAAACACAGGTAGGCTCTGTGGGTGTTGAACAAACACAAATGTGCCTGAGCAAGCGTCTGAATTAGGGATTGGCTAGCCGCCCTAGTAGACAGGTATCCTCGAATACGAATGGCCAGCTATTATACACACACACACACTATATATATATATATATATATATATATATATATATATATATATATATATATATATATATATGTGTTTTTCTGATGACCATAAAAGTGTACTAACTAGGTTACAAACTCATTTCCGTATGACTGAATATATATATATATATATATATATATATATATATATATATATATATATATATAGAGAGAGAGAGAGAGATAGATAGATAGATAGATATAGACGAGAGAGCATATTTTCATTCAAAGAGTTTTGGTTAATTAATTTAGACATATTATTTCTATTTATTTTGGTTTCGATCCTTTGAAGTCCACGGATTAATTTCTTGGTGACTGTAGAAAATTGATTAAAAAAATACCCAATTTTTCTTTGAAATAATTTTTATTTTGCTAACTTCATTCACAGATTCGATTCAATTTACCCCCTAAAGATGGTCTCGGATGAGATTGAAAGTACTTGAGAAAATAAAAATTATCCGAAAGAAAATTTGGTTATTTTTCTTAATATTAAGTTGGACTTAAGTCAAATTTACGAAGGTCTTTTTACTTCTTCTCTGATAAGGAAGAAATCCCGTCGAAAATTGTCCGAAGTGCATTTCGGAAAAAAAATACCAGAAATATGGTTCAAGTTTTAAAGTCGAAAGTTTGGACGATATTTGGCTTACAATCAAATTCTAAGGACAAAAGAATAATTCAATAAGTTTTCCGGCCATATCACGTTGAAAAATCAGTTCTTATACGATCATCACCGAAATAAAGCAACGTCGAGACTGGCCAGCATCTAGATTGGTGACCGCTTAGGAATACCAGGTGCTGTAAACTTGGATGAGTGGATGGTGTACTGGATAATGGCCTGGAATTAGAAATCAGAAAGCCGAGTTCTAATTCCATTTGGATTTGTTTTATACACTTTCGCGTAAATATCCTTGGGAAAGGTATGAATTCACCTCTTCTCACCCAGCTGTGAGTTAATTAAGACTTCTATCACTAAACCATTACCTCAAAAAGAAAAAAGAAATCTTACAATCTAAAAAATATTCTATGGCTTTAAATAACCTGTAGAAGGTTGATAAACCGTAGCAAATTAATCAATCACTTTGATTTCTCGTTTTCTCGCTTTCTTTTTCTCACTATCTCTCTTTCTCTTTCATTCTGTCTTTCCCCCTCTCTTTTTCTCTCACTCCTTCTCTTTCTTTCTCTCTCTATCCCTCTCTTTCTTTCTCTCTCTACCCCTCTCTTTCTCTCTCTCTATCCCTCTTTATTTCTCTCTCTCTTTCTTTCTCTCTCTCTCTTCTCTTTCTCTGTCTCTCTTCTCTTTCTCTCTCTCTCTTCTCTTTCTTTCTCTCTCTTCTCTCTTTCTTTTTCTCTCCGTTCCTCTCTCAGTTCTTGATTTCCTTCGCATTCATAGTCCCCTCTCTCTCTCTAATTTGTATTCATTTCTCGATCACTCTCTCTCTCTCTCTATTTTGTTCTACTTTCTCGTTCATACCCCACCCACTTTCTGACTTGTATTCATTTATTGCTTACTCTCTCTTTTATTGGATTTGCTTTCCTTTTCTCGCTTTATCCCTCTCTCGAGTTCCTTTCATTTCAGATTTACTTTCTCTAACTTGATTTCATTTCTCCTCCCATTCTCTTTTCCTCTTCCCGCCACTCTCTTGATTTTTACATATTCTTTCCTTCTTACTATTATACCTTACTCTTTTCCTCGATTTCTCCCTCTCTCTTTTTACCCGATTTTTCTCTCTCTCACTTTACCCGATTTCTCTCTCTCATTCCTCGAATTCTCTCTCTCTCTCCTCCCTCGACTTCCCTTTCTCGCTTTCCTCGACATCTTTCGCTCTCGCTTTCCTCGACATCTTTCGCTCTCTCACACACTCTCTCACACACTCTCTCACACACTCTCTCACTCTCTCTCTCTCTCTCTCTCACTCTCTCTCTCTCTCTCTCTCTCTCTCTCTCTCTCTCTCTCTCTCTCACTCTCTTTCTCACTCTCTTTCTCACTCTCTCGCACTCACACACTCACACTCTCTCACTCTTTCTCTTTCTCCCGTTCTTTCTCTCTCTTTCTCTCTCTTTCCTAGTTTTTTTTGTTTTTAGAATACTTTCTCTCTCTCTCTCTCTCTTGCATTCATTTAACTCTTACTCCTCCGTCTCTCTGATTTACTTTCCTTTTTCTCTCACTTTCTTTGACTTGCTGTCTTTTTCAATCTCTTTTTTTCTTTCTTTTTTTTCTCTTTTGACACTTATCCGCACTTGTTTCTTTTTCCTTATTCGTTTCATAAATCTTTTTGATTTTTATTGAATAGTTTCTTTTCTCCCTTTTCATCGGTCACTTTTTTAAATCTTTTTTATTTTATTTTTTTTATTTACTTCAAAACGTTTCAAAATTTTCCTTTCCTTCTCTTCCACCATTCCAATTTCCAATCTGATTCCTCCCCTGTTTATTTTGGCCGGTTCCCTTTTATAGTTTATCGTCTGACTTTTCAAAAAGAGAAGAAAATTCGTTTTGACAAGCTGAGAAAAGTTCTTGAATTTCTTTTTCGCGATATAAACAGATTCCTTTGCGTGCTCGCGCGTTCAGTTACGTCGATATATGACAATTTCTATTCGTATACGCTTCTATTTAATATATGTATTTAATACAAAAATAACTTCGTATTTCAATGAACGTGTCTTCTTGTCTGTGCCTATTTTTACTCAATTTCATGGTACATATTTATATATTTCATCTATAAAAGCTTACGAGTCTACATAGAAAAAATATATAGCTGATCTCTTCTGTATTACCGGGAGGGAACGATGCGTAAGTGTTTAAATAATAGTTGAACAATTACCGTCACCTCTGAACAGTCACTATCTTTTTAACCGTCCCTGGAATTGAATTATAAAAATGCTAATAATAATAATATTTACAGACGACGTCATAACAAAGTAACCCTCTTCGCCTCGGGTAAGCAGAGAAGTGATAGGTGTATTCGCTATAGTCTTTTTCTACAATAATGTCCACCATGTAAAAGCTTCAAGTGCTACTCGAGGTGGAGGGTTACAGGAAAAAATGGTACAGTTTATGCGGATATGCGGGGAAGATGATGTTTAATGCTAGACTTGAACAGGTTAAAAATTCTCTTAGAATTGGTTCCAAAAAGCAGCAGTTCGTGTGAAGAACCTACTCGAGTGGAAGTTATATCTCACTAATAGAATACGAAGGGGATTAATGTGGTTGGCTACAATGTACGTGGTATGGCGGGTCCTAGCTGTGAAGGTTAGAACTAAAGAATGTAGTTCGTTTGAACACTTTCCATGGAAATAATGACAGAGCAGCGACATGCTAACGAAAATTAGAGGTTTATCCCTTGTTTCCTGTTTAGGATTGGACTTCCGGTTCCCTTTAAAGTCTATTGTATTCTCTTTCACTCGCAGTAGCTCCTTGCGTCTTAGTGATATTATCGCCTTGCTTTGGGTGAATTGATTTTTTAAAAAATCTGTTGGAAAGGGGTTGTAAGAAGGAAAATATTTCATCAGCCACAAGAACGTGGAGACGATTTTGAACTCTATCGAGAATGGAAAATTAAGACTGGAAGCTACTGGCCTTAAATGATCCCAGTTCTCCAATTTTGGTCGGATGTGTCTCTTGTAAAGGTAGAGGATAGCAGAAGAAGTCTGGTACGTTTTTTTTGGGGGGGGGTATAGGGAACCGTCCATCTTTCCAGTATTTTTAGTGATGTATCGTATGTACAAGTTGCACTTGAGGTCTAGGTTGCGCTTGTGCCAGTAGGCGCTCAAGGATAGACAAGTACAATTTTTTTTTGGTGGGGAGTTGTTTTATTTAAGCAATTCACCCCAAGCAAGTCATGCGTGCCACTAGCACACAAGGGGTTACAGAGAATTGAGAACAAGAGTGAAGAGGCGTGTTTGAGTAAAAGATATCAAGGTATCAGAAGATGCCGATTGGCATTACACTTGAATATTTAAAGATTATAGTTATCAGGGAAGCAAGCAAGAGGAAGAGAGTTCCACAGACGGGAAGTGCGAGAGAAGAAGCTGTTTGAGTAGAGGAGACGGTTACATTTAACCGTTTCGACAATGAAAGGGTGGGACAGGTGAAGCTTATGTTGGCGACTGGCAAGCGCTTGGACAACAAACGCTTTGATAACACACTTGCGCACAAGACCAGTTATGAATGGTTCCTGATAGTCGTTGTGGTACCTAGGGATAATAATATTGTGTGGGTGGAACAGGCAAAAATACAGAGGCATAAAGACCGTGCAGGGCAAATAAAGTAATATGCCAAAAAGCAGCTGAAGTTGTCCTTGTTGTGATGGGATTGGGGCATTTTTGCCTCGCAAGACGTATTCGGGATACTTGATATCATTGGGAGTACGCAGGTGGCAGCGCTGCTTGATACATCTCATGTACGGTGGGAAATGCCGCTTTTGTAGAAACGGTGGATAGGGAGGAGCTGAGATATGGCTATCATCCCTCGGTGAGGCTATCAAATTAATAATAATGATAAATTCCATGATGTTACACCACACATGACACCCATAGCTTCTTATCTTAATTGACTGAAGGTTTTAAACATTACATGTTGTGTCTTGATAAATTTGGATGGGCTTCAGTTAATAACTTGTTCCTTACCACAAATTTGCTTGTCTGTTTCCTTTGCTTAACCATTTGTCTATGTACCCAAATGGAATGACGTGACGTTCGTCTTTAATGAGCGGTATACTCGAGAAGCATCATGGCCGAGTATCGACAACTTTTCATTTTTTCACATTGAAAGATGAGGCAGCCCGGGTAATTGGCAGTCACATCTAGATACATGAAAACACCCTCCTCCGATTAGGATGCCAGAACTCAGTGAATTTCTGAAGGGTTCCCGCCTGCAAGGATATCAGTTATGTACCATACGTGATACACGCTACGTGTATTTTTCGATACAGGACTGACGAGGCGGATTTTTTTCCATTTCTGTCTCCGATAGACCATTTGCCATTCAAGGCTACAGAACCCGGTCTGTCCTGTTATTTTAGCCATAGCTAGCGGAGAGAAGATGATTCATGTCTTTCCCAATGGTATTTGCATGTGAATGAATGTAATGGATTCGACTGGAATTCGAACTCGGCTCTCCGATTCCTCAATCCAAGACGCTATCGATTACTTCACCGTGCAAGAATATATCATACTTTGATCAAAATAGGTCACCATATCGAATCTAAATGACTGGGATGCTTGTGATTGTTATACTGGACTTTATATATTTGTAGGCCAGTGGTATATTGTTGGCGTGCCGCTCTCTCAATCGGTATTAATGTTTACAATATGTACGTCAATATGCCTCCATCAAGAGACGTTATCTGTTCATTTACAAAGTTATGAGCATAAGTCATATTTACAAGGCTTAAGTTAAAAAAAGAATTTCTTGTATTTGTTCGACTAAGCATGGCTGAGCTCAATCTGTTGTCATTCATCTCTCTTACCCTCTCCAAGGCTTAACGATCCTTTTCTTTTATTACACCATAACAATACAGTTATTTTGGGAGAAAAACAATGGATGAAGCAATACCATTCAAAAATGAAGTCCCACAGTGCGTAATACTCCGTTCAACAAGGCTGCAAAAGCTGCCATTAAATCCCCAGTTCATATATATATATATATATATATATATATATATATATATATATATATATATATATAGAGAGAGACCCAATAAAAACAATAGTGAGAAATTGTTTGAAGTTCGCTTGAGGTATGAAACTGAGTCATCATGTAGAGCTGCTTCATATACACAGAATATATATATATATATATATATATATATATATATATATATACACGCACAAAAGTAAGGCTATTCTTTACTGACGTTGTTTTTGTCCGCTGATGAACTTTATCAAGTTAAATGTAAAAGGGGCATTTACCTTGATAAAATTCACCAGAGGGCGAAAACGCATTAGTATCGATTACTTTTGTCTTTATTCGTAGACTTTTGACACACACACACACACATATATATATATATATATATATATATATATATATATATATATATATACAAGCATGGGATTGGTGTATACAGAATAAATTCCAATAACCAACAAATACTACCCTTTATTCTACATTCAACACCATCACTTGATAAGACACCAGAAGTGTTGAAACAAAATATCTATTTTTGTAGTGATTTTATAACGTTTTTATCTTATAAATTTGGAATAAATGATTATATATATATATATATATATATATATATATATATATATATATGGTCAGAAATCCCTCTTTTATACAAGTTTTATTAAATTTTTTTTAATAAATAGGCAATGGGATTAATCTTTCTATTTAATTTTTTCTGATGCTCGTATAAGAGTTTTCTTTTCTATGCATAAAAACAAACATTTTCTTCTTACCCCCCAGCCACTGTTCTTTTTTCATCCTTGGTTCACGCTGCGAGCAACAAGAAAACTGGCGCGATCAAGCTCAAACATTGATCACGTTACCACAATACTACCAACTATAATCATATATGAACAGAAGGTAGTGTTACAACCTTAAAGATATGTTATGGCGAAACTGTGGATAACTTTTTACTTACAAAGCAACAGCAGACACCATTTCTGCTTTCTGTTCATCAGACGTTACAAGGTAATTTGATTTTTGCCATCTTCTTATCCTCAGAGATCCCAACGCATTTTCCTGACATCCTGAAGAAGTCTAACATATCAGACGTTCTTTCCACTTTGTCTCATACAATGTATAATGATTTTCCAAGCGTAGCTTAAATGTGGCACAAGGCCGAAAGTATGGGTCACCCAATGAGGATCGAACCCACTATTCAGTCGTAATTGTTCTATCGAGACAAGCTTGCTAACCATTACACCACCTTGAGGTGCTCAAAGATTTTCTAAGCGTAGCTAAGATTTGGCGCAAGGCCGAAAGTGTGGGGTACTCAGTGAGGATCGAACTCATCATTCAGTTATAATAGATCTAGCTCGACAAGCTTGCTAATTATTGCACCAGGTCGTGGTGCCCTTCTCTACAATGTATAAACTCTATACCATAATGTATTAATTCTGCGGAAATAGATTTTTCAAAGTCCACGCTATAAGAGAGTGCTTTTTTTTTCAAAATTCCCCCCCACCTCTAGACATTTTAACATTCCAGTCCCTTTTTTAGCTCCACGATATGCTTAGATCGTGTTGTTTCTGCATGCAAACACAAAAGATATCTTTTACAAATCACTCAATATTTCATCAAAGTTTCGATTCAATTAATGCAACTTTAAATAAACCAGAAGCAATTTATTAACAATATTCTGACTGTTATCCTCATCTTCATTGCCATATTCACAACATCTCGGTTATTTCCCTTTAACTCCTCAAGGAAACATGGCCCAGTGGATAAAGATGTTGGTTAGATCCAATGACTAGACCTAAAGTTGTGAAGGTCAATACCAGGTTACAGCAGTGGCAAACCAAAAAAAAAAAAACGGAAAAGAAAAAGAAGAAATGAGTTAAGATAAACGAAAATAATTAAGATATCCGGAAGAGGCATGGCACATGGAACTAGAACAATCTACCCCGGTGGACGAAATAAAGGCTCTGGTTCGAAATTCCGATCATCTGAAGAAGGCCGGAGCGTACAACGGCCGAAACTTTGTGAATATGGCAATGAAGGTGAGAATAACCGTCTGAATAATGTAAATAATCATAAAACCTCATCTCAGAGATATAGACAGAGAAGTAATTTACTAAGACCAGAATGTTCTTTAATCACTCAACAATCCACAAAAAAATCCATGTTCTTAAAGTATTTCACACTTTTTGGTAACTCTTTTGTTATTTCAATGTGGGATTTTTAATGACAAAAATGAAAAAATATAAACAAAGAAATTAAATGAAATCGGTTAGACTATATATCCAAACACATAATAATAATAATAATAATAATAATAATAATAATATTCATAATGATAATAAAAATTTTAAAATTTAAAATTTCAGCGTCCCCTCTTCTTCGTGCACATGTGTAGTTACATCAATATAAACTGATCTGGCTGCTCGGCTTCAGTCTCTTTCGCATCGACGTCAGGTTGCCTCTCTTTGTCTTTTCTATAAATACATTAATGGTAATTGTCCGTATGATCACTTTGCTATAGTACCTATGAAATTATGAATTTAAGCGCAGTACTAGTCTTGCGTCAAGATCTCATCAGTTTACAGTTCAGCTAACTCGTTTTAGCCGTAAGCCCTTTGCTAACAGTTTATTTTCTTGCACTTCTTGTTTGAGGAACCCTCTTCCGGCTCCATGCTTTCCAGCCAACTTTAATCTGTAAAAATTTAAATGCAATGTCAATCGCTATCTAATGCCTTCCTGGTTACTCTTTTCTCTTCCCGCCCATTATTACTGTTTGTGTTCCTAATATTTCCACAGCCAGTAGTAACCCATTGTGCCTTAGTGATTTTACTGCCTTGCATGGGGTGAAACTGATTAAATAAAAAAAAAATCATCATTCTGATAGAGTCTTAAAGGATGGAACGCGTCACCCATTTTTTCCACTTTGTTATTGATTTTCTAAAATTGTTCTGGTATATAAAAATTTATATAATTTTCTCCTAAGATCTCTTATCTTAAACGATGATTTCTGGTTATTGGTTCCCTATATTAATGGTTCTTCAGTTGCCACAATAACAGGAAACATTGCCACTGTTGACTGTTTCCTTATAAACTATGCGTCTATGTATGTGAGTGATCGACGAAGATAAACTGATCTTTAGATTTCCCTATGATGTTTCGTGGTATACGTCTGTGCAATAATTAGTCTGTTTCATCTCTGCGACTTCCGTAATGCATTTTGTCATTTCATACAACGAGAGGGCGAACCTCAAAATTCAATCTTCATACTCCGCTTAAAGCATAGCTAAGGATCACAGATTGATCCATATAGAAAAGGTCACAACAATAACACGATTAGCGGCGCTAAAATTCAACTGATTGTTATATATAAGGTTACAAAGGTTGTGTGTCTGTATGTATTTTATTGGGCGCGTGTTCAATATATAAACAAAAATAGAAGCAATCACAATTTGAGTGTATTTTACGAATGTTTATTCATTCTATGATGACTGTAGTGAAACAAAGTTCTCAATGTCTGTTGGGTATGTCATCCTTTTTTCGTTCAGAAGTAAGCTAGGATGACAATGGTTAAAACGGTCGAGCTCAAGTCAGCTTTGCGCTGACTTGGAACGAACAGTTCACTTACTTTATGAGTGGGGCTGCCAAAACAGAATAAAGTCGTTGGAAGGTGGAAAAGAGAGTTCAGTAGTAAGGGGACCAAGGAAACTAACATTTCACAGTGAGAACGTAATTACCACGTTGTGCCACATCTTGGAGAAAGAGAGTGAGGTAGGAAATTTTACCTTTTTATAGGATTAAACAACGCCATCTAACGACGTTTGACGAAACCAAATGGGGTAATCATATTTCTGGTTCCTTTACTCTTAGCATCATGGGAAAATGTATTTATTTTTTATTACACATTATTTTTTTTTATCAATATTATTTCATTTTTCCACAGTAGTTATAAATATCTAGGAATAGTACATTAATTCACTAAGAGTTAAATTATGAGTCGTATTACAGAAATGTTATTTTATTTTCTATAGTAGGAAATGTTTACTTTCACGAACCTGCATACATAAGTGAAAGATTTATTTTTTCCTGTGATATCTCTATAAAAGGGGATGGATGAAAAACAAAAGTAAATTATAAAAGACAGGCCTGAGAAGTTATTACCCAAACAGAATATAAATTTCGACATTTTAAAATTCTGTCAATATATATATATATATATATTTATAAAAAAAAAAAAAATATATATATATATATATATATATATAT
>CAHIKZ030000887.1:520000-560000 GCA_903632075.3 Acanthosepion pharaonis | reverse complement strand
CTGATCGTCTGATTTCTTTCGACCCAAATATAGAATTCTCCGCCACCCCATTATCGATCTGTCGTGCTCTAGTTATTTTTGTGATCCATCGTTTGAAAACTTGATGTTTTTTATTTATTTATTCTGATCCTGTTAACAGGGTAAGAAAAACAGATACGTACATTTTGTCCTCTTGTATTGGGGCAATATCTTTTAACTGGATTATTGACCAACGTTTGCGTTCCCATCTTCGCTGTGCTTTGATCGACCGTAATTTTTTTATTCTTCCAAATGTCTTAAAATGTAGTAAAGCAACGTAAACATTCATTACGTTTTTTTTGGCTGGACACTAATCATTGAAATTAAATGATCTACCAGCTGAAAAGTAAGAATCCCATGCCATATTTCGAGTCCCGTAATCCATTAGAGTTCTATGAGCAACAACACTGCAGTCATAATAGCAGTGGTGTGTCTAAGACAAATAATCTGACGGAACCTATCCCTCTTAAAATTGGTTTTGAATTCCGTTTTGAATTCCGTTTTCCTTCTAGTCAGTTTACCACCTTAAGGGAAAAGAATTAGGTTGTCTGTTATTTAACCTGTAGATGGGGTTACAAGGGCATTTGTTTGAATGTGAACGCAACGACCTTGAATGGAAATCAAACTCCTGACAAATTATAATTTATATGATAAAAATGTGTTTGTATGACACTAAAAAAATTCTATCTTTATGATCAGAATGCTATCATAACGAATAATATAAATGCTGTAAAAGTAAGCTATATTTCATATTGTACATAAAAACATTTAAACAAGACCCGAACCAAACCCTACTTGAAATAACAGGAAAGCTTTATAAGTAACCCATTTCGTCTGTTAGGAGCAAAGCGCAAACATGAGTTGAATGAATACACACACACACACACACACACACACACACACACACACACACACAGAAGTAGGATTAAGATAATTTCACAGGATTTATTTAATTCATCTTGTTCTGAGAATTGGAAGGTCTGCCAAGAATTATTAGTAACTAATATAATCTTAACAATATTAGATGAATGATATCATATTAATGTTGAATTCGGAAAAGAATCTTGCACAAAGCAAGAAAGAAAAGACGGACAATTGGAAAGCAAGAAGAAAGGACTAACTATTAATTGTAATGAGACAGAAAGCATGGTCATTAGTAAGAGGCAGCCCTTTATTAATTGTGATAAACGTTAATCGGGTTTTCCTTAATCGTAACTACCGCGCAACTAATACGAAAATAGTTTTTTACTTTTTCAGAGGAAAAATATCAGATTGATCAAATCGAATTAATCTTTATTTGTTTTTCGTCATGTTATTAATTTGTATGATGTGCCTTAGTAGTTGTCTCATGCTGAAACGTGTTCATCTGTAGACAATCTTAATAACATAGAATAATAAATGCTCATTCCTATGTTGAAAGTTTTATAAATTACAATATATCTTAGTAAATCGACATTTTGAGAAATTTGATGTGGTCTAATGGTTAGCAAGCTTTTCTCGACATATCAATTAGTGTGTAATGAGTTCGACCCTCACTAGGTGCTCCATTCTTTCGGCATTGCGCCACCTCTAAATTTCGCTTAAGACACTATTAATTCCAATAGATTTCGGATAATGCTATATGAGTATTTGTATAGTTTCGGAGTGACGGGATTCCTGAAAATAATAATGAATGTGTCATGGCAAAAGCATGAATCAACTTCTCTAAAGAAATGACAAGAGGCGTAACTTGTTTTATATATCGCTTATGGTAAGATAAATACTATAGAATCTATTTTGAGTGACGTGCCTCTGGTTTATGCAATGAACTGAGTATTGGTTTAAACTTGCTTATAAAAAATGTTTATTAATTCACTTTTGTTCGGTTGGTTTTGTAGTCGCACTTGTAGAATTGGAATCCTCTATATGTTGGCTAAAGTGGTATTTTTCTGGTGTGGGGATCCCTAATTTGTAGGCGATGATCTGTCATCCTTTGTCGGAGTGTCTGGCCGGTTTGGCCAATGTAATGATTGTGGCAACCTTTGTATGTTATTATGTACATTAAATTCTCTGAGTTGTCACGAGAAATGATTTTCAATTTGACCCCAGCTTTGAAGTGCAATTCATGTCCTTTTAAAAGGTAGCTGCATACTCAGCACAGAGGTCAGTTGTATGTTTTCACCTGAGGCTCTTTAATTGTAGTCTGCAATTTGAGATAAGTTTTGATTGTTTATTTACTAAGTTTTTTTTTTTATTTACTAATGGATAGTCGCTTGGACTGAGGAATCGGAGAGCCAGGGAAGTTTAGTTCCATTTACTTCATTGCAAATACACTTGGGAAAAGTATGAATCCATCTCCCCATCAATAGCAGAATGGACTAGGCCCGATAGTCTTGGGTGACAAGTATGAATTCAAATACTCCAAACGTGTGTCAAATTGTCTCGTCAACCAGCAATTGGCTAAACATGTTGAGTACAGCTACAATAATGAATACATGTTCATTGATGAAAGAATTCCTCCAACAGAAGTGAGAAATCTCAAGAGAGCGATAACAAAATCAATGGAAATCTGATAGAAAGGATATTTAAACAAGCAGTCTTTGCAATAATTGTTTGATTACGAATAACTGACAAGGTCTGTCTGTTTTAAAATTTTATTGCATTTTTCAAATTTTCGAATAACGTATTCAGTATTAGGTTCAAAGTCCTTCTATATTGTTATTTTGTTCGAGGACTTTACACCATCTAGGTAATTACTGAGAGCCATGTGGTGTTAATTCCTTTGTCTACACCCTGGAAGTTTTAAATATTTTATGGTGACGTCATATGCAACGTTTTTTGTGGGGAAAAAATTATATATAAGGTTCTATTATAAATCTGTTTGATTTTTACCGGCACTCATTGTAAGCAGTGCCTTGTTTCTTTTTCTTTTTTTCTTTTTTTTTTTTTTTTGGCGGAGGGGGGAAGACAATATTTTTAATATATATATATATATATACATACATATATATATATATATATATATTTCGTAGGTATGAATTGCTATGGCTTCTTGGTGGTTTCCATTGTCTTCCGTAAGGTTTTCATTAAAGAATTGTCCTCATAATCTGAATGCTAATCACTGCTATAGAGCTTAATCTACAGTACTTTTTAATCCATAGCTAACCTGAGGAGAATGGATTCATCTCTTTCCCAAGGACATTAACCGAATCGGCGAACCGAGTTCTTGTTCCGTCCTATTTTCTTGCGTTCCGCAAGAGATTTGGACGGAAAAAGTACTCGGTTCGCCGATTCCATTTTAGCCCCGATAACCGTTACGCTAACTGCGTCTACATAGAAGGACTAATTACAGTGAAACAGGTTAAACAATTTTTTCTTGGCCAAATGCCTCAGAATTTCGGATAGTGCCTCTATTACAAATATCATTAATTAGTTCATCAACAATCAGGTGATGGGCCATTGTCCTCGTCGACAATTCCACACAGAAAGACAAAATGGTATCAAATTTTCCCCCGAGTCCTGGCACTACGGTAACAGTTTTTGCTATAAATTGCCGCTTGTTCTTGCTTTTTATTTATTTCGCATCAAAGGTTCCCGGACACTTTCTGGTACAATATGTTTAGATTTATTTTCTAACTTGTTGATAGTATCTTTTTGTGGATTTCCCTTTACCTGCAGGACAAAAGAATGTAAAGACTTGGATTATCTGCCCCCATAAATAGGTACTATATTTATTTATATACACTTTCATGATTCCATCATATGCTTCGCGGTTTTCCCTTGGGAGCGCGTCTCCACAGATATCATCAGCACTCTTGCTTGCTTTAACTGGGCTTAAAAAACTACCCCCCCCACTTCATAAAAAAGAAACAAAAAACAAAACAACCATTTATCCAGTGTGCAATACTTCCGATTTAGCCTCGAAACTTACATTGATGTTACATTTTTTTCTGTTTCTGGGTTAGATCCTTGTATTTTTATTTTTATTTTTATTGCTCTTAAATTCGAACATTGCTTTAACGGAAAATTTACAGCAATGATTTCTTCTTCATAGTCTTTCTTATTTTAATTCTGTCATTTTCTTTATCGTCTCCCTTTTTCTTCTTTATCGACGCTTTTTTTCTTCTTTATCGTCTCCCTTTTTCTTCTTTATCGTCTCCCTTTTTCTTCTTTATCGACGCTTTTTTTCTTCTTTATCGACGCTTTTTTTCCTTCTTTATCGTCTCCCTTTTTCTCCTTTACCGAGTTTTTTTCTTCTTTATCGTCTTTTTCTCCTTTATCGTCTTTTTTTTCTTTATCTTTTTTGTCTCTCATTTTTGTTTCTTTTTGTTTTTTGTCTCTCTCGTTTGCCTCCTCCATTTCTTTTTCCTTTCCTTCATCTTTTATTGTTTTAATTTACTTCCATTTTGCTTCTTTGCATTCTTTTTCTTTTTCCTTATAATAGAAAGTCATTGTATTAGATATGGTCAAGCTAGCCTCAAATGTTTTAGAGCGTTAATTTAATTTGTGTGAGATAACAGCATGCTAAAATATGACGTAGGGATACAAATATAACCATAATGACACTCATTTTGATAAGTATATACAAGGCACATACATCATAGCTAAATTTACACGATATGGTTACAGGTTTTAAGAAAAGCATCGCACAGCCTTATAGGCCGGACCCACTTAGAAATAGCTTCAGTTTGAATAAACCAGTCCGTTCAAATGATTTCCGAGTGAGGGTATTCCTAAGTATGTACAGAATCTGTCAAACACATTTCTAAGTCCGTGCATTGAATGTCTGGTCTGGAGCTTCTGATATGTATTCAGAGATTCTTGATAAAATCCAAAGAATAATCTGCAATATCATTGGTCCTGACCTGGCATCTCGACTTCAGTCACTTTTCCTCCGCCGTAACGTAGCTTCCCTGGGCCTTTACTATAAATACTTCCATGTTAATTATTCTGATGAGCTTTGCTTTATGTTACCTAGATTTTAGGAATCTAAACGCAGTGCTAGATTGGCAGATAGGTCACTTCATTTTGAAGGTAAAATTGTTAAACATAACCATAAGTCTAATGCTAACCATTTCTCTCGCACTTCTTGTTTGTGGAACTCTAGCATTCCAGTCAACTTTAATCTTCAAAATTTTAAATCTAACATCAATTATCGTCTTTTGTCTCTTTAATACCTTCCATTAATATTTTTCTCGTATTCTTTCCCTCTCAGTAATCCCTTGCGTCTTAGTGGCTTTATTGCCTTGCGTGGAGTGAAATGATAGAAAAACGAACATCAATATAACGTGTAAGTCTAAACTCAGGTTTAGCCATTTTTTAGTGGTTTTATTTTGCTTGTTTTCAAAATTGACTTCGCTTGTTTATAGGCAAACAAACAGTTAATGTTTTGGTTATAGGAAGATGCAAGAAAATCTTAAAGGACGAAAAAATACTGAAAAATAAAACCATGTAGGAATAAAGTAATGTGGGATACAAAATTTCAAATTGTTTTAAGTGACGATATTCCTTTTCTCTCACAGGAAAGCGTGTCCAGTGGGGAAAGCGAAATGAGCACCGAGCGGACACCATCCCCAACCCCAGACGAAAGCATCAGTCCCAAAATTCTGGAGAATGTGAAAGGTAAGCGGTTCAATTTCATTCTCAGCATGGTCACAATGTTTTATCCATTTCAGTGTTTTCGTATGCTCTTTGAATATCCAGCACTTTAATCAAAACAAAAGAAAAATTTATAAATTAAAATACAATTGTCTTTTTCATTATTTTTTTTAATAATTATTAAAATATTAATTATACATGCATATACATATCTTGAACAACACTTATTTAAAATCAAACGATCAAATGGTAAAAAAAAAAAATTCCTCAGTAACGTGTTTTTTTTTCCTGAACCAGTTTCTTCATACTAATAACATTTTTAGCTATTCAGTTACGTTTATATAGGGTTAATATATACACCAAACGCCAGTTTCAATTTTACCTCTAAAATTTTCAAGATACAGGCACGCTATAAATTTTTAAAGTTTGTCATCCGGTGAGCGTCTTGTTTCTGTTCTAGTCATTTGTATTCCTTGCACAATTATGCCCCTGAGCAAAGCATGGATCCATTTTTGACCTCAAATTAAAGGTAAACGTCTCTGTATCATTTATGCTTACGATGTACAGTAGCAACTGTTTCACTGCAATATACACAGTGTCTAAAAAAAAGTTTGCACAGTTTTTTAATTATTTTACAGAAATAATTCAAGCAACTAGAAACAATGATATCTAAATTAAATAATGCATATGCAGACAGTATTCATTACAAATGCATGCTCTTAAAGTGTTTTCATCGCATATTTTCAAAATGATGTCTGTTATGATGCAAACATTGGTGACACTGAGACGTAACTGAGTCCCAAGCAGCAATCAACACTTTCCTCTGCACTGTTGCTGCATTCTTGTTCTATGGAAACTTTAATTTTAGTGATTCTTGTTGGATTTCTAGTGTAGGTGTTACTTTAACGTAACCCACACCCACAAAAAAAATATGTAAAGTACTGACGTACGGTGAACGAGGAGGATATTATACACTATATGAAAGACTGATTCTATCGGTAACCATAATTAATCTGAAGAAGTCTATCCTATGGATGAAACACGTTACTTATTTTTCATTTTGATATTTGATTACCCACAACCGGTCTGAGATATATATTTGCATGTCAAATCCCTATATATATATATATATATATATATATATATATATATAGGGAAAAGGTTATAATTCTTCCAACGATAGAAAAATGTATATTTTAAAAAAAGAGAAAGCGCAAACGTTCTTGGTTATAATGTTGATTTGTTCTAAAACAAATCCACATTATAACCAAAAACGTTTCCGGTTTCTCTCTTTTTTTGATATATGTACTGGGTGCGGCAGAAATACCTCGCATATAATAAGACATTAGCTATAAGATGACACTATTACCGCTAACGTCATAGCATTGTGAGCGGAGTTTCTGTCTCACCCTGTATAAGAGAGATCAAAACGTTTGTAGCCCGATGAACAGTAAACAGCTAAATTTTGATCTGAATTTTTTTACGATATAATTTTAGATCGAAGTGTCTGATAATCATCATAGAAATTGCATTGCAAATAAAGACTATATTGAATAATAAATATTTACTAAGTATAATAAATGCTTTCTGTATCTTTAGTCTACAGATTTACTGACTTACCTACATCCATCTCTCCCTCCTCAATTATATCTATTAGGTTGGTGCAAAAATAATGACGTAATAATGTCGTTTTTTGACGTATTTTTAACGTCAAAAACGACATTATGACGTCATTATTTTTGCACCAACCTAATATAGAGGAGTTCGATATTCTGGACGTAACGTATGAGCTGCTTTCAGGTACCGAAATCAAAGAATATTATAATGTTGTAGCTTACCTACGGACGATACTGGGTATGTCCCCATTCACATAAATACAGTAGTAAATACTGTATGTTGGTCTTCAGTTTCAGAATCTTCTCCAGTGGTGCTGGCCAAACTCTCCGCCTCCGGAGAGACGGTACCCAGACGAGGCTGAATCTCGTCTCGGAAAACAGCTACCCGACCCCGTTTTATACGAGGGATTTTTGGCCGAGGCTACGGGCTCGGATACCCCACATTAAATTCGGCCTTGTGCCACATCTGACCTTGTGGGGCGCTTGGTAGATATCATGCAGTTGGAGATTCATTGTGGAATTTAGTTGACTCACTACTAGCAGTTGACTACTTCTTCTACGCGCCGCGGGCGAATCTTATATGTATTATTCGTGTCCTAATTATTTTCGTTCATTACCGACCTTCGTGTGATTATTCTGTTTAGTAGTCTTCCCTAGGTTACAACATATAATAAATTCATTTTTCTTATTAGAAATTATATATTCATCAATGGCTATTACTCTACGCAAAGAAATATCAGTTTTTACTCTGAAATGTTTTTTTTTTTTTTCTATTCTTTGTATGCTTGTTCTCAAAATACAATCAGTGACACGATTAAATAAGTTTCTCCAAATCCCCGCCTATCATTTGGTTTATTTGGTACGGCACGGTTATTTAGATCCAATGAATCCGGTTTCGTTCTTTATTTTATAAACTGAAATATTGCCACCATTATGGCTACGCCAGGATGACATTTGCATTTGGCACAAAGGAATACATATTTTAGCATGAATTCAAATAAAGGAAAAGTCATTTTTGTATCAAGTTTTATTATTTAAAACGTCTCTTTTTTAATGCATTACGCACCTTGCATATTGTATATTTTATTTCTTCACGGTTTACTGATCCTTGTCAAATTACGACTGAGTCAACGAGTTTCAACAAGCAATGATGACTGCATAATAGATTTTCTGATTATCCTGAAAGAGTGGTTTTATAGTAACGAAACTGTTATATCATCTGGACGGGCCTTTAGTTAGCTTATTACTTATTGAAACCGAGTTAAAATTGATCTAAAGTAGTGAAACGAAACAAATAGGAGACTACACAATTCATACAATTATGTGTAGGAAATATATTAAAATGTAAATATAATTTGATCTAAAAAAACAAAATAAAGATAATTTATGAGATAGTGTGCATATGTCTGAAGAAAAAAAGGAACACTTATGAAATACATATGTTTAGTTTTATAATTTCTTTAACCCCTAAATAAGGTGTTAAAGAATTATAGAACTAAACATACTTAACTAGTATCTATTTTAATATTATTGTCTGTAAGCATTATCTTAGCGAGAAAAGGCAATAAGTTATCAAACTTATTATTTTATTAATAAAATTGAATAGTAATATAGCTGATTGAGTAATTCAGGAATTTTTGAAGGTGATCTTTTGTGAATAATTTAAATCATTGTAGCATTTTTTAAATCGAAAGGATCATTTATATTTTGTTTTTAGGAGAATAAAGAATTTAAAGTATCCCCGATTTTGATAAACATTTGTGTTCATAGATTTTTTAATTAAGTTCATTGTGTTTCACCAATATAAAATTTATCACATTAACTATATAGCAGAAATATATAATATTTATTACATCGGAGATATATATATATATATATTAAGAAATGGACAAAGTCCGACAATTTATTTATTAAATACATTTTTATGTCTAACGTTCTTTTTTATAGATACAAGTATTTAAGTAAATGCTCTGTTTATAATAAACAGTATTAAATAACATTTACCGGCCTGAATGTCGAAATTTTCATAGAAATTTTCATCCTGTCAAAGGACGAATATTTTCTAATATTTTCTCATTAAAACAGAGCAAACTTAAATACTTGTATTATAAAAAACTAACGTTAAACATAAAATGTTTATATATATATATATATATATATATATATATATATATATATATTATATATATATATAAACATTTACTCCATATGATATATATATATATATATATATATATAAACATTTACTCCATATATATATATATATATATATATATATATAAACATTTATCCATATATATATATATATATATATATATATAAACATTTACTCCATATGATATATATATATATATATATATATATATATACATTTACTATATGATATATATATATATATATATATATATATATAAACATTTACTCCATATATATATATATATATATATATATATATATATATATATATATTTACTCCATATATATATATATATATATATATATATATATAAACATTTACTCCATATGATATATATATATATATATATATATATATTTAAACATATGATATATATATATATATATATATAAATATTTACTCCATATGATATATATATATATATATATATAAACATTTACTCCATATGATATATATATATATATATATATATATATATATATATATATATATATATATATATATATATATATATATATATATATTTACTATATATATATATATATATATATATATAAACATTTTTACTCCATATGATATATATATATATATATATATATAAACATTTATCCATATATATATATATATATATATATAAATATTTACTCCATATGATATATATATATATATATATATATATATAAATATATATTTACTCCATATATATATATATATATATATATATATATAAACATTTATATATATATATATATATATATATATATATATATATATATATATATATATATATATATATATATATATATATATATATATAAATATTTATATCCATATGATATATATATATATATATATATATATATAACATTTATCCATATATATATATATATATATATATATATATATATATATTATATAAAACATTTACTCCATATGATATATATATAAACATTTACTCCATATGATATGTATGTATATAACATTCACACCATATAATACATATGTATATAACACTTACTACATATGTATATATATATATATATATATATATATATATACACAAACACATATAGCATTTACTACATACGATATATATACCCTATTATATATATATATATATATATATATATATATATATATATATATATATCTTATTACATTGAATTGTATTTATTTTTTTTTAATAATTATGTAATTTGGCAAAACTATTACATCATCTGATGATCGGGACTTCAATTAGCTTATTACTAACTTAAAGTTGGTCATAATCTCTTTGAGTTAGATTGAAACGAAATGAAATGTGAATGATTGATAGAAGACTACACATTAATTTTCCTTCGTATTTTCATCTCAATGTAATCATTCCAGGATATATACAATATTTATATCAAGTATCCAATTCTGTTTTAATTACTTTTTTTTTTAATTTATCAAAATGAAAGTTTTTGTGGTATAGATTAATATTTACATCCTAAATTTTAACAACTTTATATATATATATATATATATATTGGAAAGATTAAGTCCGAGAATTATTTAACATATTTTCTGTTTATACGTTATCTTTAATAACTATAAAAATAACGTATAAACAGAAAACACATTTCATATATTTTTGCGATGTCAACGAATACGTGTTGTCATTTTCGTAATGTTCGTTGAAGTAGACTTTGTAAGTGCAGTTACAACTGTAGTAACGCCGTTGAACAATGCTAGTGTCAGACGCCTTCGAATAACATTCGCACTAATAGTACTTGCTCGATAATAGTCGCTCAAAAAGTAACCACCGAATAGTAACCCGTATTGTGATCACTTAGACGCCACATTAATTCCCATATATAAATTTTCTTTTTTTTTGGGGGGACACCTACAGGTGGTGTAATGGTTAGCAAGTTTGCCTCGCTAGAACAATTACACCTGAGTAGTGAGTTCGATCCTCACTGGGTGTCCCATACTTTCGGCCTTGTGCCACATCTAAGCTGCGCTTGGAAAATAACTATATACATTTCTTTTACCATCACGTGATCTAATTATTCAAAATGAGATCGCTTGTGTTTGCTATCTGGTGACCTGTATTCAAACTCCAGTGACGCCGCAACACTTTTTCCTCTCGCTATCTCTATCTATCTATCTATCATATATATATAAGCTAAATGATTTTCGTCGGTATTAACGTTTTCCTATATATATATATATATATATATATAGTTCACTCCTCCTAGTTGTTTCTACTATGATTTTCCCGGAAATACATTCACTCCTCAGGGTAAAAGGAATGGTTGCAAAAGGCAATTCTTTTGCCACAAAGTCTCATGAAGTGTGGATGTAATTCTGTGAAAATCAGTACAGACAGGAATGATAGATGTCTTCTCTCTAGATTTATTCATCCTCTACAGCGATGCTATCCCTAAAGGATCTCGAGACTCTAACGGAATATATTATCGGTGTGTGTAATCTTAATGTCAAAAACGCAGATGTTAATGGCCGACTCGGAAAGAAAGCTATAGGACCTCCTGAACAGTGTGTTAGAAGAAAGCGAGAAAAAAAAACTAACGATCAACTGCAAGAAGACAGAAAATATGGTTAATCAGCAAGAGAAAAAAAAGCCCAGTATTTGCGTTACAAATTGGAAGTATAAACAACAAGCAGAAGTTTAAATACCTGACAAGCGTTGTAAAAAAAAAAAAAAAAAAAAATGGTGCCGAGATCCAAGCACGCATTGCAATAGCGAAAGAAGCATTCCAAAAACAGAACAAGGCGCTAAGAAACGAACAAATTCCGTTAGAAACAAAGTGCTAGATTGCTATTCTTTTATATGCCAGTGAATGTTCGATAATCTTCCCACAGTTGAGGAGAAATCTAAAAGCAACAGAAATTTGGTTCTACAGAAAGATACTGAACATTCCATGGACGGGGCGAATAAGCAACAAGGAAGGCTTAAAGCAAATAGCAGCAGAAAAATTACTTCCACAAAGAACCAAGAAAAGACAGTGTAATTCCTTGAACGCGTAATGAAGAAGGGCTTGAAAAACTTAAAACTCGTGAGGTATATTGAGGTCAAAAGAGATAGGGTAAGACAACGAGGCCCTTACCTGATGAACTTGAGTGAATGGAGGACGGAACTTGGGGGTGGGAACCTTAATAAAAAGATAAAAAACTAAGAGCCGCACGAGATAGGAAATTGTGGACAGCCATGGATGCGGTACACAGAAGAAGAATGAGGATCAAAATTAAGTAGTCATTTTTAAAGGAAGATAACTTTAATTTAGGCCCATATCAGCTGTTGTACCCTTTAAGCGAAATTTTATTAAAAAAAAAAGACAAGATACTATATCTGGCTGATTCTGATTTTACACAAAAGCTGTTTCTTGTATTCAATGTTCCATTTAACCGGCATCCTCGTTTATCAGGAAAAAAAGAAAAGAATCGGTTTTATTCAAAATATAGGTGTTTACCTGGTAAAGAAAAAAAGAAATACGTCTTCTTCAGTACGAGTTGTCAAAAGCTATAGAAATATAATACAGTAAAGTTTATGATCTAGTACTTGTAAAATCCCTGTGCTGTAAATATCAGTTCTTCTCGCATGTGTATTAATGCTATCACAATACTTTTCTTTTGTCAATTGTTACTTAGCTTTGGCCCGTTTGATCGCGTTCGCCGATGATTCTTTGAAGCAGACGATAGCCTCTGTTCATATTCATGTGAATACTCACATGGAAACTATGTCGGCGGCGTTTTCTTATGGGTGACAACACTTAGTACGGACGATCAGTGCAGTTGTAGATTTGAGGTTCGCAGTATTTCGCACACTTTTCTTTTTTTTTTGTTGTTTGCTTCTCTTATTCTTGCTTTAATCACTATTTTCGTGTTTCTTTTCCCTCTGTCTCCTATTTATACTTGTTTGTTTCTCATAGACACCCAACTAGACACAAACGTTAACTCCTATGACGAAACACACTGATCCACTGAGAGTGCTTATATAAAAACACATACATGCATATGTCTGCATATTTATATATAAACACCTATATTTACATCTAAAAACACATACATCTACCTACTGACAGCCTACACATCATTTAAGCACGTATAATCTTTAATTCATATATGAAGATGTCAATATCTTTATATTGATAATATTATTATATCTATGTTTATTTACTACTATTAATATCATACTGGTCTGCTTCGTCTAAGTGTCGTGTCAATGTAAGAAGAAACTGATGTTCATGGTTCTCCACAACTTTCTATCCTTTGTAGATCTTAGTAATTTATCACTTTTTGCTATCTCTCCTGATCCTTGTTTTGCCAACCATTTACACAATCTCGTTAGGTAAGTTATTCACTGCTTTCGCCTGTTCCTCTTGACTTCAATATGTCTTGTCAGTGACAAATTTTCCAAGCCCTCTTTCCTCATTACGTTCCCTAAAAATGCAAACTGTCACTTTCTGATTTTTATATCAGTTTTGTGTTCATACGTACGTTTTCTTAAGAGTTTATTTTGTTTCGCCAATATAGATTTTATCATACTTATTACAGACGTTATTAAAATCAAGTGCCTTTCCACTATGAGAGGAACCCGTCCCTGATTGACCCTGTCTTCATGGGGTCTATGCGGATTCACCACGCTTGGACAATTGTGGGTTGGTGAGGTTTTGACAATTGAAGGTTTTGAAATCAGAGCTGTTGTACTTATATCAGTTGCCACTCAAGGCATTGACATTTATCTGAGGCAGAAGCGATGGATTCATACCTTTCCCCAATGGTGCCTACACTTGACTGAAATTCGAACTCGGCTCTCCGATTCATCAATCAGAGCCTAAGCGGCCGTATATGAGTTATCCCCGCCCCAAATGTACTCGTTCTTTAAATGACAATAAATGCGGTGCTTATTGATTTGCAAACAAGATTAATGGTTAAAATTAAGAAATATTAATGTTTATTGACTTACAAAGAAGATTAACGGTTTAAATTAAAATATTAAATTAAATGAATGAATCTGAAAAAAGAAACAAATTCAATAAATTGTAGGAAGTTAAAAAGTATGTTTTTATGGGGGTACATATTATATTATTCCTAACTGGTAACACGACTCGGAGTTTCAGGAACAACGCAGTCTTCAAGAGATGAATAGAGACTAACCGTTGCATAATTAAAATATTAATAAAAAAAAAATCTGGTTAACACAACGCTGGCACAGTAGATTACATTTTTTTTTAATGTATATAGTATTGGATTCAAAATAGACGGTTTATATTTTATATTTAAAATAAACGGGGATTAATGTTTTTATTTTATTTTATATTTAAAATAAACTGGATCAGTGGTGTGGTTTAGAAACGGTATAAAAGCGTATTAAGGCATTAAAAACTAGATATATATATAAGTTTAAATAAAACATACCAGTCGACCGGTTTCGTCCCCTCTCGTCATATATTTAGATTATGAGGAAAAAAAAAAAAAAAAAAAAAAAGTCTGTCATGGGTGATATGAATGAATGGACAAGGAAGGAAGATAAAATTATACCAACCAAGCTGCTAGAAGCGCAGAACAGCAAGTCCAAATATAAACAATCTTTTGTTTGCAAAGAGAAGGCCATTGGACCTGATGTTTCCAACACCTTTGAGATGGAAAAACTGGCCAAGACGGAAAAACCAGTTCACACTGAACCATCGCATCCGGACTTTAAAAATGATCCGCAATGGAAGACCCATAAGTCACGAATGGTATCGCCCAAAGAAAATTTTTTTTTTACTTATCGAATAATTCTCTTTCCAACCGCTGTGTCGTTCTACCTATGTAGTCGCATCCACAACTACATTTGAAATAGTAAATAACAGAGTTAATATGGTGGGGGTACATCTTTACATAGATGGAAGTAAAAAAAACACGAACGTTCGCTGCAAAATAACACTGATACATGAAATACGCTTGGCGAAGGATTCACTAATCCTACCCAACCACGTAAACGGATAAACATTTACCAACTGAAGCAGGTTTGATTTTTGTTGAACCTAGCGGTCTCATCTCGAATAACCAGTTGAACAATGTTCAACGGATAACCATTGTTCAAAAGATCTCAGTTAAACAACTGATTTCATGTTTCAAGGTGTCATCCGAACAGATTCATTAACGCCCTATGTGTCAGGGTCCTAATCAAATTAATCTTTTGTTGTTTAGGACAAAAGGAGTCCCAACAGGTATATAGTCCTGTAAAAGTAGACTTCCTGTACACAGAGGTAATAAACAAGGAAGGAGTTCTTTGAACAAGAACATCTAAAAGACAATGAACCATTGACCTCCTTATCTACTATGTAAATTTAAAGGAGGATGAACACCATTGAGTAGGGAAAAAAATTGATCCACTTCCGATTCATGGCTGAACACACAAAAGTGTGAACATACCGAAAGTAAACCTAAAGGGCAGAACTTAACAAAAAGCTTTCTTCATAAAACCCACAAAAAATATTTGCCAAAACAGGACCCAAAGGGGAACCTATCACACCATCGATCTGACGATACATGATATTGTCACCCATGACAGACTTTTTTTTTTTTCTTTTTTCCTCATAATCTAAATTCCCCGTTAACAGTTCTGACGAGAGGGACGAAACCAAATTTTAAACTTATCATGGCCTGCAATACAACATTTCTAGTTTTTAATGCCTTAATATATATATATATATATATATATATATATATATATATATATATATATCAAATATGTTCAGTTCAATTTAATTATTTTGTTTTCGGTAAAATTCTTGTAGCATCCGAGACGAAAAAATATAATTTCCAAGCTTGAAGATGACTGAATATACAGTCGAAAATACTCGTGTATTTAAGAAAGACTTTATACAACTTATAATTAAAAAAAAAACAAGAACAATGATCATTCCTCAAGGATACATGGCAGTGGATAAAGGCGTTAGTTAGATACAATGACAGGACCCAAAGAGTCTGAGTTCAATACCTAGTTAAGGCAGTGGAGAACTTGGAGTGGAGAATTAACAGGAGATAACTGATAACTGACATCCATTAGACATGGCACGTGGAACTAGAACAGTCTACTCCAGTGAGCGAAATAAAGGGTTCAGTTCGACATTCCAACCACCTAAAGAAGGCCGGAGCGTACAACGGCCGAAATGTTGTGATAAATATGGCAACAAAGATGAGGGCAATAGTCCGAATAGTGTAAAATAGACGGGATATATATTTTATATTAAACATGAACTGTTTTTAGTTGTTTTTTTTGTTTTTTTTTTTTTTTTTTTTGTTTTTTTGGGGGTGTGGGGGCGTATTAAATTGTATAAAAATACTGACCTAAAGCTATGAACGATATCTTATATTCACACAAACTTATATATATATATAGAGAGAGAGAGAGCGCATTTGAATTACATGACTTGTCTTTTAACGAATTCTATCATGTTATGTCATGTGAATAAGATTTTAATTAGCTTATTACTTATTGAGATTCAGTTGTAATATAATCTATTTAGAGTAGAATGAAATGAAACCAGTTAAGACGAAAGTAGTTAACAAAGCAAATAACAATAAGTCTCTCTTTATTCTCCGAGTACGCTAAATTAAATATTTGTTCTCTTAATATAAATCTTTCTTTTGACATATATTTTTTGTCTAGTCAGATAATATCAAAAAGGGTTAAATATACTGCTGAATCACACTGGGATTGACTCAATTATCTGTATTAGTTTCATAAAGCAAATATATAAGAGGCCATTTATAATGTGAAAACTGCGCATAAGCGAGTGTGTGCTGCCAGCACCCGTTGAGAAGAGAATGGTAACTATCTACGAGAAACTGCGTGCGCCTCGACTAACGCTGGTGGTGTTAGGGCCTCCGCCAATGAACGAAAAGGAACTGTCTCGAAGACTCTGTGTCGCAGATTCAATATGCTCGCAAGAACAATCGTACCGGGAAATCTATTTTTGACAACGGTTATTCCTTTGGTCTCAGAAAAGCGTTTTATGATGATCATTTCACTGATACGTGTGAAATGATGTGGCAGTGGTAATTGAAAAGTCAAAACAAAGTAGCAAGCCAGGGTTTCAGCTGTGAATTGACTAATATAATCATCTGGTCTCATTTATTATCCAAAAACTGATGGCATTTAAGTGAGCCTTCGAAAGAGTTACTTTAGACAAGTTTGGATATATTTTTCTATAATACATTGCAAGTGGTCTTTTATTCTTTTGGTTTTGTGCCTAACTAACCCTAATATACTGTGCAGTCAACAAAATCAATTATAATTTTCCTATCGCACCCTGTCCGTGTATATATATATATATATATATATATATATATATTCTCCAAATATAATGAGAACAAAAATATATAAATTCTAACGTTTACAGCATTAATTAAAAAAAAAGGGTTCAATACCAAGAGTAGACCAATAACTATTTATTATAATTTTTACATACAAACAAAAACAATTTACTCACTACAATGATGCAACATTGTTTCGGTGCATTTATTTGCACCTCGACCGGTAAGAACCAAAAATGGTTATTCATTTATGCTTATCCAAAAATGGTTAAACATTTCTGGTTCTCACCTGTCGAGGTGCAAATAAATGCACCGAAACAATGTTGCATCTTTGTAGTGAGTATATTGTTTCTCCCACCTCTATCTATCTATCCACTGAAAAATAACTATTGGAACAGCCAAACCGGTTTATAGCTCTTCAATACTAAAAACAGAAACTATTTCTGTAAACATTGGCATTGCAAACTATCTATTATACATATTTTAAAACATCTTTACTACTCATTTCTTAAAAAAAACTTATCCAAACCATACTTAGTTACCTCCCTTTTAAACGATTTCAACGGTCACGCAATGACGCAGCTTTCCTCACTCCATTTTAAGAAGTTTGACTTTCAGAGAACGCAACAATTATTCTCTGACAATAATAAATACTACAATATTTATTTTGAAACAATACCCTGATGATGACATGGATATGTCGGAAGTACTTGGAAAAAAAAAAAAAATGCATCAACACGGCGATTTTCTCCCGTCCTTCAATAATGACACCAAAAAGCTTATCCACAAGTATAAAAGGATCTTCTCGAAAATAAGTAGACAGAACATGTCTAAACTATACAACGAAACATATCTTAATGAAAACAGGCCGCCGAAATATACGTTCATATTTTTAAGAATAGTATTTTTTTGGTTATTGGAATTTATTTAGTATAGACCAATCCTATACTGGATATATATATATATATGACACACACTTATGTTTAAGCCTGAAGTAATTATCAAAATATAATGGAAATAACCGATATTGAATAAAATACCTTTCTCCTCAAGAAATAGTATATTGAAATGTGTATAATATGTATATTGTATTGAAATGTGTAGTGTATGTATATGTATAGTGTATTGAAATGTGTATACGCATACAAAAATAATACATATATATTCAATACATGCTTTTCCGTTTAACCATTACATATTAGCTCACTTTGAACTGATTCCCATTTCAATTCCAGTGATTATAAAAAAAACAAAAACGTTAGGTCGTAGCCAACAAAATCTTGCCTACCCTACAGACAATACCAAGCTTTGTTAATGATTGTTTAAGTACTTTGGTCTATTTCAGAGTAGAAAAACAACATTAATTTTGTTTTTTATTTATAATTTTGATCCTGTTCTACATCATCTTATTGGAAATTTATTAAAAAAAAAAAAGGCAATAAAAATGATAGACTTTGTCGGTTGAATATAACAAAACTCGTTTGTGTGTGTATGCACACACACACTCAAATTTATGAGTCTGTCTTGTTAAGAAACTATTCTTTCGTTAGATCTTAAATCTATCATGTTTTTTTTTTCTTTTCATCTCATCTTTTCTTCATTTTCCTCCTTACATCTTATTCGACCGCCTCCTTGTTTCCTCTCTTTGTTGACTACCCACCTCCTGTTCTGTTTCTGTCTGTGCATCCATGTGCCATCAGGGACATGATGTGGTCTAATTCCGTGTTGAAGCAATCAGGCTATTCACACGAATGAGAACGGCCCCGGCTCACTGCTCTATGGTCCGCAACAAAAGAGAGGAAAGACGCAGTCCAGTCAAGACATTGAAATCGTAGCCAGAATGTGCTGGCTAATTTGCCCAAGAAAGCCAAATAAGTTATTAGTCCTATGGATCCGAACAGGAAATTAGTTTTAGACGCGCATGCGCACGTGGAGGAAGAGAAGAAAAAGGAAATGAACGAACAAGTTAAAGGAAGAGAGAGAGAGATATGAAAAGAAAATGAAATGAAAGAAAACAAAGGATAAAATGACTCCCCGGGTAAATAAAGGAGAAAACGAATAAATATGAAGGAAAGAAGCAAAATAAAACAGGATAGGTGACGGAAAAGGAGAAGTAAATAATAAAGGAGAATAGAATCAATTTTTGGTTATAAGAGAGAAATAGAAATAAAAATAGAGAAAAGATGACGGTGCTGAAAATGAAGGAAAGAAAACAGTAGGGAATGACAAATGTATAAAAAAAGAAAAAGAAAAGTGGATAATTGTTGCAGAAGTAAGAAACAAAATATGAGAAAGAGAATAAGAAATGATCTGTCAGGAAAAAGTTGGTACAAAGGGGAGATAATTGAGTAAACCTACAAACAAAGGAACAGATAAACACGGACGTGAAAAAACGAAAATGATTCCAAACAGAAACTAATAAAAGAAGAATGAAAGTGCAAATAATAAAAATGTAAAGGGATTTGTAAATTTTGAAGAAGTAAATATAGTATGCTTAATGAATGCCGCCAAGTATGAAATGTGGATGAATAGATTGTAAGAACGTGAAAGTTTTGAAGAGATTCCGAAAACTGGCAATTTTGAAGTAATAGACATTTTGAAAGTCTGGAATCTTTTCTTTTTTTTCTTTTTTCTTTTTTTTTTATTTAAACATCTTGATTAAAGGATTACTTACTTATTGATAACTTTTAAGTAACGGATCATATCTTTTAAAGATTGTAGAGTAGATAAAACAAAAAAATAAAAATGACGTTTACCATTTATTCGTCAAGTAATTTATCAGTTCTATGCCTCTTATTAATTTTCTAAAATTCACTCATTATGGGGTGAAATACAGATATAGAAGAGAGTGCTCCACATCTAATGACAGTGCCAACGTATTATTTCTTAATATAAGTTTGTTTTGGCCGGCTATGGCTATTATTTTAATGCGTGTCAGATATCCGACATTGTTGCTTTACTCTTTCTATATTCATCTGTAAATGCTTCTGTGGCTGAGTGGTCTAAAACTAATTTTGTAATATGCTAGTTACTATTACAAAATAGTCGCTTATTACTGACTGCTATGGATTCCATTTCAGTGCTTGAGTCATCGTATTAGCTGGAGATTCGGATGTTGATTATTTTTTTTAAAATTCAGTCATACATTATCCACTAAAAATACTAACTCAACACAGCTTCCTAATTCATCTAGTAGTTACTTTATTCATCAATTTGTAAAAAAAAAAAAAAAAAAAAATTCTATACCTACACATAATGGCCGGCTAGCAAATACCTGCATATGGACATGTGTTTGTTCTTAATCTACAGAGTCCACCTGTGGTTTATGCTGAAACTATGATGAGCGCACCTTAGTGGCAGTTTCTGTGAGAGAGCTCATAATCTGGCATGATCAGAAGTTTGAACGACACCAGTGCACTCAAAGCCTCGGTCACAATGACTTGTGACTTAGTGCTAGCACAGACAGTTCAAGGTTTACTCACAAGGCTTGGGTCAACTCATAGTAGGGCTTCTATGCATTTTCTCCTCATCTAGACGTCACCTTCTTGAAAAAAAAAAAATGAACCATGTTAAAATTTGAACTCAAGTTTTATGGCCAGAAAAGCCAACAGTCTAGCCACTCGGTAAAGCGGCCATTTAACACACACACACACACACACATATATATATATATATATATATATATATATATATATATATATATATATATAATATTTAGAAAGCATATCTTCATTCAAACTCGTTTCATTGAATAATATAGATATATTATGTCTTCTTGATGTTAAATTAAAATTCATCAACGAAGCTGCCATAGTTGTTGTTAACCCAAGTACATTCGATCTCCTCAGATCACCCTCGGGGTGGGGTGGGGGTGAATTGCGAAGACACTTAATGTAACTGTAATCGTAGTGATACTGATTTTTGTAAACGCACACTTTTATAGTTATTTTAAAATTAACCGTTTTAGCTATGGTGTCTTTTGTTGTTGTAAACAAGCATCCACAATATAAGGGAGCTAACTAGATATGGCAAAAATGCAAATTGCATTAAATATTGATCAAATACATTTCAAAAGATTGCTAATATACTCGTAATAAATTTTGTAATAAATATATATTGTGCGAATAGCAATTAGTGTGGATTCCTATGTTCATAAGTGTTGCATCTCCGATAAAGGGTACTCGTCCCCAGAAATATAGCGGATTTTAAACTATATGCATATGTAGCAAAGTTTTCTTCCGATTAAACCGGTCTAGTAGTTTAACTGTTGTAATTAAAAAGCTCGGAATCAAAGATAAAATTAAATTATTAACATTAAATAACTTTTATTTTTCTCTTATGAATGTCCCTGCTCTGAGTTTTGCTGATTCGATTCCACTTTTTAACAGACTTAAGAGTGGAAGATTTTTTTTTAAATATTTTATTTATTATGATATACATATATATCCCAATTATACTTGGCGCAGTGTAAATATCTTGTCTTCATCTTCCACTTTATCTGTTTGTTTCACCAGTGAGTATCATACAAGAATTCCTTCTCTATTTTTTACAATCATTTCTCTACAAGCAATGCCATGAGAGTGCAGTGGTTTACAGGGAGTGAAAAAGAATGAGAAAATTGAAAATGGGGAGGATTGAGGAAAAAGAAAAAAAAAAGGAACAGGCTTCAAGAAGATATAAAATGGCGATTGGCGTTGAATTTAAATTTTTGAAGATTGTAGTAGAACTAACGCACTAATCTATGAATATTTTTTTTTTTTACAAAAATAGAGAAATCGTTTAATATTATAGTTTTTGTTTTTTTAAAGGAAAAAATAACAACAAAAAAAAAACAAGCAAATAATATGTATGATATATGAAAATAAAAGAAAACAATAAGAAAAAAATGAACTTTAAAAAGCCAGAAAATTATGACTGCTTTCCTCATTGGCACTTCTGCTTTATAGAACATAAGCACAAAAAAAAAATATGAAAAATGCTCAGATGGCGACCAATGTGGTTTTCGGATTTTCAGGAAAGAATGCAAAAACCAATGGTTGATCTGAAGTAGATGTTTCGCTGAAACTGAAAATTGCTTTCTCGCTAAAAATGGGTGCGTCTTATTCTCGTTTTGCCTCATCGTATGGCACAAATCGGCAGCCGTACGATATCTGAGCCTGCTTCAAAACATGCGGGGCTTCTAACCAGCGCCATATTGGAAGATACAGGAAGTGTAATTCGCGCCAAACCTAAACTAACCTTTTGTTCGTCGCTATCCCTTGTCGGGCGGTTATTATATCGATCGTCTTCCCCTCGAGTAAACACTGTCTTAACGTGTACAATAGAACAATTAATAATAAAAATAACAATAATAATTTATTATTTATTACTAATAGTCGTGTTAGTAGTAGATAAGATTTATTGAATGATGCAAGCAGCGTGGCATTGTTTTTACGATAGCTAAGTTTGTTCAAAACTAATGACCAAAAATTTGAAGTTTTCTTACTTATCACAACTAGATTTCCATTCTACAGACATACATACCTACACACATAAACCTAGATACATTTACGTGTATAATTAAATGCTGTACCTACGCCATCCCAAAAATATGAGAGAAATATCTACGTAAATTTGTAATTGCATAGTTCTTATAAAATAACAAAACATTATATTTCTTGATATAATCTTGTTTATGCTTAATACTTAATGAATATCACACGAAAGAAACAAAATTGTATTATTAGGCCCGTCCTGGGTAAGACGATAAACTACGTCCAACAGCAAGGCCTTTGATCAGGAGGTTTTGAGGAGCGTGGAACCACCTTTTAATTGCTGGTGTTCTCCGGTCCACCCGGACCTGGGGTGGTAGGACTTGTTAGGGCCCCAGTTATGGGTAAATAGTTAACCCCTAAACTGGGTCAAAACACTATGAAAGTGTAAAAATAGGTATTAATACCAGAAATGCTTTGTAAAAAAAAAATTATTACCAGCAATATATTTTTTAAAAAATGATATTACGAGCTATAAATTTTTGAGGAAAAATATTACCAGAAATATATTTTTGAAAAAAAAATTAAATAACCCATTGTGGTTGATATGCCGTAAACCAAACCAAACCAAATCAACTGTAAAAAAGAGTTACGCATTCACACACATATATATACACGGTGTCCCGAAAAACTGACATCATTTAAAAAGTGAATGTCTGAATAACTACATGTTCCTCCGAAACGAAATTAAATATGCTTCATGTGAACGATAAAAGATTTATTTATCAAAATTCGAACAAGAGATGTAGATTTTATAACCGATTTAACAAAGCTTCACAAATATTCAATATGTGCACCATCTGTAACACAATTCACGTCATGTCGGTTGTCCAACTCCTGCCAAACACGCTGTAGCATGTTTTCGTAACATTCTTCAGCGCCTCAATGATTCTCTGCTTAAGTTCCTCTAGGAAGATGGTGGATATACATCTATCCTTTCACATTGCCCCATAGAAAAATATTACAATGTTTCAAATCAGGTGAAAGTGGTGACCCTTTCTATAGCATATTGTCATTATCACTGGCATGTCCGATCCATCTTCCATGTAGATTCTTATTAAGATGAGTTCACACAGTTAACTTCGCTATGTTATTAGATTACAAAATAACTTAAATTACACTTTGTATAATGTAGATAGATATTAGGCAAGGTGCTCATAAGAATAAACTCGTCATGGTCTGAAGTTCACTCGATCGGTAGTCACAGTCACCATGCGCTGTTGATCGCTATGTTCACACTGTCTTTATCTATAAACGCTCCGATAGTGGCTGAATATTATCCTTCTGATAAATGTGTCAACATTTTAAACAAACATTATCGTATGGTTGGCCTCTCGTTTCTGAGTATCCTTGTCTGATCGGATGGCTAGCTAAACCCCGCTGCACACGCTTGTTCAGGTACACTAATTGTTTTCCATTACCCAGGGCTATACATACACCTATCTATCAGACACACACACACACACACACACACACACACATATATATATATATATATATATATATATATATATATATATATATATATATATATATATATACCTACGTTTTAGTGTGTGGCTTAAGTTTCGCTGGTTTTCCAGCTCATCATATACAAAAGTATATTTTATGTTTTATAAAGATACACAGATTAAGCGAAAATTAAGACGTACACCAAAATGTATGTACACACACACACACACACACACACACATATATATATATATATATATATATATATATATATATATATATAGATAGATAGATACACCTAGTGAGCCAGACAAACCGGTTGTATTGAGCTCTTTTGTTAGTTAGTTGTTACTCGTATCGGGGTTTTTTCTTTGGGCTTCAGACCTGCATCTGTGCGATTTTTTTGTCGGCAGAAGTTCATGTTTGTAGCTCTTTCTTTTTTTTTTAAACCTTTTTTTCCCTCGAGATTGATTTGATTAGCAAATCAAAAATTCGAGGGTTTTTCGAAACGAGTCGTTATATATATATATATATATATATAATCTTTGCTCTGTTTAACCACATTGAGCACTATAATGTTTACTTTAATTTAATGATTATTTATTTGCTTGCTTGTGTATGCACGCCGACACGCGACTATACGGTTGTTTATATCTGGTCATATGATTTACCTAACTCTCTCTCATACATATATATATATATATATATATATATATATATATATATATATAGAGAAGTGGATTTTTTATATACTAATCAAACAGATTTTTATTTTTTACCGTAGTTGCCAAGTTTATTTATTAGACAGTATATTTATTTTCGTCTAACGGTCTGAATATTCGTTTTTAGTAAAATTCACAAAAAATACGTTAAGATTAATATAGGAATGATAGAGATTTGTTGAGTCTATCTTTGTCATGTACAAAGACTCAGAAATGGTTCACCTCGTGAGAACCGAAATTCAAAGTCGAACGAAAGAATGGTGATAGTAGCTGGATAATCCTCTTTCTACGCTAGGCTTTTCCAAAAGACGACATATATTCCGCTGTCCTCTCGTTATTTTTTCTCTCTCAGCAAGTACAAACCAGCGCGCATTATTAGTAGTATTTGATAAGTCTGGCATGAGGCTTCATCGTGAGCCGTTGTCTAAAGTGGCTTGAGGTTACTCGCAGAGACATTGGGTTCGAAGAAGTGAAATGTAAATGGAAACTTAAATATTTGATTCCATCTTGCTGGTGCTAATGCACATTTTTTTTGACGGATACAAACATTTTTAGTAATGTCAGTCTCAAGAATATATAGATACGTCTAAGTATATATTTGCATATTTTTTTATTGAGTGGGAGGCGACTATTGTGTAGTGGGATCAATTTACTATGAATTTACTTAGCTAACTGAACACCACTCTTAGAATTTAGAAAATTTTAAAAAATTGATATTCGTGGTCTTCAGTGCTTATTCGATAGTAATAGGACAAATATTAATCCGAGGATAGATGCGTTTATACATAAACCGCAGTTTGTGTAAGAAATGAGTGCGTGAATGATGTATGCATATTTATACGTAATTTTCAATGTATATCATATTTCTCGTACTTACTTGAAACACATACTTCCTCCGAGATATATATATATATATATATATATATATATATATATATATATATATATATTATATGCGCGGTACTTATTAGAAAGCGTTCAATATCAGTGATAGAGCTAACATATTTAGTTGGATTGGTGCGAGTTTGTGATCCTGGGTTTCCACACTATTTGACGATCGTCAGACAGTTTGTCCCACGGTCACAAACTCGCACCAAAACCCAACTATATATATATATATATATATATATATATATATATATATATTACTACAACACCAGAAATGTTGAAACAAAATAGTTATTTTTGTAGCAATTTTATAAAATATTTGTTATAATTTTCGAAGAAATTTTATTTGCTCAACTCTGTATTGAGCACTCTCCCAAGATTAGTAATTTTTGGTTATTGGAATTTATTCCGTATAGATATAATATTATATATATATATATATATATATATATTGAGCACTTGAACACATATAATAAATGCAGTCGCAGTTGCCAGACGATTGCGTTTAAACATAACATAGACTATCGCCGCTGAGTGTTGACTTCATTATCAACTTTATGTGTGTGTGTGTGTGTTTTATGTATGTGTGCGTGCAAACATTCAGAAAGAAATAAAGTATATCTGTACATACAATATAACATTTTAAAATAGGACAAAAGGAAAGCTTTTCTTTACCGACCCGTTTCGTCCTCTGATGTCATTTGTCAAGGCAAATGACAGCTACTGGACTTGAGAAACAGATTTTCCTGAAATAGCGTGAAACCTAGCGTCACATTTTGAAGAGAAGGATTTTATAAATTTCAACCGACAGCAACTCGGTCAATGAGCCCCAAATTTTTCCTTGTAAGAAAACGCATAATACTACCATTATCATTTAAAACAAGCAGGTAGAAATTATGCAACATGATACATTTAGTTTCAAACCGCCATTTGAGGTCAGTTTTCTTAACTTCTTTTATTATTATTATCGCTATTGTGTAGGGGAGCAAATGAAAATTTACATAGTAAATTAAACCGAACTTTATAATCGATAGAAACATAGAAGAAAATGAAATCAAATCATTGCAATGGTGCATTTCATGTAGAAACACCTATAAACTTATCAAACATTCTTCTATGTGAGCGATCAGGAAGTTGACAATAATGGCCCTCCCTACCCATTGCAACTCTTAGTACGTTTTGTCTTTTCACTATCCCTCTCACTCTGTTTTCTTAGGTAGGTTGATCGCCATATTTCTTAAGTCCTCTTTTCTCCTTATGTGCCCTAGAGATTTAAACTGACTCTTTCTGATTTTCATTTTATTTCTATTTTTCTTAAAACTTACCCGTTACTTCAATTCATGGCATTCTAAACATCCTTCTGTAGAGACACAATTTTGTTGCCTCAATTTCGTACATCTGTGAGGTGATTCACGCAATAAAATACCATGCCTAGTTACCGTCTGTCTATATTGCATCAGTCTGGTCCTCAGCTAGACACATGGGCACCAATTTAAATCAAGAGAGAAAGTTTTTGACTTCGTTCTTACAATTGATCTGTTAGTGTAAATAGTATACTTGCGTATGTTCTTAATCCAGCAAGCATAAACGTATCTCTTCATCGCAATTCGTTGTATTTTAGTGCTTATATATACACAAGGTTCGGTGTGCGTTCATAGCTTCACATTTACGAATCGATTCATAAATATACCTGCGCACACGCGTCCGTTTCCAGGCTGCACGTGTGCGCAAGCGTTTGTACGAGAGGGAAATGATGCCATCTCAAGCAAAAGCCTGCCGATCAAAGAGAGAAAAGGAAGAAGCAAGCGGCGTAGGAGACTATGAAAAGAATCTGAGCGAAGCGAAAACTTAATTTTACGCTCTTGACGCAGGTTGTTTAATCATTTTGATGTTATTTATGGATTAGGAAATTTAGAAACACTTTGAAGAAGCGAAATAACAAAAAACAAAAAGCAGTAAAAACTGTTTTCGATAATTGTCGATAGGGGTGTGCAGTGACCACATATCTCTAAAACCAAATATACAAGGTTATGTTAAAATCCATTATAAATGAATTGCTACCGCTATCTGTTTTTTTTTTTTTTTTTTTTTTAATTTTAATTTTTTTTTTTCCACTCAAATCCTATTTCAAGAAAATTGAGTGATTGAATTAATTTTGATTTGCCGGTTTCTAGTCGGCGACTAAGATGCAAAGAAGCCATTTCCTTTATTGTGAAATTATTATTAAATCTGCGTAATCCACATCATAGAGAAGGTCTGTTCAAGACGGGGAGGTAGGAACGGAGAAGGCGCCGATTGTGTGTGACTGTGTGGTTGTGTGGGTGCTTTTCTGTTGAGGGGGAAATGCATTTGCTTATACGTCAGATTTTAAGATGCAATAAAGAATGCTAGATTCATGCTTTCAAAAAAATGAATTACTTAAACTCATCTTACTACCCAAAAGAATCGATTTACTTTTTTTATTTCAACTATGTCGTTCGTTTTTAAAGGTAATTTCCAAAATAGATACTGACAAAAAGAGTTAGGGACTAAAAGATATTAAATATGTAAATAGCCATGGTCTAATGGATTAAATCATTGGGTTCACTGTGAATAAAGTTGTAAAGTCATATAGTCTTGTCCAATGGAAAAAACAAACAAGGTATACAAAATTGAATAAGACTGTTGTGTCTTAACTGATAAATGTTCCCTAAACATGGAAATTGTAACATGAACGATCTATTAATGTGAATTTAATAAAGTAATTCGGTTCGAAATTCTAAGAACGTTACCACACATGAAGACAAACACCTGAAGAAGGTTGGGGGATGCAATAGCTAAATCGTTGTGAATATAACACGCAAGATAAATATGCTGGTCTGAATATAGCTGGTATTTGAGGATACCCGTCTACTAGAGCGGCTAGCCAATCCCTATTGCAGACGCTCGCTCAGGCGTATTTGTGTTAATTCAACACCCACAGAGCCCACCTGTAGTTTATACTGCAACTATACTGAGCAGACCTCAGTTACAGTTTCTGGGAAAGAGCGCGTTATCTGGCGTAATCAACAATTTGAACAAGACCAGCACGCTCAAACCCTTGGCCATGATGACTTGTGACTTTGTGCTAGCACGAAGTCACAAGTCTTCCGTCTACCCAATTTCACTCACAAGGCTTGGTTCAACTCGTGGTATGGTTTTCCAAAGGTGTCGCATGCTGGGATCGACCCCTTCAGTCCGATAGTCTCCTTCCTGACAAATCAACCATGATGAGATTCGAACCCGGGTTTCATGGTCAGAATGTGAACGTTCTAACCACTCGGCCACTGGTCTGAATAGGAAAACCTACAATGATAAAATATCGAAAGCCTTAAATCAAGGGTCACGAAATCAAGGAGACAAAAGAAACATAACGTGTTGAAAGAGATGCAGCAGTCATGTGACTTAGGTAATAATAGTGATGGTCAGGCTTTGGGAATGTTATGACTATCTAAAAACTGCTGCACGAGCGATTGTCATTAATGAAATCGCTGTGCTGTGGCGAGACAACCAAACTCTACACATTTTCCTTCCAAGCATTGCTATAAGTAACCAAAATGAGATAGAACGTTATGACTTAGTTTGCGCGACCGAGAATGCAACGTAAATCGGAGCCTAGCTGCTTCGCTGTGCCTTCTTTAGACCCGTAATCATAGCATCAGTCCTGATACTTTTTGATCAGATCTCGTACATGTTGTACTAGTAGCGATAACAATAACTAAATTGCTATTTGTACCTTGTATGAATATTTGAACCACTGGCGGTTTTACTAGATGAGATACGACGCTGAATGCTTATGCTTACTAGAAGATAACCTGGTTGGTAATAATAATATTAACTGTTTCCTTACATGGAAACATTCGGCATTCATTGTCCCAGCAATCAGTGCTACTTTCGGTTGAAATTTATAACATTTTTCTATTAAAATTACAATTATTCAAAAAACAAAACAAAACAAACATGTATTTCATCTTCATTGTTATCGCTCTATCCCTTATTGATGGTATTTCCTTTTTGTTTGAAGTAGTGTAGAATGTAAACATCTTGATTGTCATTATTTACTCTTCGAGTTACATTTTAATTGTCGCTGCTGTTGAATAGTTTCAAGTGATGCGGTTTCTGTTGTTTGGTAGAGTTCTTTGTAATTTTGTAGGTTTGTTGAGAGCCCTGACGAAGATAATCTTCTATGACACCTACAAGATTTAAGGCTATCATTGATTGGAAAAATCTTATAGCTTTGGCATTTTCTGAGGTTCGAAGAATGATGATACTCGCTAACACCTTCAGGAGTTACCTAAAGAATATTCGATATGTCTGGTCATGTTATTTTCCCAAGTGACATCTGTATAAATAATTAAGCAGCATAACTTAGTCTGGTACATTGCTACTATAATGGGGCCCCACGAAAGGGTCAAATACAGTAACTAACACTATTATCTTTATTTTTAACTTTTTTTTTACAGCAGGCAACAAACAACTATTGTATTCATTGGAATAATTTTCAATTCCTTTGAAAACATTGTTGTTTCTGAAGCAAATGGCTGTTGAGTCGATCATTGCAGTGCGTTCTGAATTGTTTATGGAAAGATTGCTAAAAATCTCACCTCTCCAAATTTATAAACAGATCTGACAGATACATTAAATATGTAAATAGCCATGGCCTGATGGATAAAACATATTGGGTTCACTGTAAATAAAATTGAAACGTTATACACTCTAGTCTAATGAAAAAGAAAAGACGGACAAGCGAAACCAAAGTGAATAAGGCGGGTGTGTATCAACTGATAGATATTCTGGTTATCGATGACCGCATCAGTCCCGCTTATCGATGACCGCGTCAGTCCTGCTTATCGATGACCGCGTCAGTTTCCCTTATCGATGACCGTGTCAGTTTCCCTTATCGATGACCCTGTCATTTCCGCCCTCCGATGATCCTATCAGTTTCGCTTATCGAGAAGCCTGTCAGTTCCGCCATTCGATGACCCTATCAGTTCCGCCATTCGATGACCCTATCAGTTCCGCCATTCGATGACCCTATCAGTTTCGCTTATCGAGAAGCCTGTCAGTTCCGCCATTCGATGACCCTGTCAGTTCCGCTCATCAGGAACCCTGTCAGTTCCGCCATTCGATGACCCTGTCAGTTCCGCTCATCAGGAACCCTGTCAGTTCCGCCCTTCGATGACCCTGTCAGTTTCGCTTATCGAGAAGCCTCTCGGTTCCACTTATCGGGAACCCTGTCAGTTCCGCCCTTCGATGACCCTGTCAGTTTCGCTTATCGAGAAGCCTCTCAGTTCCGCTTATCGGGAACCCTGTCAGTTCCGCTTATCAGGAACTCTGTCAGTTCCGCCCTTCGATCACCCTGTCAGTTTCGCTTATTGAGAAGCCTGTCAGTTTCGCTTATCGAGAAGCCTATCAGTTTCGCCCTTCGATGACCCTATCAGTTTCGCTTATCGGGAACTCTGTTAGTTCTGCTTATGGATGACCCGTTTAGTTCCGCTTATCAGTTAATTATGGCAACATAATAAATTCATCAATAACTATACTGATATGCAATCCATCTTTTTATCCATGTAAACTCTATTGCTCGTCCATCTATAGATTTAAAACCTACATATCTATTGATAGGTAGCTCGATATTCAATCCGCAGATTTAATCATGTAGATCTATTGATGAAAGACATCTATCTACAATCCATACTTTTAATCATGCAAAACCATTGACAGCAAAATCAATGTCCAATCATTAGCTTTAACCATGTAAAATCTATTGAAATAAATATCGATTTCTATTTCAAAGATATAACCATGCAAATCCATTGATACCGAGATGTGTGCAATCCATTGAATTAACCATGTGAAACCGATTGATAGCAATATTGATCTCAATATATGGATTCAAACATGCAAATTGCATTCAATCCGCATTCAATCCATACATTTGACCATGTAAGTCCATTGCTAGCACAACTGATCTCCAATCCATAGAGTGAACTATGTAAAACCATTGACAGCAGTATCGATCTACTGTCCATAGTCTTAAGAATTTTAAATCTCTTATTTACAGCATCGATCACCAATAGTTTTAACTATGATAATACATTGATGGCTAGTTCGATTTCCAATCCATAGATCTAATCAGGCAAACTTATGTATAATATTGATCTAGAATTCATGTAAATCCATTGATAGCTAAATCGATGTCCAATCCATAGATTTAACCATATAATTCTACTGACGGCAATATTGATCCCCAATCCATAACTTTCGATTAGTAAATCTATCAAGAGTTTATCGATTCAGCTATATATATATATATATATATATATATATATATATATATATATAATGAATAGCAAGACAAATATTCAATCCATAGTTTTAACGATGTGCTGAAAAAATAGTCTGAATAGATAAGTTCTCATAATTTTATTACTCTATGTAGTTTTCTGTATATTATTGTTTAATATTTAGTTAGGTGTGTGTGAAAGGTTGGTTGGTTGATTTTGTTTAGCGCCATATCCTCCTCTATGGGTCGTTTAATACCGTAATTTAAATATTTTGAAAAAATTGCATACCTTCAACTACAGATAAAATATATGGTCGATAATTTTGCTATAAATAGGTATTGTCGATAATTTTGCTATAAATAGGTATTGTCGATAATTTTGCTATAAATCTGTATTGTCGGTATTTTTAACATAAATATGTATTGTCGGTATTATTATTAATAGGTATTGTCGGTATTTTTATTATTAATAGGTATTGTCGGTATTTTTATTATTAATAGGTATTGTCGATATTTTTATTATAAGTAGGTATTTCAGTATTTTTAACATAAATATGTATTGTCGGTATTTTTATTATAAATAGGTATTGTTGATATTTTTATTATTAATAGGTATTGTCCGTATTTATTATAAGTGGGTATTGTCAGTATTAATATAAATAAGTACTGTCGGTAAATTTGCTATAAAAATGTATTTTTATTTTTTCATAGTGTTTTTTTTTTTTTTTTTTTTTTTTGGTGTTCACTATTTGCCCATAGATGGGACCCTAACAAGTGCTACCACCCCGGGTCAGAGTGGACCTGGGAACAACATCAATTAAAAGGTGGTTTCACGCTCCTCAAATCTTCCAATCTCTTGATCAGAGGCCTTACTGCGGGATATGATTTATCGTCAATGTGGGCGAAAGAGAGAGCAGAAAGGCGTGTGTGCGTTATCATGAGGCGTGAATTAAGATCACGCGGCTGTGGTTTAAAAATGATTAAAAAAAAAGACAAACAATCCTGATAAGACAAAACAAACGAAAAGAAAAACAATAGCAAAAAAAGTATGACAAAAAAAAAATTAAAAAAATTCTGTTTCTCATCTAAGTCACACGTTGAGTGTTGGTCGTAAACACCGCTACATTGTCCGTGTGCGGAAGGGTAGAACCTTCCAGACGGTTTTCGGACTTGAAAGAAAGGTTGTACCACAGAAAGAGGTCATTTTCTCACAGATGGACGGTGGTGGTGACGATTCAACCGGCGACGATGGTACTGGATATAATACGATTATGCCATTCTCCAATCCCACCCTACTGCCTTCGTTTTCGTTTCTTAATAGATATTCTTTCTATATCTCGGTCTCCATTAATTTGTTTGCTTTTCTTTTTTTTTTGTTTTTCGTTTTGTAAAAAACTTTATCAGAAAGTAGATTTACTTACATTTTCAACGAAAAATATATCGATTTTCTGCAATGGTAAAAATTGATCGATGAACGACCTCAGAAATTTCAAAGATACACTAATCAGAAATTAAAAAAAAACAAGACAATAACAATTAATTTAATCTAATTAGCAATATATATATATATATATATATATATATATATATATATATATATATATATATATACATTTTCCCAACAGTGTTCAAATGTTAAGACACATGCTTGCATTTTTTTTGTCTATAATTAGAAACGTTGAGTTGACCACAGATGAAAGTGTAGTAATTGTCTGTTAACCTTGGCAAAATACCCATACTCATTACTTGAATATTTAGGTGCGTAAATTATGGCAGTAGTAGGAAAACTGACTTTGCATAAAAGAGACCTTTGACGAGAAAATTCAGTCGATAAGTATGTCTGTAGCAAGCTGTTACCTGATCAGCTCTTGGCAAAAGTGGGATATGCGAAACTGGATTAACGTCTGGATTAAACTCTTTCCGGTCTGTTAAACAGTAGAAGTTTATTCTTGGTTTCCTGTCTGGATTGGGTTTCCGGTTTTATCTAAACCTGTTTTCGTCTTTTCCATACACAATAGCCCCTATTGTGAATGGAAAAGACGAAAACAGCTTTAGAAGGAACCGGAAACTCAATCCCTTGCGTTTTAGTGGTATTATCACCTTGCTTGGGGTTAATTAAGAAAAAACGTTGTTTCAACTACACTCAGTGTCGTCTCGAAATATGTGAGAATTTTTAGGGGAAACCATTTCAGATTAAATTTAAAATGACTTTGTTGGGCTTTTTGTTGGTAAATGCTTCTTTTATGAGCTGTATCACGTCAGACCGTGGGCGGTCAGTCAATTTTGGATCTCCACAAGTCCCTATCATTTATATCTTTAAACAATGCTTTTCCAAGTCCTTTTTCTGTAATTCATGTATACAAAACTTTTAGCGAGGTAATTCGCTGTTTTCTTCTGTCTCTCTTACATTTATTATGTCCTGTGAGTGTCAAAGTCTCCAACCCTCTTTTCTCGTTATGTATCCCAGAAATATAAACTCTCTTTCTGATTTTAAGTACATGTGTTCTTTTTATTAGTAAATTAATTAAACCGTCACCGTTGCTGTCATATTCCGTCCATGCTATTCTCAAGATACTTCCTTTACATGTCGGGAACAGTCTCTGACAAGCAGGGATGTACGAATCTTCACCTGATGGCTATGAGGTTACCTTCCAGGTTTATCCTCTGATGTAGGAGGGCAATAACTACTCTGGTATCTCTTAGGGTGAGGCCAATATCTATCAACTTCTTTTAGAACAGATGTTTTTTTTTATTAATATCAAATACCATCTGTTATTTTCTGTCATGGATCGCATATTTACATGAAGTTCCAAGTATAATGAAATAATTCTGTTGACTACCGTACATACTCGTGCATAAGCCGATTCGTGTATAGTGTGACACCCGAAGTGTTTGGCGTTAATTTTTAACCCCGCTACATACTTATAGTGCAACTGGTCACAGAAACTACATGATTTTTAAAATCTATTTTAGCATAAAATATGAAAACTCTCACTATATTCAAATAAATACCGTAAATGAAAAAAATATGAACAATAATGAATAACACTTGATCTCTCTTGTTTAACATAACATTTTATTCAACTCTGTCATTCGTCAATTTCTGTCAGCTAGTTTATATGTGTGCATGGCTACCTCAGTCCTTCGTCGAATACGTGTACCTTATATTCTCGTCTGTGGTGTCTAGGAGACTGCCAAAGTTTTCTTTTTGGTGTTTGTTTCTATATTTGTCCCTTTTATGCAACCTATTCCCATGCTTGTAAAACCGAGTAAAGGTGTGAAGTCGTATGATTCTGCACCTGGTAGCCAAGTGTAGGTAAGCTCTACGCTGGGGTTGTTAGACATTTTGTGACGGTCGTCTTCGAGTATAGAATCCAGAGGTTAGCAGTGAATATTTCGGAGACAGTAGGAAAGCGTAGTTCAGGTTAGCAGTGGATATCGCAGCAAAGTAGCAGAGCGTAGTACTTCCTTCTGTCCTCTTCGCCTGACAAGTAGGCACTAGTCATTCGGGTAGGGTAAATAAAAATGGCCGCCTTTATACACGACGGATAGAATGTTCTGCGTCTTCTGATTGGTTAACCTTCTATTGGTAGACTATAAAGCGAGTCAAGGCATTTGGACCAACTCACTAGTTAATATATATATATATATATATATATATATATATATATATACGTAAATATACACAAAAAACTGTAACAGGGGTCCCTTGCTGGACTGATGTAGTATTGAATGCAAATTCTATTCTGAAATGACACTACGCAATTTTAAGACATTATCCAACGTATTCATTGAAGTAGGACATTAAACCACAGCCTGTTTTTAATGAGAATTTCTGAAATAGACATTGAATTTAAAAATAGATATCTGAACCAGAATAAACCAAATTCGAAACTTTTACGTGTTGTCAACTTTTCATTTCTGTTGCTACGTTTGTCAGGTCAGCTCTTTGATGTATCTGATATCACTGATGTGACATTGATTGCAAAAGTTTATTTTGGTGTCTCTTAGATTGAGTTTAGTACATATTGAGGGTAACCGCATGTTTTGGAACAAAGCATCTTTATTGACATTAAATTATAATCAAATATTTTCTTGCCTGAATCACAAACTAAATAAAGCCCCACGTTTAAGACGGGGTTATCCAACGTATGACTTTCAGTAGGACATTAAACCATATGGTTTGTTTCTAACGACCATTTCTGAGATAAAGACTAACAAAAGAGGAAGACAGCATGTTATCTAAAAGCATATACGTATTTTGCACAAAAGACAACGAATTTAAAAAAAAAAAAGATTTCACTGCTAGCATAAAACTAAATTCGAAACTTTGACACGTTGTCGCCTTTTCGTTTCTATTGCTACTCTTGCTAATACAAAATGAAACAAACAAGAAGTCAAGAAATACTTCTCGCTTTCAAATCGTACAAAACTCAAAACTCGGCTGAATACGAAAGCAGGAATAGTAATCAATTAAAAATTTCTAACGAAAGTGAAAAACTAAAAGACAACAACAATGGCGTCAGGAGCATTGACAAAAACTTTGGACGTAAGCCAACAAAATGGAAGAACGTCTGGGGAATCGAAAAATATTGGAATGTATATTTTTCAATTTACACAATCTATTGCTTGAGATGTCTTAGACTTTCGTTCCGTTTTACCTTTTGGTTTTAGTTTCTTTTTTAATAACTCTTTTGCGTTATTCTTTGAAAAGAATGTGTTTGCTGGCCTTTTTTCCATTAGATTGTTATTGTTTATATAAAAGTTTGCCTTTGTTTTCTTTTGCTTGTCTCTGAATGAAGGAGAAGGTTTCACTTTTTCGATAGTTTCTATTGTGTGCTTTTTTTATTTCTTTCTCTGCATTTTCCGTTTTTCGTTTAACTCTTTTTATTGTATTATTTTTAATTTTTCTTCTTTTATTTTATTTTTTTTTAACCGTGGCACAACTTGTAGTGGATGCAATTTAAGATTCGCATCTTTTCACTTTCACTATAAGAAAGCCCGCCATTGTCATATGAATATTCATTCCAAAAGGTGGAACAGAGAAAAATGAAACGAAAATTTCATTTCTTTTATATATCTGCTGACAGTCTGGTTCTTGAGTTTGTGTGTATGTGTTGTTATTTATGTACTTATTTACAGATTTATCGGTTTAGGCGGCTTCGACGACGACGCCGGGAGATGGCATGAACAAAATTGAAAACAGAAAAAAGACGGAACAGAATTCTATAAAACCTGATTAACAACAAAAAAATCTCTTGCTACTATGATATTATGCAAAATTCATCAGCAGCTGTATTGTTCTCGACGTTTTATATGTATATAGAATAACAAACGGCAAAGTCATGTTCTATATATACGTAGTTTCTGTAAATTGTTTCGTCTAATGTACCATCGCCAGACCGATAAACTCACACACACATATATGCATGCCAAACGTCTCGGTATATCGTGTCGAAAAGCCGCCTGCTCTTTGTGACAACAAGTCTTGTTTATTCAGTTTTCGAAAACATTCGAATAACATAATCTTCATCCTCCACCATTATTTGACGCGTGTCACTTTCGTTATCATTACTCTTTTTATTATGACTCTAATTGTTGAAGTGACTCTCTTTGAACGAATACTTGTACTATTGTTTCGCTTTTGCACATGATAGGATGTTGCTTGCTCGTAGGAAGTTTATTTCCAGGTTATCTCTTGTTACTTGAGGAAATAAACCGGACATTTGTTCTTTTCACTGACAGGTGATATCCAACACTTCTCGAAGTACCCTTGCTGTTCTAAGCCGGCATTTTTTTTCTCATATTTTATTACAAAACCCTAGTACTCCAGCGATCAGTGGTACTACGATTACTTTTTGTTTTTACTAGTCATCCCCAAACTTTTAAAATGGCATACGTTAAATCATTGTAATTTTAGATCTTCTTTCCTCAGTTTTCAATTCTCATCTATTTGTTTCTTTTTCCTTTAATATATTCTTTATTTCTTTTTCTTTAGTGCAATTCCTTAACGATATCTTGGGTATGGCAAACTAGTAAATATATACATTCTCTCAGCACAAATACCACTTAAACTTATATATATATATATATATATATATATATATATAATAAGTAGACATTGAAAGCAACAGCTAGAGGCGACAGCCTGTTTCATGCTAAACGCTCTAACCATGACGTTGTGCACTTTAACCCATAAATATAGCATACTTTAAAATTATATTTTATCATATATGTGTGTGTGTATGTAAATAAATTATTTATATATATTTGATATTTATGTAAATGATTTATTATATATATTGTTAATGCAGCGAACATATATTTGATATTTACTCACAGAAAACTTTTGAGAAGATTTCGCCAATTTACCAAGTTGGAAGAGCCTCATGATCACGAGTAACGCAAGCCACTGGAGTCGTAGGGGCACCATATATACTGCAGTCGTGTTAGCGTTATTGTGATTGCCTGGCAGAGCTCAAAACTCTCCAACCTAGTTTGAATTCAGTGTTGTACTTCTCCCAGATTCGTTGCCAGCCAAGCCTATAGAGGCCAGTTATTTAAACCAAAGCTGGAGTGCGGTGAAGAGATCAATTAATACATTTCCCAATATTATTTGCATTTAAATGAATCTAACGAACTCTACTGGAATTCGAAATCGCGTGTCCGATTTCTTGTTCTGAGCTACTATCAATTACACCACGGCCGCACATTCATATGGAAGAGTCACTTGCCTTTAAACAGCCATTAAAATACCGACTTTTTATAAAATTTTATTGGACTTAACACAGGGTCAAATTGTTAAGTAGGAAGTTTAAAATACGCCAGTTGTTTAAGTCCATGTGCTTTGGAAATAGGCTTTTAAAATTTGAGTTTTAACTTTTTTTTTGTGATCGGGTACACACCGCCATTGATGGTACTCTCGTTTTTTGTCCTTTCCACCATGATTCTTTATCAGATGAGCCAATTCCTAGAAATGTCCAACATTACCCCTCCCATTCTCTTTCAGATGCTTCGTATCTCACATGGGACGGACAAATATGTGCATCACAAAAATATTTTTATTCTGTATTCAATTTTTTCTCGTTCGTCTCTCTAACTCATTTTTAGCCGAACATCAGTATCTTTATTTTTTTTATCAAGATACACATGACTATTATATCATTATCACTGGCATTTGTTTCGTCGCTATAATGACCATTATTGTTGTCAAAAATATTGTATGGTTTGGCATCACGGTTAATATTATCGGAGGATTGTTGACTGTTTATTATTGTTTTATATTTATGGATTATTTTTTTTTAATATATTCTATCTTAATTTAGACATCAGCATCCTCACATTTTATATTTTTACAGTGTTTTTATTTTATTTATAATTTTATTTCTACTTATTTGTTTTTA
>CAHIKZ030000887.1:410000-515000 GCA_903632075.3 Acanthosepion pharaonis | reverse complement strand
TCTGTTTCCGTCTGAATATCTGAGATAAGGTGTTATCTTTATTTACACTCTTTACATCCGGGCTATTGTCATCTTTCGACCGATGTGCCATCTCGCCTTCCTCTGGTGTATATCAATCTGGGTAACCTTTAGACAATTATGAACTGAACCCTTTATTTAGTGTACGGAGGCACACTGTTCTCGTTGCACTGCATCTAGTAATGGATTCATTCTTATACCTACATTTGTATTACTTTAAACGTTATTATAGTGGAGACTTCGTATTTGAAATAGACGCCCTGTTTTTATTTATTCAACAGTGTTTATTACGTCGATTAATCTGCGCATTCGAGAATTCTTAATGAAGAGGTCGAACCTGCGTTTTCCTTTCTCGGATAATCTGTCGCGTGATCCATTGTGCTTTATTAAAAATGTTCGATGTCCAATAGCGGATGAAGAGGGCTACGCCTAACGGACATGCTACAGAAGGTGTCCCTCGAAATTATAAAAGTCAGCAATAGTCCGTTGCAGTTTCATAACTGGATTCTGGATGTCTCATTCCATATCTGCCTCAGAGGAAGGCCATGAAATGAAGTGTGTAGGTGTTGTAACCTAGAAAAGTTTACTGAATAAAGAATAACTAAAACGGTGGTTGGAGATGAAATGGTAATCTTTATAACATCAACAAAATACAATACTCGCCAGCGGTGTGAACTAGGTAAACCACTGCTAGCGGTGGATTACTTAGACGGCATATTACCTCCACTTACAATAGTGTCCAACGTAATTATGAGGATTGGGACATATCCATTAGTGTTCATAGATACGGTGTATAAGAGTAGATCACTTCCTAGCAAGATCAGGTCCACCTTAAACAAATTCACGCCATCGGCAATTTTATCTTTGATTTTCTTTCACCTTCATTTAAATCTTGCATATCCAAAGGGCAACAGAGAATGAATGTCGAGACTAGACTTTTGGGGAAAGTGGAAACTTCTAGTCCTTAATATGTTTGTTGGCAGTGAATGTAATCATGAACAACACCATTATCATAAAGAAAGTAATTAGCAAAGAAGAAATTACATTCTTGTATACGAGATAAAGCCGACGATATATATATATATATATATATATATGAATTCATTAGCATGTATTTAGATTTGTTATACACACACACATATATATATATATATATATATATATATATATATATATATATATATATATATATACACACTCATTTTGTGTTATGTTAGAGATAAAAAAAAGTAAGTAATGCTCAACAAACAATGATTTTTCTGCAAGGATTTCATTGTAAAGTAGTCTGGAAAAAATAATGTAAAAAAAATTGATTCATTAAAAAGAAACTCATTTTCTCAAAAGATTTAATACTTTTCTGTCTCCGACAGAAAACTTCCTTTTTTTTTTTTTTTTTTTTTTTTTTCGCCTTCCTCATTTTTTATATTTTCAATTTCATCCACTTCAACTTTTAATAAGAAAAGGGGAAAATTCCATTTCATTACAGTGATTTCATACCTATTGCCTCGTTAATCGATATATTGACACAGAGTACATACATTTGTAAATATTTAATTCCATAGAAACCTTGTCCATCAGATGATTTTAAGTCTTAAAAAAAAGGATGGGCTTAACTTCGAAAAACAAGCATGATAGAAGTTCTGATTCTGTTTAGAAACCAGTTTTCGTGTCTGTTTTTGATAATGTTTCGTTGTTTATTCCCATCATCATAAAATACTGTGTGGATGACTGAAATAGTCGTGACTTGTTTTTATAAAGCCCAAAACAAGAGTTTTTTTTTTGGGGGGGTTATATATGTATGAAGAATATTGTTCGAAACTCTACATAGTCTATAAAGATGAATTTATTTGGATAAAACTAGGCATTAATTCCTGTTTTTGTCGAGTTTTACATCAGTAATGTTGCGTTAATTCCCTTGGGAAAGGTATGAATCCGCCTTTTCTCTCTCTCTCCTCCCCCAGCTATGGGTAAATAGCAGGACAGGCCGGGTTCTATATCCTTGGATAGCAACTGGTATACTGCAGAAAGAAATGGCAACCTACTGCGGGAAAAAAAAATCTGCCTCGTCAGTGATGTATCGAATAATCGCCTAAGCGTGTATCACACATGGCACATAACTAACTGAATGTTTTATGGTTCGGGATACTATGAGCTTCATGACTTACCAAAAATTATTAACATTGCAACTAGATATTTCTCAATTTTCTTCTGTTAAGTTTTCTTTTTCATGTTTACAACACATTTAGAGAAAAACGCGTGTATGATCAGGGTAGGTGGTAAATCCTCTTTACTGGGGCACAACTTAAGATAATTTAATGATTAAGATAACAAAAATGCATTATTATTATTATTATTATTATTATTATTATTTCTTTTTTTTCTTTTTTCTTTTTTTTTTGCATATGTTTACTTTTTTTTCTATTACATTGATTTGGTTTGCGAAATTGAACGAAACGTAGTTTGTAAATCTCGACAAAAACTTGATAGTAATAACTTCAACAATACTAAATAATTAAAAAAAAAAACATTTCTAGCATAAATGTCTATAAAAAAAAATCAAAAGTTAATGAGCAGTGGTCGTTCGAGTAAGTTTCGGGAAGTGTGGGGTTCCAAAAAATTATAAAACAGGATGAGATTTTTTTCTTCTTTTTGTAACCAAAACTAAAACTATGCATCAACATAAAGTCGTGTTTGTTGCTATTAATAAAAAAAAAAAAACCTTAAACTAAAACACAATCGTCAAACCCCTATGGACATTTTTACAAACGCAAAGTAAGGACCTGCGAACACACCGATAATACACTGTCATTCATCAGACACACACAGACGCGGGCAAATAATGTAATAATCTATGGCTAACCTGCATTTGTTTTTTTTTGTTGTTTTTTTTTTATCACCTTTCTATCAGAAAGGGGTAAAAATTTTGCTAAAAGTTCCGCCAGCCACTATTCTACTAATGGAGGGGGTCCCTTACCTACGCTAACCTCCCTACAAAATCCACGTTTTACTTCAGTCACGATTTCACTCCCTTCTCTTCACTACAATCTATTCCGCTGTTCCTCAACGATAAAGTTAATTAGTGTAGCCCACAGTGTTTGGCGGCTTGGCCTTTTTTTTTTCTTTGCTTAAAAGTGCCGACGAGACTGCTAAACATGGCCGCCATGCCCACGAAAAATAAGGTCAGGATTTTTTGGAGAATTGCTATGGGGTGCGGTGGAGTGAATTGGAGGGCGGTGGATGAATGGGCTTGTTGTCCTCGTCACATTAATAATTATATCTCGGTCAGAGCACAAGTTCCCTTCCCATTCCAGAAATGTGCTTCTTTTTTCACTAAAATATCAAAATTCAACTCTCAATATAAGACCCAGATTTAAAATGCAACATTGCTACTCGCTTTCATTTCATATACTCATAAAAAAAACATCTATTTCATTCGTTCATAAGATAATTGTAACATTTTTAAATGAATGTACTTTGTTATTTATCAGCCACATACTGCACCTCATGACATTATTTATTTGATGTTACTGTTATATTCGCCCGTAGCGAATATAACATATCATGCTTACTTGAAATAGTATCTTTTGTCAAACTAGTTGATTTCTTTATGACCTTTTTATATATATATATATATATATATATATATATATATATATATATATATATATATAATATATATCACCCAAGGAATGGCTTTAAAGCAACTAAGACACAGGGTGTTAATCAGTGTGAAAGAATAAGGAAAAAGTCAGTTATGTGCCATGCGTGAGACATTCTTAGGCGATCATATATCTTTCGATACATGACTGACGAGGCAGATCATTTTCCCGCAGTAGGTTGCCATTTCTTTCTGAGGTAGACCAGTTGCATAGAACCCGGTCTGTCCTGCTATTCACCCATAGCTGGGCGGGGGGAGAAGACTAGGATTCATGCCTTTCCCAAGGGTATTAGTACGTAGGTGAACGTAATAGATTCGACTGGAATTCGAACTCGGCTCTTCGATTCCTCAATCCGAGCCGCTATCCATTATTCCACCGTGCCTCAGGAAAAAGAGAAATATTATTAAAGAGCGAGAACATTAGAAGAGTAATCAAGAGGATATTAGATAACGATTGACATTGCATTTAAATATTTGAAGGTCAAAGTTGGCCGGAAATCATGGAACCGGAAGAATTCCACCTGAGAGAAGTGCGAGAAAAGAAACTGTTAGTATAAAGCTTACGGTTACATTTAGCCAATCCAATTTTGAATTGATGAGACCTTGGCGCCAATCTAGTACCACGCTTAAATTCATAGATTCTATGCACCATAGCGAAGAGTTCATCCCAGCAATTACCGTGAAAGTATCTATAGAAAAGGCACAGGGAAACTACACTACGGCGGTAAGAAAATGATTGATGCTGAAAAGTCAGGCCAAATAATATTGCTGATTCTTCTTTCGATTTAATCAAGAACCTCTACATATACAACAGGAACACGGGGCGATATGTGGCAGCCATATTCAAAGCCTGGACGAATGGTAGACTTATAAATATGTAAGATAGATTCAGGAAAGAAAACTTGTTTAGCACAACACGGAACCACGTAGACCGAGCAATGACTTTACTATACTCTTTCTATTTCCTGACAACCGAGAAAGAAAGAAGCCGCAACGAGTCCTTCTTGGGGAGGTTAGTATCAGTCATGCTGACTGGAGGCAGGAAGGGGTCGTTCATATAATAAAGTATAATTACTTTCGATCGAATTCGAAATGATGTCCCCTAATTTTAGTTATCCTTGACATTTAACCAAGAGCTGTTAGAAGATTATATAAATTCATAGCCGAGAGAATATATGAATTCATGTTGATTATAATTACAGCAATTTACTCAGAAACAGTTTTCCACAAAACGTTCAATATTTCCTTTTAAATATTCAGTTCAATCATGGTTATCGCGTTTTCATGTTTGAAGCTAAAATTAGTTATTAGGCATTCCAAGGTGTAAAGTTTGTGTTATCTTGGGAGGAAAAGTTGACTCGAGATTTTAGTGGAAAATTTATAGTTAAAAATTTACTTAAGTTCATGCCCATAAAGCATTTTGGGAATAGCCAAGTTTGTCACAAAGTCACATTCATGGAAGCCAAACGAAGAATGAATTGTCCATTCAGAGATCACATATGTATCACGCCAACTGCTGAGCGCAATGAAATACTGTATGTAAAAAAATGTCAATCTTTTATTCCCAGAAAGTGGGTTATAAATCGTCTAAAGAAAGGGGGAACGAAAGAAAGAGAGAAGGAAAAGGTGGAGGGACGAAACCTTCTCTCCATGTAAAAATACACTATTACCTCTTTGTGTAACCCTGGTTGGATTTATTTCGCAAAAACATTCAATCCTTTCTGATTACATCTAACAAATTGCACAACAAATTAAGTTAGGTCGTTCAATTTTACTATATGTCAACCCATGCATAGGTTATTTAATGCCGAATACTGTCTGTGGTACTCAGTGATGAGCGAAATCCCAACTAATAATCAACGAGACTAGCCTCGCTATCCATTACCCCACCCTGAGACGCCATATTGTTTAGGTAAAAAATGGAATCATAATCATGATTGTATTCAGTTGAAGCAACAGTTCGCAACAATTTTCATTTAATTTTTCCTATAAATTCATAACGTAATTATTCAGACACACAAGTAACAACATATTTTCTATTAATGTCCACCCAATACAAGGCTAAAGAGCCTCTCAAGGTAGATTACTATGTGTGATAGGAATGTTGAAGTAGGAAATAAAGATCCCGATTATATGAAGGATAGGTAACGATGGAACTTTAACTTGAGAGATAGATGAGAGAATGGAAAAATTGTTAACAACGCGTTTCACCGAGAGCGTCTGCTCTCTTAGGCTTCCTCTAGTTAGAATGAAAGAAAAACAAAACTGTATATGAGGAACAAAGTTTTGGGATTTCTGAAGATATGTAGCAAGCATAAATCCAATTAAATTTAGGTTTTTTTCTCTTTTTTTCTATATCAGTCACGTTTGGATTTTGTTGTTGGATTTTAAATCCGCTCACCGAAACTAGGAAGTGTTTTATTATATATATATATATATATATATATATGGTTTTATGGTCACTAATTATCCTCCAAGATCCCAAGGCATTTTCCTAACATATATTTATATTTCTTTAATTCAAATCTGAGGAAACCAAAGAGAGCAGACGCTCTCAGCGAAACTCGTCGTCAATAAATTTTCCACTTTGTTTCGGATACTATTACCCACCCCTATATATATATATATATATATATATATATATATATATATATATATATATATATATATATATATGAGAGAGTGCTGATACCCACTGAAGAGTGGAGGGACTCTAGAGTCAGGATGCTGAAGGTAACATCAATCAGCTGAGTGACAAACTTTTTCTTATATTAATTAACTCTCATATATATATATATATATATATATATATATATATATATATATATATCATACATGTTTCATTAAATGATATAGACAAGTGTTTGTCAATTTTATGTAAATTCTTTTCATAACGTCTAAGTTTAATAACATTATCATTATTATGAAAAGAATTTACATAAAATAAATAGACAACACTTGTCTATATTATTTAATGAAACATGTATGAATGAAAAAAAGCTGTCTAAATACACACTATATATATATATATATATATATATAATATATATATATATATATATATATATAAATGTGAGAGAGATAGAGAAATCATGTAGTTACAATATACTTACATAGTCAATGTGTTTTATTCATTTTTCGAAACGCATCATAATTGCATACACATAACTGCGCCTATCCCGACTTTTCGCGACAAAATTTTATTGTAACACTGATACAGAGGCTACAATTGTGCGATCCTAATTAATCTCCGGGGCTCTACCCTCTTAAAAATCTGGGTACATTTAATTTTTTTTTTGTTGTTTTGTTTACACCGGTCGCTTGGGAAGGGTCACCGTCAGCCTAGCCTCTGTCGAATACTGAATTTGATCTCACCTTTGTCTCCAGTCTGGACATTAGACGCGTGTCCACAGCTGAGGCCTCAATCAAAACACGAATCATGATAGACACGTCATTGTTTGCAAGCCGAGCCTGCTTTCACCTCTAACCTCGCTTTTTATAATTGTCTTACCCTAATTTCTCCTCAGAATATTTTCTTTTTTTTTTCCTTCTTCCTCCTCCTCTGTACGTTCACTCTCGCTAATTTTTGTTCATTTATGTTATTATTTACGCTATCTTTGCAATTATTTTCTTCATTCATTTTCATTCGATCTTTCTTTTTTTTTACTTTTTATTTCCAATATTATTGTTAAAAAGCTTTCTTTCCCTTTTCACTTTCATTTTTTTCTCTCCCGTCCTTCATTCATTTTTACCTCACTCTATTTTTTAATCATATTTTCATGTTTATTTTCGTTCCTTCTTTCTTCCACTTTTACTTCTCGATCATTCTTCTTCTCTCACTCTTTCCCTGCCTGCCTTCTTCGCATTCTTTCTTCCTTTCTTACCCCTCTCTTCATTCCTATCAGCTTTTCTTCCTCTATCGCCCCTCTCTTCCTTCTTTTCAGCTTTTCTTCCTCTATCACCCCTCTCTTCCTTCTTTTCAGCTTTTCTTCCTCTATCGCCCCTCTCTTCCTTCTTTTCAGCTTTTCTTCCTCTATCACCCCTCTCTTCCTTCTTTTCAGCTTTTCTTCCTCTCTCAATCTTTCTTGTTACACCTTTTCCCTCCTTTTTTTTTTTAACTTTCTTCCGATTTCTTCACCTCGCACCTTCTCTTCTTTTCATTTTCTCCCCATCTCTCACTTCTCTCTCTCTCTCTCTCTATATATATATATATATATATATATATATATATATATATATATATATAATCTTCTGGGTGTATTTTCCTTTTTCGCGCACATTTCTTTTCTTCTATATTGTGGACTCTGCATTTCTTAATCTTCACGCTTCTTTTCTTTTTAATTTTGTCCTTTTTTCCTCATTGTTCTTATAATTTTTCTCATTTTTTTCTATTGGTTACCTTAACCCAAATAATTCTTGTCATAATTCTTGCTCGCTGCCTATAACTCGGCGTCACATTTGTGATTTTCTCGTCTTTTTTAAATGAACGATGTGTGCTGAAGGAGAACGAAAAAAGAAACCCAAAATAAGCAACTGAAAATGTTAAGTGTTTGAAAGATTTTAAAAAATAAATGATATGATAAAAACGAACAAACATCGACAACAACTAATGAATAGAAATTGGAAGTAAGTTGTAGGGTAAAAATGACTGAAGACGAAAAGACCAAAAAAGGCGAAAGAATTTACGACAAAGAAAAACATGACTGACAAAGAGAACATTGGAAAAAAAGAAGAGAGAACATATTCTCTAGCAAAGATTACCCCCTCCAGTTGTGGGGTTGAGCTAAGCTAAGCTTATGAAATATTTTGACTCTCCGTTGCTATAACTCTGCACATGAGCGTTTGTTTGGTATTCTAGTTTAATTTAACAATTAAAGTTTTCAAATGGTGACTTCAAAGTCAAACAAGCCCATTTCACTTGAATATTGACGCAACAAAGTTTTATTCACCTTCGTTTGGCCTTATGTTCCGCCAAATTTATTATTCACAAAAGAAAGCAGTCGCTTGGGTGGAAATAAAAGAAAAAATAAGGGAAAATGGGAAAGAGTAAAAAAAAAAAACAATGAAAATAAAAAAGTCAACAGTATAAGGGATTATTTAATATAAAAACGAAATAAAAATTAGACTTTTAATTAAAAGATTATTTTTTAAAAATAATTAATTTCTTAAAAAGGAAACTGGAACAAACTTATTGTTTTTTTTGTTTGTTTTTTTTTGTTTTTTTTTTCTCACCTTATAGGTTAATTATTTTGAGTTTAATTTAAACCGGCTTTTTTTTTTTTTCGTTCGGTTGGGTCGAAGTTAGACATATTTTTTCATAAATATATTCTGTCTTTTTCTTTCTCTCTCCTTTTCTCTTTCTCTTCTTTTTTTTTTCTCTATCTCCAATTCGGGATGTATTTTCCTGTTTCGTGCACTCTTTTCTTTTACATTGTGAATATAAATGATACCTTGATTCATAATGCTATGTACCTTCTTTTTTTTTTTCTTTTCTCTGGAAAAGTGTATTTTGTTGATTAAAGTGGCGTTTTAGTTTTTTTTTTTTTAATGTTTACAAAAACGCACATTTCAGTAGAAAGCATTCGAAAGCTTTTTATTTTATTTTACTTTTAATGAAACATTGTCAATAACAAAAAAAAAGCGTCCTTTCTCACTTGGCTACTGCGAGAAATTACCATTCGTTAAGATCAAGCAGTTTGAAGTAGAAAAATCTACACAAAATATTATTTCGTTATTTTCTCATATGATTAAATTTCGGGGCAGTAGGAAAATCATTGTAACTAGTTCAGTGTATGTCACTTCGCTGACGACAAGATAACCGACCACATTTCAAATCTAAATTGTTTGTTCATTTAAAATACTACATCAATTCGAAAATATATTCAGTTCAAATACTGGAGTCATACAAAGATGCCGATTTATATTCTTTTCCTATTAGTCAAGGGTTGCGAACAGAAAGAATGGGAAAATAACCCTCGCAACGCCTTAATTTAAATTTAATTTAAGTTGTGTGCTTACATGTATGTTTGCGTGTGCGCATGGATATTTTCCTCCAATCATTAGTCTAAAAATAGTCCGCTAGATAAAAACAAAAATAAGCTTTAAGATAATTTTATATAATAATTTCCGTAAAGTTTAACACACGCACATATATTTAATATCAATGCTGGAAAGAAAAAATATAGATGTATTTAGCTACATTGCAAAAAAAAAAGAAAAAAAATTAAATTTGAGACTACCAGCGTCTCTCGTTCATGCGCATGTGTAGTCCGCAACAACGTCAACAAACTCAGTCCGATGATGTCCTAACAGATGAAATGTGTCACAAATATACTTTAACATTTTGTCATGCATCTTTTCTTTCAAAACTGTTTTTGACATATAATAACTTATATACCGTTGTCTGAGATATATATATATATATATATATATATATATATATATATATATATATAAAATAAAATACACAGACAGAATGTTTCGCTGTATCATAGCTCATCAGACATCCGATTACCTCAAGCCGGGATCGAAACCCGACTGATTTAGCTTCAGTCAGAGATTTTATCCCTGAACTATCAGCGCTCGGTAGAGAAAGCGAATTTTTACGTACCTATTCTTCGAATAAACGCGCCAATGGCCAAAAGGGCTAAATTTATGGGAGAGCTTTGAAGTATTAGCAGTAGAAATCATTGTTTACAAATTCGCGTTTTCTCTCCAGGGTGCTCAACTGGAATTAAATTTTCCGGAGTATTATATATATATATATATATATATATATATATAGGTTGGGTTTAAAAGATCAATATTCTTCCTGTCTTCAACTTCATGATTTTATTGCTCAGCCAAGTGTAGGGGTTGCACAGACTGAGTAGGTGATAAATATATTATTCAAATACCTTATTTTCAACTCAAATTGTGTGCATGTGCAAGTGTATATATTAAATGGCACAAGCACATGCAAGACCCTCACACAAAACACAGATATACACGCATACAAACTGTTATTGACGAACCAAGAATCAATTCTTTTATAAAATAGTTTGTAATGCTAAAAAGCTTTACTATTAAAATCTTCAGGGTCTTTATATCCAGCTCTGATGAGGAACTGAGCTGTTAGCCATCTGGGAATGGTCTTGACAGAGGACAGTAAGTGCGACAAATCCGTAGACTTATTGGGATGGCCAAGGACGCATTCCAAAAGCTAGGCACAGTATTGCGAGACAGGAGGATTTCTTTGCTAAAAAAAAGCATGCTGAGATGATACGTGACATCTGTCCTTCTTTACGGCAGCGAATGTTGGACGATTGCCTCAAGGAGGAAGAATAGACTCAAGGTGACAGATGTGGTTCTACACAAGGATGCTAAGGATAACATGGACCGAGCGTGTGAGCAACGATGAGGGCGTAGAGAGGATGCAAACAAGGAAGGAGCTTGTACTTTACATCAGGAAGAGACAGCTGAAGTTTGTGGGACATAATGAGGAAGGAAGGTCTGGAGAATCTGATACTCACGGGTCGTAAAGAGGGAAAGAGAGATAAGGGAAAACAAAGCGTGACATACCTGGCGGGCTTAAGTAAATGGATGACAGAACGTGGTCTGGGAGAGGAAGCCGAGGGAAGGGACTTTTTGAGAGCTGCAAGGGATAGAGCGAGGTGGAGAGACATGATCGCCTACCTCCTGAAAGAATATGGCACATAAAAAGAAAGATCATGAACTAACATATATACTTGTGTATAAGCCTACTTTCTGTATAGTGCGACCCCTGAATTTTCTGGTGAAGAACCTTATTTTTTTTTTTCATATAGTTCGTGTATAATGAAACCCCAGCCTCTGAGCAATATTAATAGGACTACTGTACTCAAATATTGCAGTACTGGGCATCATGTTAGACATATATTATAGCAAATAAAGGGTTTTCATACGTTTTTGTACAAAGCTACACAAAATGGCGTGAAAAGGTGCTATAAATTATGTGATATGATGAGTTTGATACTGTCCAGAAAAAAATTCCTGTGCATAGTGCAACCGACAACCCAATTGCAAGAATTGAATTCTTCCAAAAGAAAAAGAATAATATCTGTGTATAACGCGTCTCTCTATTTTTTTAAATTTTTTTATTTGTTTTGCGTAAAAATGTTCATAAAAACTTGCAGTATAATCGATTGTACACGGTACTTTTCTGATAAAGAATCAAGTTTTAAAGAAAATCACAGACTTAAATTTTCAAGAAAAATAAAAAAAAATAATTGAAATAAAGAAAAAAAAAAGCCGAAAAGAACAAAAAAGTGAAAGAAAAAATGGTGTGGGTAAGGGTATTAGCAGAAAAGCTAGAGGAAAAGGGAAAATTATTACACTAATAATGCTTAGTGTAAAAAAGAAAACGTCTTAATAAATAAAGGAAGCAGAAGGCAAAACTAATGGATAAAGCAACTTTTGACACTCCCCAAATCTCTTATTTGAACAACTGTTGTGGATGTGCCGAAACTGTCATGTCATGATATCATTAATAAATTTAAAATTAATAAATAAGGCCGTTTTTAAAACTCGCCGTCATAATCGGGTGTTATGTAATCGGCGGTAATAAACAGTAATCGATAGGCTTACCTCACCTCTTGATTTGATCAGTACTGTCCAGTACACATAAACTATCAGTATTCGTGTGTGTGTGCCAGCCCTGAAGCTAAAGAGGTGTGGGGTTCAAAGGAAAACAGTTTATTATACAAGAAAACTAAACCTATAATAAAAGCTGAAAAATGTCCAGATTTGAGCCATGCAAATGATGTTAAGCCGAGTAATAGAGGGTTTAGGATTTCCTTTCAAAAGAACAGCTCCTTTTTTAACGAGTAGTTATCTGATGTTTAAAAGTTAAAGTGAATATATTTTGATTGAAAGACTATTCAGTTGCAGTATTATATTTTATGGTTAAGGCGGATAAAAGAATTGAGAAATTAATTTACAAATAAGAAAAGATTTCTACTTCTTACGAAACGTGCAGTGCCTTTGCGAATGGCATGAATCCAGCTCCTCCTCTGAGCTATGGGTTAAATAGTACGATGTGTATCTGAAAATATCATTGTTATTCTGAAAAAAATAATTTAATATTCCCTCATAAAAGACTTATTCTTAGAAACCAATATACAGAGAAACAGTTTGTCTGTTAATGACACACACACACACACACACATATATATATATATATATATATATATATATATATATATATATACACACACACGGAGAGTGAGATTTATTTTCAATCCGACATTGTTATTTTTTATTACTTCAAGCATTATTTTTAGTGGATGCCAGTGTTTGAATAGAAGTCCGTATTTTTAAACGTTGTGTGTTATATCCACCGTTTTGTGCACACAAGAAAACTGATGCACGGTTCGAACATTCACCCCTCCTTTGTAGGAGAAATCACCGTCCGAACGGGCGTGCTTTAGATCCCTCGGTGACAAATCAGACGGTTGTTTCTAATACAAAGAGGAGCTTTGCTTAGAACCCTGCCGAAGAACTCACTCGAGACGTTCGTAGACGTAGTACACACTGAAAAATAGAAAATAAAATAAAAACAGGGCATCTGCTCTAATTCGTATTTCCCCTGAAAATAATATTTAAATTAATAATATATACATACGTACGTACAAACAAAATATATATATATATATATATATATATGATTGTAGTATTTCGGCTATAATTTTAGCCATTATCAAGGATGATTTTATTGTTACTTTTAACTGAACCGATAGATATTTTTATGTATGCATGTATCTAGGAATATTTTATTTTCCAAACATGGTCAGAATATTTTGGCCGTATACTTGGTTGATATTACTGTGTCTTGGTTTTCTCACTTTTTTCTTCTTCTTTTTTTATTAATAATGGTTCCATTATTTTTATCGTTTTATTTTGCATGTGTATGAAAAATAAATTAATCTTTGATAACAGCTAAAAGTATAATCGAAACCGCATGGACATGCTGGACATTCGGACTATTACTACGTAAATTATGTCCAGAAGAAAAAAATCTATAAAAACTCAAGAAAAATTAAATAAAACTTAATCGCAGTACCTTTTAGTAGTTTTTTAATGAAACTTTTATAAAAGAGGGATTCTCTCTCTTTCTCATATATATATATATATATATATATATATATATATATATATATATATATATATATATTATTATTATTATTATTCCCTTTTTTTAAAAAAGAAAATAATTATAATATGCTTTCTATCTAGCACTGTTTCTTAAAATAAAAATCATTTATAAGAACACCGGATTATAAATCTTACTGTTCTTTCTTATATATATATATATATATATATATATATATATATATAATTCATTTAAAGCAAGAATTCATTTAAACAAGATTAATTAAATTCAACTGCCATGGTTTGTCTAATTCTTATTGTATGTTTCCAATTTTACAATAAATTATTGTACATCCATAACAAAAGTATGGGTAAACAATCCTATTTTGTTCTAATACCTGTTTAACTCAAGACAGAAGATTGCAAAAGAAATGCAAAGAGAATTAAATAAGTGTGCACATACAAGTGCACTTAATTACTCACACATTTAAAAAACTTTTGTTTTATTCAACCGATGGCGTTATCTGCTGAATTTTAGTTTGTATGTTCTAATTCTAAAATTCAAATTCATCTATTTACTCTTTCAGATATTATCAAAAACTGAATGCTCTCAGTACAGTAGACAAACGTCTGTTACCTATCTCGTAATACATTTAGCAACGCTACAAATTTTATTCAAATATACGCATATCATATGAGTGACGCAAGAGTAAAACGGTTTCACAGAGCTCGACTGCAACGAAAAAAAAATGTAGTAGTAATAAATAGTGCTGGATGAGAGTCTTAGTAATTCCATGTTGCTAGTGTCTTAGAATTACTACTTCTACATAATACAACTTAATATGATTCTTTTTTTTGTGTTAATGTTCTAACAACGAACCTTTTGAAAATGGCTACTGAATTGACCGAAGCACTTGGAACAATAATCTATACGGACAGTTTCTACACTCTCTTCGTCTTCATAAAAAGACAACTGTAAGAACTTTAGAAAAACTGAAGAAAAATAATTTAGAAAATTATCCATTTCCGTCACATTCAATGAAACATCTGTGAATAAAGATTTCTCCGTTAATAAGAAAATTCACATTATCGAAGTAGGTGAATTGACAGTTTTCTTGTATATTTTGATGACCGATGAAATCAGCGAGTGACCTCCCTATCGAGCTTGTGTAAATGTGAATCCGAGGAATAGAAGGGATAGAAAAAAGACAAAACATAAGAGCGACAAAGGACAGGAAGTCATGGAGAGCTATGATCGGCCACGTTTTAAAGTGAAACACAGAAGAAGTGGAAACAATTTTCTCTTATTTGAAACTTAATAAATAAAATGTTAGAAGTTATTCATGCCTGTAATTAATTTGTATCCACATATAAATAGATAATAACGTGTACTTAGAAAATGTCAAATACTTTAAAAAATCATTTTTATGGTATGTGTTATCTTATAATGACAATAACGTGAGCAACATTGATAATAATTGTAATAATAATATAATAGCTATTAAAACCCAACAATAACAGCAGCAATAATAACAACAACAATAGTAACAAGAACAACAATAATAATAACAATAATAAACCAAGCGGAAGAGGTGAAGTAAGGACAACAGCGTGATCCATTCGAGTGGGCTTCGGAGGTCAAAGCTGTCAGTCTAGAAGGTACCGGTGGAGTTTGAAAGGCAGCAGGATAGGGAACAAGTTGTCCCTGTACTCTTTTCCTTTATTTCGTTAACCTATTGAATAACAACCCCAATTCACACAACACTCTATTCTTTGACAGTCCCCCCTTGTACAGGGAGGGATTTCATATTAGATGGAGAAACGAGGGCTCCTTTGTCCCCAGCGTCCAAAGCCAGACAATGGACATTCTGCTTCTGTGTTCTCTATTTAAGACACACAACATATCCTACTGCTGCCACCATTTCTAAGACCTTCACTATTTTCGTTTTGCTGTCTTTCTTTCTGTCTTTCTCTTCGTTTTTAAGAACATCATTTTTTTTTTCTTCTTAAAGTAGCGTGACTATTATTACGCTTTCGTTGGCGACAGGATTTGCAGGATAAAAAAAGAAATTGCTCAACGAGAAAATAAGGGTTGTAGTCAAGGACAAAATAAAGGAACTGCATGAGAAAAGAGGAACAAAAAAACTTATTTAAGAAGCCAAAATGTAGGAAGCAAAAGAAAATGCAGAACGAGAAAAGAATAAAAAAGATGGCGTAAGGAAAGTAGCGAAAGCTAGAAAAAAAAAAGAAGTGAAGACGCAGAAAAAATGTGAAAATTGGAAAAGGAAAATGAAAAAGAATCTGTGTATGAAGAATCTGAAATAAAACTGAAGAGGAGGATGGAAAAGTTAGCGAAGAATGAGGGGAAAATGTTGAAGACGTTATGCAAAAATAGAAAGCATAAAAAAGAGATATGTGGTGAGCGTAAAGAAAAGATAGAAGCATAGTTTTGTCAAAAGTAAAGAGACAGAACGAGGACATATTTAAGGAAAAAGGAAAAGGCGCATGCGCAAGAAGAATGAAAACGAAACAGAAAGAGAGATCTATCAAAGAAACGAATGAAATAAAGGGAGAAGTAAAGGGTAGGATAAAAGTGAGGAGATAGATAACAATAGGAGATGAAAATGAGAAAGGCATATGCAAAAACAAAAGAAAAAAATAATGAAATTATCTTTAAGTAAATGAAAGAGATATCGTAAAGAAAAATAGAAGCAGAGAAAAAGAAAATTTTGGTATAGCCGAGAGAAAATCGAAAGAGAATTAATGTTTTACTCAGAAATTATAAATGTAAGAGTAACAAAATATGTATATAAAAATAAGTTTTAAAAGAATGAATGTTAAATAAGCAACAGCAAAAGCTAAAATGTAAAGGTACAAAAAAGAGGAAAGAGGAAAAATAACGAAATAGGAGAGAAAATAAAGGAAGATTATGTCGCGCCAGTTTTACAATTTTTAAGATCTATCGTAGGATTCAAAATTCGAAGTACTGGCTAACCAGAATGCTAACGATACACAAAAGGAAGCATATTTCCTATTTTCCCTTTATTTCTTTTTATACCATACACACACACTAATATATATATATATATATATATATATATATATATATATATATATATATAGATAAAATGAAATGGAATCCGATAGAATGAAAGGATAAAGAACGAATAGGAAACATTTATAAACCTAACAGATTTCTTTTTTATTAAATATTCATCAGGTAATAAAATTTGGAGAAAAGAGAAAATTCTAACATTCTTAATTTTTGAACAATGAAAAGAAACACAAAAATTAAAAATATCTGAATTTCTTTCTTTTTTTTTTCTACCTGATGAATTTTTAATAAAAGTGAAATATGTTAGATTTATGCAGTTTCATGTTTTCCTTATCCTATCATTCATTTATATATATTTATATATATATATATATATATATATATATATATATATATATATATATATTATAAAGTAAATGTAATAATATTAAATAATGAAAAGAAAGTAATCATTAATTCTAAGTAAAACAGTTAACAAGCGACACCAAAAATAGCTACAAATAACTGTATTCAATAATTATCAATAATTATTTCTACGAATAATCGTTATCACCCACCCAATAACCTTTAAGATAATACAATTGACCTTCTTCATATAATGCACCGTTAACCAGCATATATAAATAGTCGAGCCAAAACACAGCGGACATGTCCTGAAGATTGCGTTTAAGCATGAAACGGACTGTCACCAATGGGTGTTGACTTCAGTGGTCATTTTTATATTTACATACGCTGTATCCTTGATATTAAGCATTAAACCAATAAATATAGCCTACTTTAGAAATACAAACACACACACACATACATATATATATATATATATATATATATATATATATATATATATATATATATATATATATAAAACGTAACTTAGATGTTATATTCTGCACCACAACTCTAGAGTTTGATACAACCCGTTTTGTCATTGTTTTGTTTGTTTGTATACACACATATATATATATATATATATATATATATATATATATATATATATATATATATTCTAAAGGATAGGATCCAGGTAGAGTTCAATGTCCAGGATAGAACAAGAATATAATATAAAAGACTCAAACACTAATATTCCATGTTTACAATTTATTACATTTGAATCAAGTTTGAATTTACACACACACACACACATATATATATATATATATATATATATATATATATATATATATATATATATATATATATATGAATTAATCTACAATAAGGCGAAAAATAGATACAGAAATAAAGAGTGTTTAATGGGATAGCCAAAATATTTTCCTCATACAAATATGCGTCTCTTATAGCAATCTATGACTTTCATTATTAGCAGCTATGACGGATCTATCTCCTCACAACGGCCAAATTAAATCATAAAATCACGGGTAGTATTTTGACCAAAAACACCGCAGTGGGTCAAGAAATGCTTGATATTGTGTTAATCTCAAGCATTTTTCGGCCAAAAGAACATAAAATTGCAACTGCAACACTCAAAAGAAACATCTCTTCTAATATATGCGAATTGCGAATTTCTATAGATGATTTTAGTGTTCTCCATTATATATGTCAGTACATAATCATAATTGAAGTTTGCATGTATGTTTTTTCTGTTGAGATCCTAAATAACGCAAATGTCCGAGTGAGTGCCGAGGGAAGGTGTTTACGTAGGCTTTCCATATCTCCTTTGAAAGCTTCTTGTGGTCAGCGTTGACAATATTTTTTATCGTTTCCGAGCGGCAACAACGAGACAGGTGCGCCTATACTTCAAAGCTCACCTGTTTTGTCTTAATTCATGGCAGTACTGACCTATTGTATCAAGGCAAACACACACACATACATACATATATATATATATATATATGAGATAGATACACACACACAGTAAGGTTGCGATGGGTAAATTTTCGCCATTTTATATTATTAATTTCGCACATGCGCCTTGTTTGTTTTTTTGATTTTGTCAACTGGACATTATAGTAGGGTCAGTTGGGCACCGTCTGTAAGTAAAAGGTTACCATGACGTAATTCACTCCGGCAGAAATCTGGAAACGGCATGCTTTACTGCATGGTACCGGTGCCAGAATCTCCAATATGAATATTCCAGAGTGTTTGGGTGTCAATCTGAGGAAAGCGCAAATGATTTGGAGAAAGTTGGATGATATATCCAGTCAACATCATGGTGTTGGGAATGATCACTACTGATGGCGACGTTATGCCTCCATTCATCTTCCCACAGGGTCTCAGAATCCACACACACACACACACACACACACACACACGCACACACGCACGCACGCACGCACACACACACACACAATATCAAAATCCAAAAAATTTAATACTTTAATAGTTCTGCTTAGCTAAATTTTTAAAGGTAGAAAAAAGCAAATGTTGATAAGATAGCGAAGGTTACAATGCATTGCCGGGGCTTCCAGTTAGACTTAGCCTTAGTCGGGAGGCTCAGAGGTAGTACGCCCAGGCCCTGATTGATATGTATTGGTCAATAAATTGGGGTTGTAATTTCACGCGTTTCGGAAATCTCAAGATTATCATTTCAGAAATCGAACATGCTTAGGTAGATTGTCAAATAAATAAAAAAACAACAACTTTGTGATAAATATCAAAAAACAGTGTTATTTATACTATTTACAATGTTCGGACTGTTATCCTCATCTTTGTTGCCACATCCACAACGTTTCGGCCGCTGTACGCTCTGGCCTTCTTCAGTCGATTGGAATTTCAAACTGATCTCTATTTTGTCCACCGGGGTAGACTGTTCTGATTCCACGCGCCATGCCCCCTCCGGATATCTCGGTATAAGTTATTTCCTTTAACTCCCCAAGTTTTTGTTCACTTTTTTGAACTCACAACTCATTGGGTCAAGGCACTGGATTACCAACGCTTTTATCCACTGAGCCATATCTCCTCTATGGCATGGAACGTGGAACTAGAATAATCTACCCTAGTGGACGAAATAAAGGGTCCAGTTCGAAATTCCAATTACCTGAAGAAAGCCATAGCGTACGACAGAAACGTCGGGAATATGGCAACAATGATGAGAATAACAGTTGAACATTGTAAATAGTGTAAATAATTAAAATACAGAGAGAATGATATTAGTTATTATCGATGTAGCTAAGTCGGTTTCAAGGCCCAGTACATGGTACAGTAAACACTTTTGAAACTGCTTTTTATTCATTCAGCATTTAAACGTTTTTGTTTGTTTTTTTTTTATAATGGCCAGTAAAGGATGAAAAGTGAAAGTCGATTTTCCATGATTCGAACTCCAGAACAACGTGTAACAAGAAAATTCAGAATCTGCTGGTTCAACGATGATAACCCAAGAGAGATTGCCAGAAATATTTCTATTTCCCTCCTGCAATTCCCACAAGAAAATCTCTGGCACGCATGACACATGCTTTCTTTCTCTGTACAATCATTCGCTTTTGTGTGCCCTTTACATGCACTGGCATCTGTTTGCTTCGAGCGATTTTCTCTGTGGATTTCGGGCAAACATTGCTTGATCTCAGTTTATAACAAAAAACAAAAAAATATTTACTCATGCAAAATCATCATCATTATCAACAACAACATTAAAACCTCTAGGAAAAAATATAAACATATCGAAATAAATATTTTATGAAAGCAGGTAAAAGCATTTTGACATCTTTTATTTGGCTACTTATTTGTTGATTTAGTTATTTTAGTCACCGCTGTAAGTTCGAATTTGTTTCCTTCCTTGTTTATCAGAAGATTGTAGGAATTTTTTAAACCAATTTTCTTGAAGAAATTGGAAGTGAGAAGAGAGGAAGAAAAGGAGTTTGTGCATTCATTTAAAGTTATTTATGAAAATACATGTTGGGAAAGTCGAAGCAGATTTGCACCTGTATAAAACGAAAGCATTATATATATATATATATATGTGTGTGTGTAAGAAGCTGAAGACCATTATATCGTAAACAGAAAAAATTTAAATTTGTAATTTTAAAAAATTCTCCTGCATAGCAAAGTTATACTTTTTCGAGGTTTAAAATGCATTTAATTTGTAGAAACTGTTATATATATATATATATATATATATATATATATATATATATATATATATATATATATAGCGCGTTTTGATACGTGCCAATACAAGCTCTTTTCGCGTGCTCCTGTGTGTATACCTTATAAATCTTACCTTGATTCCACGCACTCACACATTTATATATTTTTTTATATTGGAAATTAAACATCTTGTAGACAATATTATTTTCTCATACACAATTTATTTACATTTTGTAGATAAAGGAAAACAACAAAAACAGTATTCCGTGAATTTTTTTTATATATATATATATATATATATATATATATATATATATATATATATATATATATATATAAAAAGCCAAAAAGTCCATATACACAGGTTTTATTTAAATTTTATATATATTTATATGATGCCACGATAACGTAGTTTCTAACGCTGTCTACGATGATAATAATAGCAAATTTACTCGCCACTGACACAATAACTGATTATACCGTAAGCTTTCTTTTGGATACGACTACAATTGTAGGACAGCAGTGAGCATCGAAGACGCCAAACTAGTTTTTGATTTGCCATATCAGTATATTTACCATAGTTTTAATATAACCGCTCCACTTGACATCAAGATATATCGTGAAACTAGATTATATATATATATATATATATATATATATATATATATAGTTGTATATTTAGGCAGCAATCCTTCCTTTATGCATGTTTCATTAAAAACGACAGACAAGTTACTACGGTTAAGCTTTTTATTTAATTTTTCTTGTGTTCTAACAAGAGCTTTCTTTTCTGGACAAAGGATGTGTAAGAACTGTCCAAATGTTTTATATTTTCGAGCGCTTTCGGCTATACCTTTAGCCATTATCAAGATGGTTCGATTTTCAGCTTAAATGAGTGTGTGTTCTGTGTATGTCTTAGTGTGTGATAGGGATGTTTTTAATTTCCGAATACGGTTAGCACATTGTGGCTTTGTTCGTAGTTAATATTGTTAAGAGTTGGCTTTTTTTCTTTTTTATTATTAGAGCTTCCATTATATTTGGTCTTTTTTTGCAGGTGGATGCAGTTAATATATTTGTGTTTTCTACTAGTATGTTCCAAATGGGGTCGGGTAAATTTGTGTGTGTTTAAATGGGTTCTAATGGAGCTGTGATATATATATATATATATATATATATATGTTGGGGAATCACGGAGTAATGGATGGCGTTTTGGATTGAGGAATCGGGGTGTCGAGTTCGAATTTCAGTCGAATCCATTGCATTCACTTACGTGCTAATACCCTTGGGAAAGGTATGAATCCTTCTCCCTCAAGCTATGGGTAAATAGAAAGGGTAGCTCTATAGACTTGAACGGCAATTGGTCTAGGAGAAGTACAACTCTGAATACAAAACCTGCGGAGGGTCGTTTGGGGACCTTGTGACACTTAGTGCACCAGGTCTCTGTATTCGGCCCTTCAAAAACTGTGGTTGGTTCTGCACAAATCCTTCGCCACTATAATCAAATCACATCTGCTGATGTCTGGCTGTCGTTTTCTAGGAACTGAGCTGCTTGACCCTCATACGTCGAATATACACACACACACACACATATATATATATATATATATATATATATATATATATAGAGAGAGAGATAGATAGTAATGATCGTGATTCTGTTACTCTATGCCAATTTATAACCACTAAGTACTTCTAACTGTTCTTTTCTTACTCCGCATACTAACCATCTACATTATTTGTACTTTAACCATGTAGGATATCTTTTGTTTTAATTTGTTCTCTCTCTCTCTCTCTCTCTCTCACTATCTCTTTAGGCGTAGTATTATTAAAAATGTTTCGGATCGACTAATAGACCTTCCGCGTAAAAATAAAATCTAATGTTTGGTCATGTTTTTAGATTTAAGGAAGTAAACTGAACTGAGAACAATTCAGAACCGTCTCATATAGATAGACACAGAAAGCAAAATAATGTATATTAGTGTGTGAGATAAAGAGAAAAAGTGAATGCAGACGAGAGCAAAAAGGTCCATGTATTTCCGGGGAAAACACATGCACCCAAGTTATTAGAAGAAAAAGCTAAATATTGCTCTATAACTCATAACAGCAATGATTTTCTATCAGACACTTATTCTGATATTGTAAAAGTCTGATATTTCACCCTTTTTTTTTCTCTCAACGTCTTCATCTTCCTCTGCTATTCACGTCGAATTATGACCCTTGTCTTTTTTCTCTTACTTTTTTCTTCTCATGTCCTTTTTTCTCTTATCCTTTTTCTTTTTCCTTTTTTGTTCTTTACATTTTTTGCTTTTCTTTTTCTGTTCCCTTTTTCTTTTTTTTTCCCTTTTCTTTTGTCTTTTTTCTTTTCCTTTTTCTCTTCTTTTCTTTTCTTTTGTCTTTTTTCTTTTCCTTTTTCTCTTTTCTTTCCTTTTTCTCTTTTCTTTCCTTTTTCTCTTTTCTTTCCTTTTCTCTTTTCTTTTCTTTTCCTTTTTTTTCTTTTCTTTTTTTCTTTTTCTTTTTTTTTTTTTTTCTTTTTTTCTTTTCTTTTTTTTTTTTTTCTTTTTGTCTTTTTTCTTTTCTTTTCTTTTTGTCTTTTTCTTTTTCCTTTCTCTTTTTCCTTTCTCTTTTTCCTTTCTCTTTTTCTTTTTTCCTTTCTCTTTTTTCTTCTTTTTCTTTTTTTTTTTCTTTTTCTTTTTTTCTTTTTTCTTTTTCTTTTCTTTTTTTTTCTTCTTCTTCTTTCTTTTTCTTCTTCTTCTTTCTTTCTTTCTTCTTCTTCTTTTCTTTTTTTCTTCTTCTTTCTTTTTTTTCTTCTTCTTTCTTTTTTTTCTTCTTCTTTCTTTTTTCTTCTTCTTCTTTCTTTTTCTTCTTCTTCTTTCTTTTTTCTTCTTTTTTCTTCTTTCTTCTTTCTTTTTTCCTTCTTTTTTCTTTTCTTTTCTTCTTTTTTCTTTTCTTCTTTTTTCTTTTCTTTTTTCTTTTCTTCTTTTTTCTTTTTCTTTTTTCTTCTTTTTCTTTTCTTCTTTTTCTTTTCCTTTTCCCTTCTTTCCTCCTTCTTAGTGCATTAACAACAATAATTTATTTTCTTTAGTGGTTACATCACTATTAAAACAACAAAGACAATAATGATGATGCTGATAGAGCAATAATACACATTCTTGTGGCCGTCTCAATCAATGATATTACCTTTGGCGTTCTACTTAGTCTATCTGACTGCGTGCTGTCATCTGTCTACTTATTATTCGAACTAATTCTGGCATTGGAAATTTCTTCTGTGTTGTCTATAAAAAAAGGGCAAGGGTGAGAGATATCAACATTGGGACAACATAACAGTGAGAAGGAAGAAAGAAATCGATGAAAAGAAATGTGGTGTGGAAAAGTGTGTGATCCTTTTGAAGATATTTTTAAAAGAAGCCCAAGGAGACAAAAGATGAAATGAAAACGATTAAAACACGATTAACGGAAATTATAAATATTTTTCAGTTGCTAATAGGAGGAGAGATTCTGAAAATTTCATTTCATCGGGACCAGTGCAAGACTTAGCAAAGTAGCCTTGCTCAGCATCACCCTCCACAGCTTATGACATACTCACAAAAAGGACCGAGGAATTAGATTGTAGAAAAATTAAATCTGCAAAGGCTTGAAAGGAAGAAAGAGCAAAAGCGGTCGGAAAACGGAAACCGTTTGGCTGCTTCTTAGAGGAAATGAATAATATATATGGGGGGGGGATGTATGCGTAACATTTCATCTAGAACTAAAAATATATTTGTAAAAGGACAATATAAATAATGACAAAAGGAAACTCATCTTAGCCGACGCGTTTCGTCCTTTATCAAGGCAAAATATATATGCCTTGATAAAGTCCATTATGCACACACACACACACACACACACACACACACATGGGACGTATAATATATAAAACCTACATTATAACCCAAAACATTTGCGACTTCTCTTTTCTCTTTAAAATACACAGTTATAGTTGTTCCAACAAGAGAAAGTGTGTGTGTGTGTATTTTATATATATATCATATTGTAAAAGATATAAATACTAAAAAATTGCTCAATATAAGATTCCAAGATAAGAAATGTAGAGCAAAATATTAGCAAAGGCACTAAAATGCAATTTACCTTACTACCCTTATATATATATATATATATATATATATATATATATATATATATATATACCCAGTAATTTTAAAAGTTACTCCAAAATTCGCTTGAGGATGAAATGGAACTAATGTCTTTAATTTAATTACAAAGTTAAATTCGGAACTTTCAGCTTCCATTTTTGAAACATGGTTAGAACTGTGTAACGAAAAAAATATTTTAAATCAATTAATTTATAATATATATATATATATATATATATATATATATATATATATATATATATATATATATATATAATTAGCAACTCTAGTTTCACACTGTAAGCAGGGATCGTCAAACCAGGATACGCGCTGAGTAGACCTTTAGTTACAGTTTCTCGGAGAGAATGCATAATCTGGTGGGATCAACAGATTTTTAAAAACAACTTTGTGTTGCACAATCTACCGACGGCTCTCAAGAGTTCCGTGCATCTAATTTTAATAACAATGTTTGCATCGTCCCTTGCTATGGGTTTCAGACACTTTCTACACTAGGTTCGCCTCTCCACGTCCAGGATGATAGCATCAAGAAGATACCTTCCTGACAAATCGACCCTGGAGAAATTCGAGCCTGGGATTCATGATCAGAAAGCCACCTGCTTATAATATATATATATATATATATATATATATATATATATATATATATATATATATATATAAAAACGTATGATTTAATTTGAACTTCTCAGACATATGTCCGCTCGTCAGAGCAAGATAAATCTATTTTAATTTATTAACTGATATCACTTTTCTTTTAAATACATCACATAACAAATTTATTTAGTTAATTTTTTATGTCAAGTAAATTTCCGAGTTAATCATGTTGTTCCGCAATTTAAAGTGCGAATTTGGTAATGTAGAAGTTGAAACCTTTCAACAAAATTCCTCATTTCTTGGCCTTGTTCAATTTTGCAGTCAGACTTGAAAATGCATTTGTTAGTAAATTTCACGATGCAAATTTCTTCATAAGTTGATATTAGCGCTTGTAAGCACCAGTGTGTTAAATATTACATCCTGGCACTTAAAAAACTGAAGAGCCATAGGCGAAAGCGTTCTAGAAGATAATTAGTTAAAATATTCGTTTTAGATTGATCTGCTATACATTGAACGCTTTGATTATTTTGCTAATTATCTTCCTTACGGCCACATCACTTTGAAACATCGGTTCCCGTATGATCACTGAAGTTAAGCAACATCCTGGTCATTACCTAGATTAGCGACCACTTAGGAATACCAGTTGTTGTAAGCTTGGATGTACATGTAGAGTAATGCCTAATGGTCCAGAATTGTTAATCAGAGAGCCGAGTTTCAATTCCCATTAGGATTGTTATATTCATTTAGCCGCGAATACACGCTTATTTCCCCAACTATGGGTTAATTATTAAAACTTATATCTTGAAGCCAATATCTAAAAAAAAAATCTTACAATCTGAAAATATTTTCTGGCTTTAAATAATCTGCAAATGGTTGATAAGCCGTAAAAAACAATCAATTTATTATCTAAAAATCTTATATATGCATGCGTGTTTCCTGGCATATACACTCACATTTGCCACTTTTTGCATTTTTCTTTATGAATATTGCATGTATGTGTCTTAGACAGTAAGGAGAAACCAGGAATTTCAATGTCCACATGACATTTTTACTTCGGAAAAGATTACACCGCCATCGTGTTCTCAGTGCCCGAGCCATTTCTGTTTTCTTCCCGGTAATACCAAAGTAATTCTAGTCGAGATAACGTGCTACTTGTAGACGGAGCTATAGGTTTACCGTAATCCACACCTTATTTAAAATTCACACGAACTTCTGCACTTGCTGGTACAGCTCACTGGTGGAATTTAGAACTCTCCGTTAAGAGGTGCTGCGTTCTATCCACGTTCGTGATACCAGTCGCTTCTAAATTCGATGGTGCAAAAAAAAGAAAAAAGAAACACTACCAAAAGAAGAAGCAATTTATTTTTAAAAATCAGTATTTATAGAAACAATATTAATTATATACTAATATACTGAATCAATTTCTAGGTTTGCTTTTAGGTATATTGGTTCAGTGTTGTGTCAGGCAATTTTTCTCATCACAATCCATTTTACAAATTTATAAATCTCCCATTCGTCCATACATTGAATGTTGCTGTCATATCTCGTCTGGTGCTTCGGCTATATATCTAGAGATTCTCGACAAAATCTGTAATATTATTGATCCAAAAGTAGAATGTCACTCCCTTTCTCTTAGCCATAATATGGCTTCCCTCTTTCATTTTTTTTTTATAAATATTTGCATGGCAGTTGTTTTAATGGCCTATCTTATTTAGTACCTCGACCGAATGAATTTCAACGTCCTGCTAGACTGGCAATTAGGTGTCATCATTTTATTGTTGAATAAAACATATGTGCAACCGTAAGCTCTGTTCTACTGGCTTTCTCGAACTTCACTCTTGTGGAACTGTTCCGTTTTCTTGCTTCCCTGCCACCTACAATCTTCAATAATTTAAATGTAACGTCAATCGCCATCATTTGCCTTCCTGAATCGTTCTTTTATTGTCCTTTCTCCTCACTAAAGCCTTTTCTTTCTCTTTCACTCCCAGTAACCGCTTGCGTCTTAGGGTCATTATCGCTTTGCTTGGAGGCTAAAAAATTTTTAAAAATCCAACGTGAGGTGACTGTTGTCGCGTCTGTCCAAATAGAGCAGGCCTCAAAAATCATCAAACACTATATACGCACACACACATAGTGAAGTCATTCATTAGACGTTATGCAGCATTTATGTAACTACTACAAAATACGCCCATTATTGTCACATCTTTACAAGACAAAGTAAGATCCTAACAAGTCTAAAAGGCACATCCACGCTGCCCATATTACGCTGGACGTAAGAATAATAGAACACGAAATTGACTTGAATCCATTATATATATATATATATATATATATAGCATATCTTGATTCAAACATGTTTTATTGAATAATATCTATCGCTTTTATATTTTTATCGTAGTTCATGTGGTAAACGTAATGTCTTTTTTGCATAATTGGTTTAAGTGACAAAAAAATGGGCCCCTCTTTCTGTCATATTTATTGGCAATGCAGAAATATTGAATACAGCATACCTAAACGAAGGAGAAAGTAAGAAAAGAACACTGCAGGCTTGTGCGTCTTGTATTAAATACTGAGTTGAATTCACAAAATAGAATATCAGCCATAAACACCATGGCCGTCTCTTTGGCGCAGTACATTTTCTAATTCCTTAATTGAACCAAAGCTGTCTTTAAGCGAATGGATGCCAAAACGAGAAAGCTTCTCGCTTGACACCGCATGCATTAACCTAAGGTCGATGTTGATCGTCTGTATATGTCTAGATACGATAGAGGCAGAGGATTAGTTCAACTAGAACTGTCTTACAAAGCCACAGCAATCGGCCATCAAAGATAACAGGAAACTACAAAAGACTGGATGATGATCTGTGTCAAAGAACATGAAAAAAAAGTCTTATTCAATAATAAAGGAAGCCAACAAATTTATAAGGGAATTTCAAGTGGTTGAAGAAGTGCAAACAAATCATATAGCTTATGGTAAAATGACGAATATAAAACTGTTTCACACGAACCCATATCGACCTCTTGTAGAACCCCCAGGATTGTAGAGAACACCGGTTGAAAAATGTTGTTCTAGACATTCTTTAATGATTATATGTCCCTGAAAATTCAGCTATAAAAAACAATTGCATAATAATCTTTGTTATATGAACTGGTATCCCAAAACGCACGTTTTTGCTTGTGCTGCAGCCCACACGGTTGAAAGGAGACGACTTCGAAGAAAAAAGTAGAACAAATAATATTTTGCATGATCAAAAATAATGGCGTTTTTCCCTTTCAGATCAACAGTTTTTTTTCTTTCTGTAATATTATAAACAAGCGAGATTTTATTCCAAAACCTTTGTGTTGGAAGCTTAGAGAAATACCATAAAAAAAGCAAACACATTTCAAAAATGACAGTTAAGCATTTGTTCACCGGTCCTTTGCTCAAAATATGAATCCTGAGCTTTTGATGTGCCGATGTAAAGTGCTTACTGAGAGCGGAGTTGTCCACATGCGTAATCAAAAAGGAATTCATTTGTATTGTTCACAGCAGGATGTTTAGACACGAATCTATACGCAGAAGAAAACGCTACAAAGCTATTGGCCAAAAAACAAACTAGTGTTTGATACATTGAGCTTAGGACTAAATCATGTAGTGTACCGAATATTTTTAGTTGATTATATTTATATACTTTTATATATATATATATATATATATATATATATATATATATATATATATATATATATATATATATATGATGATATTTTTAGTTGATTATATTTAGAGAATATACACACGAGATATATATATATATATATATTAAGAAATGGACAATGTCCGACAATTTATTTATTAAAGACATTTTTATGTTTAACGTTCTTTTTATAGATACAAGTATTTAAGTAAATGCTCTGTTTATAATAAACAGTATTAAATAACATTTACCGAATGTCCGAATTTACTGAATGTCCGAGAAATTTTCATAGAAAATATTCGTCCTTTGACAGGATTCGAACCTGCATCCTATACGGAACCGTCATTTACACTGACGTGCCTTACCGTCTCGGCCACGCGTGCGGTAGGCAAGAATTTACTGCTTATAAACTTCAATCTTCCATGAATCTCGTACATTCATAACTGCTCTGGCGTATCAAATGTAAACAAATGACGTCATATATGACAATTTATATAAATGACGTCATATATGACAATTTATATATATATATATATATATTGTTAACAAAAAAAAATCTTTTGATTTTTTTTTTTTTTTTTTTTTTTACTTAGTCGACTTGGGAGAGTACAATAAAGCATTTCTAAATTAGTTTTCGGTTGACCCTACAATCTTCGTCAGTGCATATTACTGAAGAGTGTTTTATTTTTGTAACTAATATAAAGGAGCATGTATAGTGTATGCCCGATTCTTAGAGCCAGTTTTTGTTCATAGATATGTTTTTTAAAGTTCGTTGTTTTTCACCGACATAAATTTAATACATTTTCTACATGGGATTATAGGTTTGCGTATATATATATATATATATATATATATATATATATATATATATATATATATATATAGCGTGTGTGTGCCTGTGCTTTAAACGTGGTTTTGCTTGTGTCTGAACAATACAGATAAATATATCATTTATTTAACGCTAATATATACATGCATAAATACATCGAAAATCTGTGTCAGAAAAAGAGGTCGCCTATACTTGATCTTTGTTGCTTTTCTTACATAAATTATCGCTTAAATATGAAAACACGGACCGCATAAAGGTTCATTATTCTTGTTTCGACAAAACTAGCCGAAAATAGTCAAATGCCCGTTCCTTTCGTCTAATATATCTGGAACACGCAGACTCGCAGAGACGGGCAGGCACTGAGTAAAAGAACCATTGAGATTCGATAGTGTGACACCTGTGCAGAATAACTCCTCTGTCCTCACACAAGTTGGTTTGTGAGCTTATATCACCTGATGTCGTTGTGCTAAAAGGACAAGAATAATACTGTTAAATAAATCCTGTTTTACGTGTCTATGTGTGTATTTGAACGTGTATGCATATGTGTGTATATAACTATGGAATATGTAGTTGTCTCTACGTACATATACTAAGGTGAACAAGAAAAATTATTTTAGACTTAGATTTATTAAGCTTTGATTCGTACTGCACAGTATCAAATTTGAATTTGGTTATAATGAACTTATCGAGAATGTGTATCGAAAATCCGATGCTTGAATCTTTTTATCAAGTTTGAGGTACTTCTGTAGGACCTTGTTTGATTGATGTCTTTTAATGTTTATCAACCGTTGGTGGGTTATTTAGAGGCGAAACATATTGGATCGTAAAGATAATTCATTTTTTACGAGTGAATATTTCATTAGCAGTTTTGAGGAGATAATGAATTTACCACATACATCTACTATTTAATCCAAAGCTTGTGGAGGAATTCCTACATTTACAAAGGGTACTTGCACGTAAGTCGTTATGCCGAACCAGGCAAGTACAGGACCGCGGATTATGGCCATTTATCCAACTCCATTTTCTTATTTGGGTGATAATCTATCTATAAAAATTAACAAAGATGATAGGGAGGTCATTTCATTGAATAATAGTTTGTGTAATATATATAACTTTAACAGAAATGGATCAATTGGTCCACAGCCCAGCATATATATGTCACCTTGGTTTTGATTTGAAAGTTTCACCCTACAATGTCCGGTCAATAGGATTAATATTCACTACAGAATTTAGTGAACTGAATTAATAAAGAAGGCGTTTTTCTTGAATTATTCTTTATGAAAAATAATCTATATCGTCAAGTTGCACAAAAATCTGTTGATCTTCCTACAGACACACACACATATCAGTGGCAACTTTAGGTCATCAATGATTGTCAGGCTCATTACAAAATCTTCGATTGATATAACTTAGATACTGAAATGATTACTTTAACTTTACAATTTTTATACTCTGTGCATAAAATTAAAAATGTACTTTTAGTATTTTAATAATGTAATAATTCTATAAAAATACACTTTTATTTTAATTTCATACATCGAAACCGACGGGAGAGTCCATTATTATTATTATTATATATATATATATATATATATATATATAGTAATGCCCATTTGTAGGAGAGACTTTGTAAATCACAGATACAATAATAGTAACGCCTTTGAACAATACTCGGTCAGACGCCGCTAATTATTTTTCCTTTACCCGTCACGTGATCTAATTATTTCAAGATGAGGTCGACTGTGCTTGCTCTCTGGCGATCCGTGTTCAAACCCAAGTGTCGGCAGTGACACTTTATTCCTATATAGCAATATTCTCTCAGTGTATCCGTAGAAGGAACAAAATGAATAGACTAGAGAAGAAACTATACTTAGCCGACGCGTTTCGCCCTCTGATGGCATGATAAAGTTTTTCTTTCTGTTTCTTTTTATACACACACACACACACACACATTATATATATATATATATATATATATATATATATATGCGTTTTTAAAATTTGATATATTTACGGGTAATATAGATAGGTAATTATTTATGTGGACTAACCGAGATGATAATTTTTAACTGTATGCATATATATCTATTTTTTTTAACCGGTTTTCTACTGTATATTTTGTCTCTGATCTTCAAAAATGAGGACACACGTCCATTGAAAGCAAATGTCGTCTAACCTTGAAGGCGTCACTACCGATTACTTTTTACCTTTAATCTTCGTGCAACGCTTTTGTCTTGATCGCTTTTGGGGGAGAAAGGTTACACTGGGATGGGTGCGTCGGATTAACTTTATAATCCCGTGCTGGGATCGAATCGGTCACGAGCCATTTTTAATCCGTATCATGAGAGATCATATTCCTCTCGTTGTCTGGCTTATACCAATTAAAAAAAAAATGATTTCTTTTTTTTTTTTCAGTTTTATCATTTTTCTTTTTTTAATATGTTTTAACTTTATAATGCAATTTAAAAATTGCAAAAAAAAAAAAAAAAATGCATTGTTCCAGGCCCGGCGCTACAAATTAAAATGTTAGTTGTTTCTAAGTTAAACATTAAGCTTTAAAGAGTCTTGATTCTATGTATTTTTTTATCTGATCCTCTCAAAATTGAATATTATTTAGATCTGTCTAGGGTTCATGCGTAACGGTATTGTTCAAGTGTTGATCTCGCCATATTATGCGCCCTCTCCCAGAGATTGTAGCTACGGTCTACTCAACATAGTTACAGTATAAACCACAAGTTGGCCATGTAGGTGTTGAACAACCACAATCGTGCCAGAGCAGGTATCTGCAACAAGGATTATCTAGCAAAAAGGGTGTACACAGATATGAGTAACAAGCTATTACCATGCGGTAAACATTTATTTTTGTTTTGATTTTTAAATATATAATTATTTTTACTGGGTTTTTTTTCGTACGTATATATATATATGAGACCTATAGACTTCGAAAATTTAGAAGTTAATGTTTTAAAAAAAATGATTTTTTGAAAATGTTGATTGATTCGTTTTCTACGGCTTATCAGCCGTTTTTAGTTTTTAAATCTAGAAAATATTTTTAGATTGTAAGATTTATATAATAATGGTTTTGCGACACAAGTCTTACTAATTAACCCTTAGTTGGGGGATAAGTGGTGGATTCATACATTTTACAAGGTTACTGGCGCGTAAGTGAATATAACAACCCCAAAAGGAATTAGAACTCGTCCATAGATAACCTTCAAAACTGGATATTATTTAGATCATCCTGAGGTTCATGGATACTGGCCTTGTTCAAGTGCTGATCTCGGCAGATTATTCGCTCTCTCGCAGAGACTGTAACTGAGCTCCGCTCAACTTATGTGGCAGTATAAAACACAAGCTGGTTATGTGGGTGTTGAACAATCAAAAATGTGCGTGAGCAAGTATCTGCAACAGGGATTATCCTGTCAACCTAACAAATCCGAGGCATTATCCATTACATCAAACGCACATTCAAGCTTCCCTACACGCAAGCCATTAGTGGCCCGCTGGCGAGCCACTGATGGCAACGCCAACAGTCCTCTAGTGGCATCCACGCCAGCGGTCCAACAGCGGGCCATCAGCGGTAAACGCTAGCGGCATGCCCCTCAGTGGCAGATTTGTGGCTTGCATGTGGGGTTACAGCCTCTTGTATTTCCAAGCCGTCACCCATTTAGTTACTAAACATCCTCGACGTTGCTTAACATCGGTAATCTTACGGGAACCAATGTTTCAATGTGAGCCTTTTTGAAAATGAATGCCATTAATGATGCCATTACAGTTCAGCTCAATAGCATTGTCATAGAAAGAGTCTAAGAAGACATTCATTCTGTTTCGTTTTTTTTTACTCTTGTTGATCAAAAAGAAAGTGAGGATGATGACCCCCGCCCTCTCCATAGCGCCATGGGTATGGTCTGGCTAAGATAATCGTAGTAACTGTTTATGTAACCCCTGATTTCACGAGTAAGATCCATTAAACAAAACTTTCATTTTCTCTAATCAGCACATAGATTGCCAGCATAAATTTTGATGATGGCGGGTGAGGGAGGAACTGTAAAACAATAAACATGTTTGTCTTTTAGATCCAACTACATTTGAACCTAATGCATTTAGACAGCAAGGTTTCGGCTTTTCTCACCGCAACTTACTGTCATGACCGTAACTGTCTCTAAGCTAAGGCTATTTCCTACACACAATATATATATATATATATATATGATTAATACAAATATAAAATTTGTCACTAAGCTAACTGATGTCATATTCAGCACCTCGACTTCGGAGTCTCATGGACAAGCTTTTTTGTAAGCGTTTTTTTCCTCTCGACGGCCAGTGTCAGCAGTTGACAGCTGATTTACACACACACACACACACACACACACACACACGTTTCCTTGAATAATATAGACATATGTCTATTTATTTTTATAATAATGCTTTCTAGTACTCTAATTTTCTTGATGTTAAAATGAAATTCATCGAGGAAGGCGCCGTAGTTTTTTTAATGAAAATTTTGAAATATATGTACAAGTTGGTTTGAAAATCTTGTCAACCCTATATCGTTTGACATGTTTGTCTTTTGGATGCATTAAAATGACTTAAAATCTTAAGTAACAAGTCTTTCAGACAATAATAATAATTTTCCATTTCGACGCATTGTGTGGTATTAACAAGGAGGGTGATTCACATGAACAGTGCCAAATTATATATCAGTTGAAGGACGTCGTTAGGAAATCCTTTGCAACAATCGACAAAGCACGGCTTCGTAAAATATCTTAGAACATGGCGCCGCATTATTTTGTGCCACGAAAATTGTGTTCATACCAGACCTTCTCGATGTGTGACAGCGTCAATGAAAATGAATAAACTGAATCCAGTACATGTACTTTGTACTGTTACGCTATTGTTCTCATTACTTTTTTTGGTAGGGCGTGACAAGTCTTTCAGACAATCATCTCTGTGTGTGTGTGTATATATATATATATATATATATATATAGTTTATGCAAATTTAGGTAATCCGTATGGGTAGACCTGAGGAGGATGATATCCAGAGAGCTCAATGTTAAATTCGCAGCAGATATGTTTGAATAAAAGACAGACCACGTTAAGATTCCATGTAATAAGCTATTTCACCATAACCCCTTTAACAGGTTTCTGGATCATCAGACTTTACTTCCAAAAGCTGAAATGAAAAAAAAAAAAAAATTCAGCTTTTGGAAGTAAAGTCTGATGATCCAGAACCCTGTAAAAGGGTTATCATGAAATAGCTTATTACATGGAATCTTAACGTGGTCTGTTTTATTTTATTCAAATATATATATATATATATATATATATATATATATATATATATATATATATATATATATATATATTCTTTATTTAAAAAAATTATAACATAAATATGTTATAAAATCACTACAAAAATAGCCATTTTGTTTCAACACTCTCAGTGTCTTATCAAGTGATGATGTTGAATGTAAAATAAATGGTTTTAAAACTTTTCTTTTAAAAGTTATATATATATATATATATATATATATATATATACGAGGCGAGTGGTTAGAACGTTCGCTTTCTGACCATGAGACCTGGGTTCGAATCTTACCAAAGTTGATTTGTCAGGAAGGAGACTTCCTGATGTTATCGGTCTGGAGGGGGACGAAAGTGGAAAAGTTGTGAAGTGCCTGAAAATCCTACCACGGGTTGAGCCAAGACTTGTGAATGAAATTGATTCGGCGGAGCACTTGTGGTACTGTCGACAGCCGTGTTAGCACGAAGTCATCAAAACCGAGCTTTGAGTGTGCTGGGCTTGTTCAGATTGTTGATCGCGCTAGATAACACGCTCCCTCACAGAAACTGTAAGGTCTGCTCACCTTGATTAAAAAATTGTACGACTCATACAGCAATCGCTATCACTTGACTTAAAATATTTTTGAACTTCCTTGCCTTTAAAGGAGTGCCCTTCCCGTGCTGATGTTGCTACATGCCTTACTTCTTGCCTATCTCACACTGCGAATTTTTTCTAAGCTCTATACTAAAACATTAAATCTGTTACGAAAAAAGAACTAAACAAAATGAACACAAAACGATCAGCTTTAAAAAAGGACGTAACTGGAAAAACCGAATGAAAAAAGAATATTAACAACAAATACTTTTTCACACCCAACCCAGTTCTGCGGAATCAAAATCAACGTTGAGTTTAAGCAAGCGAATGAGCCAATTGGAGTAAAGTGCCATGCAGATTTAAATTTTTTCCCACTTGTGACGAATGCAGCTATCGATTTTTTTTTGCAGGCTAGCATGCTTGTTAACATTGGTGTCAGTCAGCTGTTGGCTCTCACGCTGGCCAGTAGAAACTTCCTGCCTATTCGTGACAGCCAGCTATTGGCTCTCACTCCAGCCAGTACAAAATGGCCGCAAACTACATGAACACTGTCGTAGAAGCATGAAAAAATCGATTATTTCGACTATCGATGGGAGTTGGGAAATGCAAGGTCGGTCGTGGCCTTTCTGCTAACTTGGAGCATATGCATGTAAATTTTGGTGCAAATCCGTCGAAAATTGCGGCCGTGCATTCGTTACACACACACATATCCTGCCTTTTATAGATAGAGATGCGCGCGCGTGTGTGTATGTGTCTATCTGATCCGGTGCGATTCAGACAGCTCGTTTACAGAGAGCATCACAGCACATCAAATTCAAATACCATTTTAAGGAATGCCCAGATTATTCTCGAAGTTCCACGTCTGCTCGAAAGTCCGTACCTGCTAAATTTATTTCTGTATTCGAAACGTAAGCAAATTAAATTGTAAGGAAATAATGGATCTTTTTATTTACAATCCTGTTTCGACTTCCCACCACCACTATCGAGGGCACATTTCCTTAATTCACGCTGTTAAAAAAGAAAAAAATTGCTATACGTCTACTAAAACATGTGTATCCACTAAGATATAACGTTCAAAATAACAAGACATAATGTTGGATTTTCAAAAAAAAACAAAAAAAGTTTACTTCCTTAGAAATTCGTATTCGTTTTGGGCACGAAAATAAATTTCGCGTATATGGACATTCGAGCATATCTGACTTGAACCTTTTTTTTTAAGCGTTTCACCCCAAGAAGGGCGGGAAGCCACTAGGACGCAAGGGGTTACAGAAGATTTGGAGCAAGATCAGATAGGAATGATAGAGGAAAGGATGAGGAGAAGGATAGTGGATAGATCAAGACAACTGGAGATGTCGATTGACATTACATTTGAATAGTTAGAGATTATAGCTATCAGCGAAACAGGAATAGGGAAGGGAGTTCCACAGGCGAGAGGTGCGAGATATGAAGCTATTGGAGTAGAAGAGGCGGCTATATTTAGCAGTTTCAACAGTGAAAGGGTGAGAGCGGGATGCCAGCCTCGTAGGACGCTTGAATTCGCGAAGTCTGGGAACCAGAGAAAGCAGCTCATCGGAGCAATTGCCATTGTAAAAGTATTTGTAAAAAAGACAGAGAGAGGCGACGGCGCGTCTGTGAGAGAGCGACTGCAGACGAGATGTCAGATCGGAGAGGTTGTTAACATCCATCTATTATTATTAAGGTTACTTTTAGTGCGTATATGTATTTGAGTTGCTATTAATATTTTTTGTTTTTAAACGGTGAATTTCATAACAACCGACCTAGATCGAGAAGTCCTAAAGAAATTTCATTGTTCAAGAAAAAAAGAAAAAAAAAACTGGGATAGCAACTCAAACACGTGAACACATTAAAAATCACTTTTATAATAAGAAATAATATCTGATTTGAAAAAAAATCCATTAAAAAATGACTGTTTCCATGTCCGGTATAAAACAGAAGTTAGCAGATATAGATTCGTAGAAGACCCAAAAAGAAATCTGTTAGTCGAATTTTGCTCTATCAAGGTGGACAAACTTCGGCAAAAGAAGCGGTGTCCCTAATAAATAATAGATAAACAAGTTCGATTCTTATCAGGAGGCACAATTTTACGTTCGTAAAATCTACTTGCTACAGCAATCCCTACAGCAGCGTCTGCCATGGTGAGTCTCTGTCCCTACACTCCATAGGGGAGGAAACAGGGTTAATATATTTACATACAAATTTTACTGTTAAGGTTACTGGATTTTGATCACTTTTATGTGACTTTGTTTGAACACCGACATTCTTATTTGTTTTAGTCAATACTATTTTGTCTTATTTAATTATCTTACAAAATACCTTATTCCTTTGGATCTTGTCGTCAAAGCCTAGTGGTCTTCGGCAGCGCACCGTCTACGTATACTATCGCACAAGCCTGCGGCCTGTCGCTCTAGTCACACCACCAAGTGATTGAATTCTGATCAAACAGGGCGCTACCATTACCTCTCGAGATAAACGGATGCCTATTAATACTGCTGTATGAGCGTTGGTGTAGTGGATAGCGGCTCAGAATGAGAAAGCAACGAGCCGATTTCGAATCCCAGTCGCGTTCGTTCATTATGCGCAAATAATCTTGGGGAAGCTATGAATCCGTCTTTTCTACCCCTAGTGATGTGCAGTTAGCAGGGAAAACTGGTCCGTATAGCCTTGACGGGCAATCACTCTAGGAGAAAGAAAATTTTAAATTCATACCAGTCTGGAGAGGGTTGGGCTCCGTCAGGCCATCTCACACAAGATGCACCACTGTTGATACGGCTACGACACTAAGGGGTTACTGGAATCGTGATCGGGACGAAGACGACGATTACTACTACTACAAAATATTTGATTTAGTTTAATTTTTAAAGGTTTCGTTTCTTTAGTCTCCTAACAGTTCACTGCAAAATTTATTGCGTGCCAATTCCTGCAATTAAAGAATGTCCTTAATTTCTCTCAGAAAAAATTAAGCTGAAGACGCTGATTAGATATTAATTTTTTATCTTGATTTCTAAACCTTATAGAAACAAAATGGCTGATATATATATATATATATATATATCAAATGTGTACCGATATCCTTTGAACTTCGTTTGACAAGATGTTCACGTATAGTCAAACAAAATGAAAGAAACAGTGTACATCGGTAAACATTTCCCTTTTCAGTTACATTTCTCTAAAAGGTGCGATGTAGCACATAGAAGCACTTACCGTCAACACGGACGGAATTTCACCTGTTGAGATCCTAAGCCGTATGAAATTCAAGGTTATTCTCTAAAAGATTCGGGTTAAAAAAATTAAAATAATTATGCATAATTATTTATTAATTATATATAGCAAAATTAGAACTTCGTTTCCGCAAAAAAAAAAAAAACATGGAGTAATTTTTTTTTATTGACCCTGGTATTATTTTTAACTATCTTCACTCCTCGGCAACATTCCTTTAAAATAAAAAAAAAAAATAAAAATAAAAAAAAACTATGATTAAAAATGTGATAAAAACCTAAACATATGATGAAAGTGAATTTATACATTTTTTTTGTTATTGAGAATTTTCAACAAAAATATTAAATACAGTTTATTTATTAGATTGTTTATTTACAAGAATTATTTTATATTTACAACATTCCAAAAGTAATGCAGTATTTATCATTTATCAATTTATAAAGAAATAAATATGAAAAAAAAACGATTCACAAATTTATAAAACTTTCGTAAATTATTAAAATATGTGAACCAACTATAAGGAAATCCTAATTTAACATTTTATAAAGTTCCAATCAATTGACTATTAGCTAATATTTAGCAAACCATTGCAATAAACAATTTAATCAATAAATAAATAATGGCTATGTTCGTTGAAAATTCTCAAGAAATAAGAAAATGTGTAAATTAAATTTCATATGTTTAGGTTATATTACAATTCTAATCATCATCTTTTAATACAGTAAACATTGCCGGCGGGTGAAGGTAGCAATAAATAAAAAAATAAATGATCTATTATTATTCATATTTATAACGCTCAATCTCAATGTTTCTCATGTTTCTCTCTCTCTCTCTCTATTTATATTATATATATATATATATATATATATATATATATATATATATATATATATATATATATATATATATTAAAAAACGAAGACTTAAAAGACCATGGTGATATTTATTTCGTTAGAATTATGTTAAATATGCAGATTCAAATTTAGGTGTGAGGTGGGGAAAAGGGTATGTATTACAGGGAAAAGTACTGAATACATACCCTTTCTTTCCTCTATCTCTCTATATTTCTATATATCTCTATATATATCTACATCTCTCTATTCCTTTATCTATATTCCACATATTTGCCATGCAATACAAAACATTAACTTTATCCTTTCTCAAGTTCTTTAGCCAGTCGCCATCAATAGCGGTGTCAATGGAAAAACCGTCCTTTTGACACTTGCATTCTTTTTTCTTTTCTTTTTTTTTTTCGGGCTCGAAGATCCAAGTTTACATTTTTTTTAATGATTTAGTGTTAAAAAAAATAAAACCTCATGATAAAATAAAAATATATTTAAAAACAAAAAAAATGAGGTCCCGAGGGTGTGCGTCACCACTAAGCTATAGCTTATTTAGCTTATAGGTAAGTCCATCAGTGTTTACAAACAAGCACTCACATTTGGGAATTGTTAATTCTATCCGATTCAGTCCAACATTTTTTCTTGTCAAAGTTTTTGGCACATGGAATGTTTTAATTACATAAATTATTCAACTTTTTTTCTTAATTCCATGAATGCTTTCGTTGAAAATATTTTTTAAGCAAATCACCCCAAGCAAGGCGGGAGTGCCACTAGCATGCAAGAGGTTACAGAGAGTAAGAGTAAGGAGGAGTGTTTGGCAAAAGGATAAAGAGAAGGACATAGATCAAGGTCAAGACATCAGATGTCAATTGACATTACATTTGAATATTTGAAGATTATAGCGATCAGGGAAGCAAGTGATTTGAAGGGAGTTCCACTGACGGGAGTTGCGAGATAAGAAGCTGTTGGTGTAGAAGAGATGACTACATTTAGCTGTTTCAACAGTGAAAGGGTGGGACCAAGATGCCAACCTAGTAGCACGCTTAAATTCATGCAATTTGGGAACCAGCGAATGTAGCTCGTCGGAGCAGTTGCCATGAAAGTACTTGTAGAAAAGACAGAGGAAAGCCACAACACGTCTGTGAGAAAGTGACTGCATCTAAGTTTACAATGTAAATTTACGTATAATATTCCCCCCTGTACATTCTCTTTCATTTATTTGAGTGTGTGCGTGGATCGCGTAATGATTATCGCCGTGGAAACTGGAAATGGTGAGTCAAGTTCAAATGAACATGTTTCCACGATTCTAATTTCATGACATTCACTTTTGTTTACAATTGTAGTTAAGTAATACCCTTGAAAGTTTGGAGCACGATTGATTCAGGTACTGGTCTGCTCGTTTGTAGGGTGTTCGATATTCCCTGGGTGTCCCAGGCGTGTAGTCTTGTGCCAAATTATACTAAGATTCATAAATAATGACAATCTATAATTTAAATGCGAATTGTTGACATCTTTTTTTGACGTCTGTTTGAAACAGATATTTTCTAATCTTGACTTAAGAAATCCCTTTGAAATTTTTTCTCTGACTTCAGTCTATTTTTACTGTGTACTAAAATTGACCTGAAAATATTTAAGAAGAGCCGCTAGATTTATTTTTATAGGAAGCCCATACCAAAAGAGTTACCATTAGAACTTCGACCAAAATAATTTCCAGTTCGAACGAATATCCATACGCGAAATGAAATAGTTCCATAGAATAAACTAACAAAATAATACTGTTGCTGACAAGATGTTTTTTTTAACATTGAATTGTTTTTTTCTCTGCACATGTAGTACATGATTAAATGCGGAAAGTGACACGTAGGCTCATATTGAGTTCGTTTATAAAAAAAAAAACAACAGTTGACTATTCTACCGTTATCAGTCTAATAAATGAAGTATTCAGAAGACGACGGAAAAAAACTTCTAAAAACAATAATAATATACAAAGTAGCTAGCCTCTGAAGAAGCTTACTAGTTTGCATTTAAAAAATAGTTGAATAGCAATAATTAAAATAAATAAAAACATAAGTAGAGGTTATTCACATATATAATGTTCAATCCCAATGTTCTATCTATCTATCTATCTATCTATCTATCTCTATTTGTATATATACTATATATATTTCTATATATATCTTCATCTCTATATCTCTCTATCGCTATATTTTTGTGATATCAACGAACACTCGTTGCCACTTTTGTAATGCTCGTTGTAGTCGAGCCTTTGTAATCGCAGATTACAACTATAGTAACGCCGTTGAACAATACTGGTGTCAGACGCCTTCGAATAACATTCGCACTAATAGTATTTGCTCGATAATACTCGCTCGAATAGTAACAACCGAATAGTGATCCGAATACAGAAATAGTATAGTTAATAGAATAGCGAATAGCGGTCCGTATAGTAATAGAGGATAGACTAGAAATAGTGATCCGAATAGTAATAGAGGATAGAATAGAAATGGTGATCCGAATAGTAATAGAGGATACAGTAGAAATAGCGTTAGTTGGTCGTCAGCTACTTCCTACATATATACGTTTCCTCTATGGTCACGTGGTCTGTTTAAACTAAAGTGACGGCAGCGGCACCTTATCCCTATATAGCAATAATCCATATATTTACCATGCAATAAATCACATTAAGTTTATCGTTTCTCAAGTTTTCTAACCAGTCTCCATCAAAGTCTGATAATTGGCCTGTGAAATATTTATTTTGGGGAAATTGGCCAAGCCGTGTACTTTTAAGCACACCTTATATATATATATATATATATATATATATATATATATATATATATATATATCCCCACCAGGAAAAGATCCAGCTACTACTGGACCATGTGATCTCAATACGATCATCGATACAGTTCACGATGGCAAGAGAAAACAAACTCGCCCTTCCTGGATGTTCTAATATCTGGAACAGAGCATGGGTTCAAGACATCCGTATACCGTAAGCGTACATTCACCAGAGACTACCTCAGTTTCAATTCCCACCACCAATACAGTGTAAAGAAAGGGATCGTCCGCTGCTTACAACATCCGGCAAAAGTCATAAGTGGCGACACGGAGACATATGATCTTTATAAGCAGTACCCTACAACGTAACTACCCCGGGTATATGGCAGCAGCTCCGACAAACTGGGGTAGAAGGGTACAAGTGGCTAACAATACTCAGCGTAGGCAGATCGAAGCCGTTTTCTATGTGATGTGATTATCGGAGAAAATACAAAAAAAAAAAAAAATCTATGGTCCATATAACAAGAACTCCGGAGCATACAACAGTCGAAACGTCGTGAATATGGCAATAATGATGAGCACAACTGTCTGAACAATATATATATATATATATATATATATATATATATATATATTGTGTGTGAATATACATGATTTTCATGGAAGATGTTTGATATATAGAGTTGCCTTGATAGTTAGCTATTAGTGATATTGGCTAAAAATTGATGTAATAGCAACAAGTGCTTTGTTCATATGTCTGAAAGCAAGGTTACGTAAGGAGTGCCCTGAAATATAGCGAATACAATGGTTTTCATTTGTTCACGTTTTCATGTTCGACTTTGTTGTAATGTATTTTATTCTTTTAATTTATCTCTTGATTACTTCTTTTGAAGTGGATGCTAATGGCACCGAATTTTTAATTGCTAAGGTGACCGATTATTTTCTGGTCAGTATCATTACACCGGTTTTCACTTTCTAGTTTCTGACAGTCTTATATGACAGGAGGTATTTTGTTCGTCTCTCTTTAAGAATGTCATATCCTTTCACGATATAAGCGACCATATCTCTCCACAGTTTCATATATACGAAGTGCTATAATCTCTTGGAAAAGATAGTGCGGTGATTATCCTGTAAACTTTTCTAGGGCACTAAATTCCTAGTTGTCATAGACACGCTGCAGTCCAAGGTTATCGTCCAGTTTGCCCTGTTACTTAGCGAAAATCTGGGGTGAAAGATGGAAAGAAATGAGGTCGTGCATTTCCCAGAGGTATTAGTGCAAAGGAAAGGTAGCGAACTAGGGTAGAATGCTCTCCGACTCCATTTTCCGCACGGATAACCGCGAGATACCAGCATATCCTCTATCAATATATCTATATTTTAACACTGTATTAATCTGGCGGTCTCGATCTCTCTTGCGTTTTTTTTCGCTCCCTCTTTCTCTCTCTTGCGCTCTTTTTCGCTCCCTCTTTCTCTCTCTTGCGCTCTTTTTCGCTCCCTCTTTCTCTCTCTCTTGCGCTCTCTTTTGCTCCCTCTTTCTCTCTCTTGCGCTCTCTTTTGCTCTCTCGCTCATTTTTTTTCTCTTTCTCGCTCTCTCTCTCTCTTGCTATTTCTCGCTCAACTCTCTCTCTCTTTCTCGTTCTCTTGCCCACTCTTTCTGTATTTCTCTCTCTCTCCCTACCACACAATCTAATTATTGTGTGTAATCCATGGGTCGGTTAATACAGTTTTATATTCAGGATAAACATGGCGATTAATAATTTAGCAGTACTGAAAAAAAAAAAAAGATTGATTTGTTTTGTTATGGCTTATCAATATTTGGAGATTTGTAATGATATTAAGTTCTACTAATTAACCCATAGCTGGAAGGAGACGTGGTGGATTCATAAATCTTCAATGGTATTTACACATAAGTGAATATAATGAATATGACTGGAATTGGTACTTGGTTCTCCAATTTCTAATTCTGAGCCGTTATCCATCACACCACTGGCACATCCAAGCTTAATGTAGTTGACATCCTCATGCGGTTACCCATCTAGGTACTGACCATGCTCGATATTGCTTAACTTGAGTGATTTTAGGAGTACCGGTGTTTCAACGAGATATAGCATTAAGCTAAAAACAAACAAGATACTCTTAGAACGAGAACAATAGAATTTTTTGAGGGATCGACATTCACCTCAAAGAGTCCGTTTGGCAAAAAGGTCGAAACAAACATAAATAGATTAAACCGAATGTAAATAACAAGTCAGCAAACAAACATCGTTTTGATGTAACCCGTTATTTTAAGGAGAATATTTATTAAATCAGATGTGAACATGGATAACGTTTCAGAATAAGAAATCAGAAGGTTGAGTTCGAATTCCAATCGAGTTTCGTTACATTCCCTTTCGCGCAATTATCCTAGGGAAAGGTATGAGTCTATCTCTTCTCTCTGCCCAACAGGTATGGGTTAAATAGTAGGACAAACTGAGCTCTTCAGCATTGGTTGGTAACCAGTCTAGAAGAAGGAAATGACTTAATTGAAAACCGTATCTAGCCCTGGCAAAAGGTTTGTGGTGTTAAATTTCTATATGATCCTGACTGCTATCGTTTAACCAACCTATCAATCACTTATTAGACTTCTACGTCATAGCAAATCCAGTAACGCAGCAAATTCTGGTGGTTGTAACAAACGACAGTATTTTCGCAAAGACTGCGTTTTTAAACCCGGCTTACAGAGGCAAAATTTCGGCTTTCTACTTTTTCTCTGCAGCTTATATCACTATCTGCACAAATAAAGTAAATACACATGAGGGTTGGAAAAAACACATTTACATGAAAAAAAGTTATTTTTGCAATTTTTAGCTCACAGCCTGCATGGGTAATTAAGAAAGCAAAAAAAAACAAAAAAAAACAAAGAACGTAAAAAGAGGGGTAAATGCTTTCCCCACAAAAAATAGCGATTTGCGAAAAGATTCACATCCCATGAAAAAATATACTTTTCAGACATTATTTTTATTAGATAATAAAGTGCTTACAAATGTGAACATTTTGTTGAAAAATCATTAGAATTACAAATTTCCATATCTGTCTCTGTTTCTGAGATGAGGTATTGTAATTATTTACACTATTTACATTGGTAGGACTGTTGTCCTCATCTTTGTTACCATATTCACGATGTTTTGGAACGAGAACAATTCTATTGCGGTGGACGGAATAAAGGGTTCAGTTCGAAATTTCAGTCACCTGAAGAAGGCCAGAGCATACAACGGCCGAAACGCCGTGAATGTGGCAACAAAGATGACAACAGCAATGTGAACAATGTAAATAGTGTAAGTAATTACAAATTTGATTGACATTTTAATTTAATGATAAAATTGATTTTACAATATTAAAAAAAGTATAATTCTACTTTCTCCAATACACTCTCCACTGCCTTAGCCGAGTATTGAACCCACACACTTTGGGTTCTGTCACTGGATCTAATACCCGGCTAAGGCAGTGGAGAACTTTCAGAGGGAAAATTAACAGGAGATAACTGATAACTGACATCCATTAAACATGGCACATGGAACTAGAACAGTCTACCCCAGTGAGCGAAATGAAAGGTTCAGTTCGACATTCCAACCACCTGAAGAAGGCCAGAGCGTACAACAGCCGAAACGTTGTAATAAATATGGCGACAAAGATGAGGACAATAGTCCGGATAATGTAAATAATGTACATAATACCTCATCTCAGAAATATAGACAAACTTACCTTAACAGACGCGTTTCGTTTTCTGATGGTCTTAATCAAGTATTTACAAACAAAAGTAAAAATGTTAGATTTTCTACATTTTTAAATGTAAGAGACGCTCGTAAATATTCATTAGGTTAAATGAAATATCTGGATAAATTATGGAGGATGCTAAGTGACCTGATTTAACATTTAGTATAACTAATGGTTATTAAAACATATGCACCAGATGCGCTACATATGACTAAATGTTTTGAATTTTTATTCAATTAATATTTAAATTATTTTACTTTGAGATTAATTTCTGTATTAGATATTTTCTTAAATTTATATTATATACCCTTGAATTTTATATATTGAATTTTTACAGACATATATTTTATTTATATCAGAAATTTAACATTATATAGGAAGAATTGATCTGAAACCATTGACGGTTGTGTTAGCGTGAAGTTATAAATCATCGCAATTGAGGACGTTAACGTACTGGTTTTGATCAACTACTGATCACTTCAGATTATGCGCTCTTGTCACAGAAACGGTAACTAAGTTCTCCTCAAGAGAATATTGCAATATAAAACACAGGTTGGCTCTGTGACTGTTGTTGTCAGAGCAGGTGTCTGCACCAGGGAGTAGCTCGCCATACTAGGCCTTCAATATATATGTATGTAGAAATAAAATAAGATAGATTTCTGGTCAAATTTATTGACAGAATACGCAACGTACATACATGTCGATTTATCTATTTATCTATTACATAGATGTGCATATCAGATAAAATGCCCGGTACAATTACCCCATCTATTTCTGTCTGCCTGTCAACATAGATATGACGAAAACTTATGATGTCTCTTTTAAAATGCCATATATATATATATATATATATATATATATATATGTGTGTGTGTATATATAAATATTATAAATTTATTATTTCAAAAATGTGGTTCCATCACTACACATGAAACAGTGCTAGGGATTTTAATTTAATTCTATAATTGAATTTAAAGTTTTTAGCTTCTATTTTTGAAACATGGTAATTGGTGTGTAGCGATTGAAGCATATTTTTACATTAGTAAATTAATAATATTTATCTTCTGCAGAATTGTATTAAGCATTGTTTTGTTTGTTTTTTTAAAATAAAGATAATTAATAAGAACACCGGATTATAAATCTTATTGTTCTTTCTCTTTGTTTTAATATATATATTATGTCAAGAACAATTTTATGAGGAAAAATCATAATATATAATATGAAATACAAAAATACTCACATTTCTCTCTCTCCACACACACATATATATATATATATATATATATATATATATAGTGTGATTTGTGAGCAGTTTTCTGTCAGCGTATATACAGATGTCTGCACGTTAGGTCCAAAAGAATGATGCATATGTTTTAATAACCATTATTTATACTAAATGTTATTTATCTCTTCGTTTCAATACAAATGAGCTCTACATCATGTATACATGACATAAAAACGCACCTTAAAATCTATATAAACGTATATGCAGATTCGTACATAAAAAAAAATCCATACACATTCATATGAACAGAGAAGTCTGCTTTTATTAAGTAAGGAAAAACGAAAAGACAATATTGAGACATAGAGAACAATTACTTTGTGCAAACCGAAACATTCCTTCAGATACAAAAGGATAGGTTCACTCCATTTTTTTAAAACCAATACTGGTCTCCATCGCGTGATTCGTCTCCACATATTATCAAATAAATTGGGCTTCCTTTAATGTGGGCAGCCATCCAGGGACATTGTGTCGCGTCGACTTTATCAGCATGAAAGAAGACATGTCAGTGTCATTAAGATTAAATTCCTTAGATTTTTTTTTGTCTACGGGACAATTATGCAGCAATAAGTTTATGCATACGCTACTCTATATATGTTTAAAAGTTCACGGCCCGACCAAGAAGCGCTCCCTCAATATATATATATATATATATATATATATATATATATATATATATATATATATGTGTGTGTGTGTGTGTGTGTGTAGAATACCTACTTACAGAAGTGATGGAAAGAAAAATAAAGACTCTAAATGAATTCGGCTAGACAAAAAAAAAAAACTAAATTTCCCAGCACCCCTGTCATGCGCATGTGTAGTACTACGAACATAACAAAATTTAGTCCGATGAAGTCCTGAAGGCCGATACTCGTCACAAATATTTTTTCACTTTGTTATACAATTTACCAATATATATATGTGTGTGTGTGTGTGTGTGTGTGTGTGTGTGTGTAACAGTACATTCTGCATGTGTGTGTGTACGTGAAGAATGTGTGTGTGTCTAAAAATGTGTTAAATAGCAAAGAGTCTGCCTTGGCTTAATATTCCCAGTCATCGTCGGAATATCCCAAATATTTGCGAAATGTTTACCGGCAAATTGTAACCTACTCGTCAGTGAGAAGAAAACAAAAAACAAATAAGAACAACAACAACTAAAAAATATAACATATTCAAAACATAAAGAAAAATGTCACCACCCATTTTGGGGCGTCATGTTTTTTATTAACGTAAGCAGAACGCCATCTGGATAGTTAATAAACCTTTAACAAGTTGCCGGTGTTACCCCCAATGCACCAGCACTGCTAAAATATTCTTACCACCCACCCAGCGCTTTCTTCTCTCACGCCCCAAAAGGAAAGTCAAAATTAGAAGGAAAAAAAAAACTAAGCAAAAACGAAAACAAAACAGCGTTGAAACTCGGTAAAAGTCCTTTGGAAAAATCCTTCCATATGTCTGTACGATTTTCTCTTATTTCAGCACAGAAATTAACTCCACTAGAATTAAATATTCCTATTTCGATAGCTTATACAAATGGCGCTCTCGTCTGTTGATAAATAAAAAAAAAAAGGACGTTTTTTCCTCGATTCAACAGTTGGAATATTTTCGTATCAATATCTATCCCAGGCAGCTGATTAAAACAAGATAGGTTAAATGATTTCAGTCAAAAATCTTTAATTATGGATCGCGGATTATCTAGCCTAGAACATTCTTTTAAGAATTTTTTTGATTATTCAGAGTACTATTCGTCCATTAGCGCCACATTTATTGAATTAATTCAAGAATCGTTCTTATAATACCTTCTAAACTCGTAATCTGAACACTAAATACAGACATTAGTATCTGAGATAAAGTTAATTAAATTTGAGAAAAAAGAAAAATATGCATAAGGTATAAGATTAAAATGTAATATAAAATTTTGCCCAGGGACTTTAAAAACAGAATGTATAATGGCGGATACCAAATATCAGGAATGGCACTGACAAACGGGTGTGTCACTCTCTCATTAATTTGAAAAGCTAACTTAGACTACTTTTTTTTGAGAATTCAAGTGGGGTATTTTTTTTATATGTACCAATCTTCAGGCATTTCGGTACATCGTAAAATGTCAAGAAAAGGATTTGTGAAGATTGTAATGTCTTCCACCTTGGCAAATGTAATTATTATACACTGACTTATTAGTAGTTGTCCTTATCTTGTTTGTTTTAATTACAATCGTTAGAAACAAAGAAAATAGTACTGAACAGTTATGTAGTATCAGTCTTCCTATATGGCAGTGAATGATAGACAATCTTCTCACAGATGAAGAGACTTGAAACATCAGAAATATTATTCTACAGAGGAATGCTGAGAATGCTATGGACCGAACATGTGGGCAACGTGGAACTTCTAGAGACAATGGAAACAAAAAGGACACTTATACTTAACACCAGGAAGAGATAATTGAAATTTATAGGGAACATAATGAGGAAAGACGTCTTGGAAAATTTGATACTCAAAGGACAGATTTAAGGCAAGAGAGACACAGGAGAATAACGCATAGCCTACCTCGATCAGGGTTCGGGAGTGATGTAAAACTGGTATCAACTCGTAGTAAGGATTAATAATATTCCAAAGGAAAACACAAGATTAATGAAAGATCCGTTCAATCACGTAGATTAATAATACAATACTAGGGAATATCGAAGTTAGTGCGACACTCTGTGTCGCGCTTGCAACTATATTCATAGTAAATGGAAAAGTTCATATTCAATATTCAGTGTAGCGAAGGTTGGTTGTCTTTTTACATAACAGGTAGAGATAGCAAAAAGACAAAAATTATTATGAACGACAAGGGATAGGAAAACCATGATTACTAACGTCCTGAAGGGACACGGCACATAGAGGAGGATGACTCTCTGGCCTTCTGTAAAAAAAACTTTTGTAATCTTTAACCTTCTCGGTTTTTTAGAACTATTCCGTTACACTGTCAATGCTATTATTAGATTGAGACATAAATAGTTACTTTTTTGGTTAATCCTGTTTATTCTTTAAAAAGTAAACTAGGAGTTACATTTATTTAATTATATATTCATTATCATCTGCAATAATTTGTTGCCACTTTCCGAAGGTTTTCATGAGAAAAAGTTTTCGACGAACACTTGAATCTGATTTTTATTAGAGAAACTTTTCTTCAGCAAAGCATTTCGCAGCGATCGAAAAATATAATAATGATGAATCAGGGTAATATGGTGATTAAAGTAGCAGAGACCAACCGAGTTCCCAAATTGTTTTTTTTTGTGTGTGTAATATTCTTGCTGTATGCGGCCTTGCGTTTTTATGAGACAGAAAGTTTTTTTTAGACTGACGTGCGTCGCGCGGCATTCAAGCAAACTTTATGAACACGTAACTGTTGGTTGTATTCGTTCACACACACACACGCACATACATATATATATATATATATATATATATATATATATATATATATATATAATATGACAAAAAGATCAGATAAAGTAAGAATCCACAGTTCGTAGAATTTACTTTTAAAAAATGTGCTCACCACATAGTAGAGCAAATTATTATTATATTTTTATTATAATAGATTACAATGAAAACATATTACACCGCTACACAAAAATAGATAACACATCTATCACCTAATTATTTACCATCGCTCGAAGAAGGACCATTATAGTTCTGAAACATGAAAGTTTTTGTGTAGCGAGGTAATGTTTTTGTTGCAATCTATCATAATAAAAATATATATAAAGTGGAAAAAATTAGAACAACCGATCACAGTACCTTGGTTTCTTATTTTCGGTATCTTTAAGCAATCGGGGCTAAATAATTTTCTAACGCTTTATTATTTAAATAATGAATAAATAAACGCACAACGTTTATTTCAACTTTTATTTATTTGAAACCAAGGTAGCGTGATCGGCTGATCTCCTAATTTTTTTTTCAAATTTAAAAGCTCTGCATGTTAAATTTTAATTTTATTTTATTTATACGTGTACAGACCGGTTTTTAATATTTCAGTTTCCTGGTCTAATTCAACTCTGACGAATAACTTTTTTATAATCTCTCTCTATATATATATATATATATATATATATATATATATATATATATATATATATATATATATATATTCAATTACTATTTAGTGAATGCAGAGTGTTCGATATCATTAATTTCTTATAGATAAAACCCACAAATAATAACAATTAGCAGCTAGAAATTTCCCGCTAAAAAGCGATCTTTAAGCAGTGAAATACTTTAATACATGACAGAGATACCGGCAAGACGCATGCGCACACATATACATGTATTACATATAAGGCGCAGTTTACATTATCACAGACAACATATAGAAACTTATATAGACTAGCATGTACAGCAACAACAACCAGCGTGCAAACGAAATTTATATTGCATACCTGCTCAAAAACTCAAGTAAGAACGGGAAGTCTAGAAGACTTCTGCCGCATAACAATTGTTAGTTAGGGTCTAATTATTTCTGCAATTAACTTTAATTAGTTTTTGTATATTTTTTTTTCTTTCAGCAAATTATCATTCCTAGGTACATTGTGTTAGTGAGCAAGAATGAAAGGGAGTATTTAAAAAGTGATACTGTATGTGTGCGTGTGTAAAGTAAAAAAAAAATGTAGTAGTAGTTTACAGAGAGAAATGACGTATACACTTGTTAATAGATATGACAATAGGTACCCCTCCAGTATTCGTCATAATCGTGCATATCCCTAATTCTATAATTAATGAGAGATCACTTTCACTTTGACTAGATTGAAAGATTAACCTATATAATAACAACGTAAGTTTAACGTTAGTAGACTTTTTCGCGCTACGCATTGTACATACAGTGTAACCCGGATATAAGAGAGTTGTCGGGACCGGAGACGAAGTCTCTTATATCCGGGTTTCTCTTATATCCGGGTTTGGTCTATTTTGTTTACATTAACACAGGCTCTAATTTGGGATTAGAGAAAATCTCTCTTATATCCGGGTTTTTCTTATATCCGGGTCTCTTATATCCGGGTTACACTGTATATCCGTGGCTATTCCCTTGTCAGAACTACCTTGATGCATTACAATAAAGAAAATGAAGGACGTGAAGCAATAGCCGAGCAATCTCTGGCTGCGTCATCGTACAAATTTCGGTTGCGCGCAGTTTCCCTACCATAAGAAACACAGTGTCATACATATGGCGGAAAGCAAATACGAACATTTGTATTTTTTTTTTTTTTTTTTTAAATTCTAGATATATGGAAGCCGACAAATTACTATCCTCCCTAGTTACATTTATTCTCATTGAGTATTTTTTTTTTTTTTTTTTTTTTTTGCATGTTGCCTTGTTGTTACAGTTTAGATACCAATAGTAAATTGTCTGTCATTCAAATTCACTGTTTTTTGGTGAAGTTTTTGAGAAACGAAACTTATCACTCTGGGATACTTAAACAAAATCTCCACGAATTTAACCACGAAGAGCCATTTTAGCTACCTCCTCCTCCTTCTTCTTTTTCTTCTTTCTTTTTCCTTTTCTTTTACTTTTTCTTTTTCCTTTTCTTTTTCTTATAACAATAATAATAGTAATGATACAATCGAAAAATATAAATTCTGTTATTTTCTGAAAAAATGCATTAATGTACTCTCATTAAAACAAAAAAAAATAATGCTGGTTATACATTTTATACTCTTCCATCCATTTTCGATAACCCACAAAGCAATATGTTAACACATTTATCTATTTCGAATCTTGGTAGTGTCAAGGCAGATAACTCTGTAAGTTTTAAGCTTCTTTTCAATATCCGTTGGATGTAATCAATATCTGCTGCTTCTACTTTTTTCTTTTTTCCTCTTTTCTTCTTTTCCTTCCTTTTTTTTTTCTTCTACTGCAATATTAATGATAATAACTAGAAATACTCGTTAAATTTCATTGTTTTCTATTTGAATTTTTGATGAATCTTAATTTTTTTTTTTGATTGAATAAGCTCATGGCCAGTTCTACGACAACAGAAATTCCCGTCTCGTACCGTTAAATATTTGTGCTTAGCAACTGTAACAATGAAAAGATTTCAAATTCACTGAAACACGTTTGAGAGTGTTATCACATTTTCTATTTTCCTTTTCTTTCGTTTTTTTTTTTTTCTTACTGAAACCAAGTAGCCTCTCGGATGTCTTGTCCGTCTTTATGCCCGATCAAAACGGAATAGTTAATTATTTATGAGGTATTAGCAGGACATAGCGTACATATGTGCTAACTAAAGGAGAGACGAACAGTATAAGAATAATAAGAATAAGAACAACAACAATAAAAAAACAACAACAAAAACAAAAAACAACAAAACAAAAACAAAGCCCACTTGAGATTGGCTTAAGAGCCGTATGGGTCTCCGGAGCCATTGTTTACCAACCCTATGCATTATGGTGTCACATTTGTCGGTGGTAATTTTGTTTGAGTTTTTAATAACGGAAATGGCGAAGGAGTCGGTGTGAGTAGAGGGTTTTCATTTGTTACCATGGTTATGTCTATAACAAGTTGTATTAGGTTGGGGATAACAGTTAAGATGACAGGTGGATGAATTGGATTCTCAACACAACCATTTTCTTTTTGTTTTTTCTCATCTTAACACTAGTTTGTTTTTGAGCCAGTTATGTAAGAGGTTGAAATAGGTTGAAATGGCGAGAAATATATATTCAGACTAGTAGGTAAGACAAGGGAAAAAAGAGTGAAAAATTAATTTTGGAAAAGTAATGGAAGCGAGGAATGAAAAATAAAACTATATCGTATATTTAGAATTAAAATGGAGTGGAGATGAAAACAGAGGGAACTAGTGAATATATATATATATATATATATATATATATATATATATAATCATCCACATACAGAATGTTTCGCTGTTTCCCAGATCCTCAGTGTGGCTAGACATCCAATCACTTCAAGCTGGGATAGAAACCCGACCGATTTGGCATCAGTTAGAGATTCTAACCCCTAGTCTATCGACGCCCAGCATGGAAAAAGGCGAATTTTTCCATATTTTTTATTTTTCATTATATATATATATATATATATATATATATATATATATATATATATATATATATATATATAGTCTTAAGGTGTGCTATATTTATGGGATAAAGTGCTCAATATCAGAGATAGAGCGTGTGTAAATATAAAAAGTGAACATAGAAGTCAACACTTAGAGGCGACAGTCTGTTTCATATATGCAATCGTCAGGCACGATTGCATATAGCATGAAACAGACTGTCGATATATATATATATATATATATATATATATATATATATATATATATATATATATAATGTGTGTGTGTCTAAGTGGGCATCGGATAGACATACAAGAATCTTCACAAACTTACATACACATAGAATTATCTACGGTTTTAATGTACGTAACACGTGTCTGACCAATGAGAACTGCCCCAAACAAATTTTAAAATACCAGTGTTTCCGTCTTTTTGTCTGTTTTCTCTCAGTTTCTGAAGAAGTTTTAATAAAAGTGAAATACGTTAGATTGATATACGTTTCCTATTTGTTCTTTTATTTTATCATCCTGTCGGATTCCGATCCATATTTGATCATTAACTTTTATGTCAGTATAAAAGAAGTTTTTGATATACTTTGAAAGATTTGGGTTTAATACTTTTCCAAACACCTCTTTTATTGAACCCTCTCCCCGTTTATTAGATTTTCTCATTTTTTCATCGCCATCGTTTGTATCACACCGTTTATGATTTTTTTTTCAATACCCATTTATTGCGACATCCAGATTTATATTTCAGAAATTTCCAGCCAGTTATTTATTTTCCCGCCCCTTTTTAAAAAGAAAATTACTCTTAGAAATATTTAATAAAATATATTTATTAAAAAATTACTATTAGAAATATTTATTAAAAAAATGAAATAAAATTTATTCGCCAACGAGTAATGACTCCTGGTCATTATTTAATTTGTCAGAAATTTCACGCTTCTCTCAGCTAATGCCGCAGACGTCAGGGCGTAAGCTTTACTGAACTATATTAGTCATCTTCACTCCTCTGACCGAGTGTGGTCGTAGGGTAGCTGTGAAGATGAGAACCTGCCCAGTTCCCTCCCTATATCGAGGGTGAACGCCGAAGAGGTATTAATTCACGGTTAGGAAAGCAGACCTGCACGTCACGAACCCTCCGCCCTGACCGTTGGATTCGGTCTTGGAAGCCGTCTTCCCAGAGATTCCGCGGTTCTCGCACCACCACGAGAGGATTAGGAACCCTTTCCTCTCATTAATATTTAATTATATTTTAATTGGTGCACCTCCAAAACTAGTAATGACCAGAGATGGACAACTGATCTATCATCCGATCTCAGTGGGGGTGGGGAAACTGGATGGCTATATTCAATCCCCGGAAAACGAAACTAGTTACATTCCATCATCGTCAATCGCACCCCAAACTACCACTAGTCATACTGAACAGATGGTCCCTCGGGGAGGCCCGGTGCCTCGAGTACCTAATGGAATATAAGCTCAATCTAGATCACAATTGGATGTCGTACATACGATCCACCGTTAAGAATATAAAAAAAATGGTCGGCTCCCTGTACTGCTCCAGTATGTACCCTAATCCTCGTGCTATCTCCTACCTTTACAAGAGTCATATCATGGAGTACTGCTGTCATATTTGAACAGGAACTACCCAGTCCTCACTTTTCAGTTTCGAAAGAGTTCAAAAGCGTCTCCGCGGACTTATTCTCTCACAGACGGAATGTGGCGTGTCTCTCACTGCACTATCGCTACTTCTATGAAAAGTGCTCAGACGAACCAAATTCTTTGGTTGTGTCAGTTCGAATCTTCACGGCTAGGACCCGCTATGCCACTCACATTGTAGCAAACCACTCTCATGCCTTCCGTATTCCTTTGGTGAGAAGTTCTAATCGAGCAGCTTCTTCCCGGGAACCGACTCAAAAGAGGATGCTTCTCCGGTTGCTACAATGTTAACCAGTTCAAGTCTAGGGTTAACCGCTATCTTCCCCACCTATCCACATAAAATATGCTTCTTATTTTGTAACCCTCTACTTCGAGTGGTCCTCCGGCCTTGTATTGAGTGAACCTCACTGTTAAGAAAAAAACATTGGTAAATCTTAATGGAAATATTCTCGATTTACTTAACGCATTTTACTTAAAGCCATTGATGAACATTTATTTCTAGCTTGAAGTTTTTGATATATTTTGAAAGATTTGGAATTAATACTTTTCCAAACACCTCTTTTATTGAACCCTCTCCCCGTTTATTTGATTTTCTCATTTTTCCATCGCCATCGTTTGTACCACACCGTTTATGATTTTTTTTTCAATACCCATTTATTGCGACATCTAGATTTATATTTCAGAATTTTTCCAACCACTCCTTTTTAACAGCCAAAAGAAAATTAAGGGTAGTCTGATGGAGTAGATCATTTTTTTGCTTTATACAAAATCGAATTTGAAAGTTTTTTTTCATCATCCACATTTATTACGTCTACCATTTATTACCTTTTCCAATTTTTTCGTCCACCCCATTTTTTTTTTTTTTTTGGCACCCGATAGTACCGTTATGGAGGGATGGAAGGAAGAATTGTCTAAAGAAAAAGCGATTGGCACAAAAAAAGAATGGAAGAACAATTTCGAATAAAATGATGACTCGAGAGAAAAAAAAACTGAGCAACGAATAAGTTCTAGAGACAATAGCAACAAAAAGGACACTTATACTTAACGTCAAGAAGAGATAGTTTAATTTTCTGGGGTACATGAGATAACAGGGATTGGAAAATTTGATACTCACAGTACAGATTGAAAGTAAGAAAGACAGAGGAAAGCAACGCACAATCTACCTGGTGAGCGTGGGTGAATGGATGGTGAAGCAGGGTTTGGGAGAGATGGCAAAAGGACAAAAGATATTAAGATCTACAAATGACAGGAAATGGTGGAGAACGATAATCGCCAATGCCCTGAAGTAATATGGCACATAGAAGATAAGACAGTAAAGACCAGTACCTGAAAAGAAAAAAAATACAGACAAATCATCACAAGGAAGAAAGCGAACGAAAAAAAAATGACAAAATAGTAAAGAAAGAATTCGGGAAGGATTAAGTAAAGATTTAAATATGGAGTTGTGAGCAAAAAGAGTAAGAAACGAAAGAAAGTTCTAACTTAAAAGAAGGAGAAGTCGAAAGAGGTTCATGTCAGGTGGAAAGAGGGAAGAAACGAAAAGAAAAAAAGAAAACTGTAACAGAAAATGTTACAAGTTACCGCCTCAGATATAAAACCCAGTAAACGAGGAGAGTGTAGGTGGTTTTCGCCAAGGGTCTCCTGAGAGAGAACCTTGTAAATTTGGCATGAAATTTGATCTTGGCCAACTCAAAGGACATAGAGACGACGAAAGGAAGAAACGACAGTTCTCGAGGAAAGGTCAAAGCGATTTAGATGTTGGCACATTAGAAAAACGAAGGACCGGATTAGGGTGGTGGCGGAGACCATCAAGGTGGTGCACTAAATAAGGTCGGGGTGGATATGGTGATTGTGGTAGTTGGCGGTTCACTGTTAGTGGAAAGAGTGGTTCGTGTTGCCTGTAAAGTGTAAGGCGAAGAATAGCGGGTGGTGGTGGTGGATTTGCAACTTGGCGACGTTTGAGGTAAAGAAAAAAAAAATCTCCAAGGCATAAAAGGTCAAAATGAAAATTTTGTGGGACATTTTGATAGAGACGTTCTTTCGCTTTGAAGGTTTTGGTAAGACAAGAGGCGCTCATTACACGGGAGTTAAGTGGATGAGTTTAAAGTCAGGGTTCTTAAAGTGCTGAATATTGTCAGAGAATGTCTGACTGCTAGATTATTATCATTATATGAAGTGGGAGGGTTCTTTATTTCTTTTTTTCTTTTCTTTTTTTTTTTTTTTTACCTGATTTCATATTTTTTCTAGACGTCAAATAAATCAAAATAATTTCATTCGAATGATTCCAAAGATGATTCAATTGAATATTTTTTCAAAGTCAATTTAAATAAAAAGTGAATCGTCTTCAACATTCGAATGAAATGATTTTTTATTTATTTGACGTCTACAACAAATATGAGATCAGGTAAAAAAAAGAGGGAAATGTTTGTCATCAAATCTTTTATTAGTTTCCTACTTTATCTCTCAATATGAATGGAAAAGTAAATATATTATCTTTAAAAATTAGAATTTAAATTAGTTTTAGATATTTTCCAATGTAATCTGAAAAAATAATTACAAATATGTGAAAAAGCTATATATATATATATATATATATATATATATATATTTACGTTATTTGAACTGCTTCGTGTTATTTGCGTATTTTCGTTCGTTTTGTTTCTTTAACGACATATCAACTCCTTATTGGTTAATTGAAGCCGAAATTTAATTTTCTTGGGAGCTTTCGAAGTAATAAAAATATCATGTTCTTCTGCTTTCACAATAGCATACATGGTAGATGATACTCAGCTTTTGTGCATATACATGTTTGTGCGGACATAATTTCTAGAGGCGGTGATATCTGTGTTTTATGTTGTAGTTTTTTTGAAGTTATATTTTGGAATAGTTTTATTTCTTTAGAAATTGTAGGGCATTATATGGACTAATGTCATGAGATTTCTCATGTTGGTTGTTTGATTTTGTTTAGTGGCTTATCAACTTCTATAGATTATTTAATGCCGAAATCTAAATATTCTTTATGTAATTTTATGCTTTCAAATACATTTTGTTTATAAATTTATACTTTCAGAGTAAGGTTATGTTTTTAGATATATATTTTGTAGATCATTGTTCGTAATTTTACTGAAAATATATTTTTACTGTTATATTGTCATTTTGCTATAAAAATGTACTATTGGTCCTTTTGCAATAAGAATATACTGTTGACTTTTGTTTGAGGGTTCACTATTTGCCCATGGCTGGGACCCAAACAGGTGCTACCACACAGGTCAGATTAGACTTGAAACAACAGCAATTAAGAGGTGGTTCCACGCCCTTCAAAACCTCCAATGTCTTGATCAGAGGCCTGGCTTCCGGTGTAGTTTATCGTCATACCCAGGACGCCTGCGTTGTAAGAGTTTAAATGTAGATTAAAACTTGCGTGCATGTTCTCAATGCATAAATGTCTTCTCAACTTAGAAGATTTGTTCAGAATGCTTACTATATCCTAATATGCTATTACTTAACTCTGTCTTCAAGGCAAGTAAATATAGGTATATCCCAATAGTGTAATATAAATAAATTCATAAAATCAGGTACCTTCAAAGATTCGCTATAAATGAGAATACATGATAAAAAATGCCCCAAACTTAATAAAAAAAAAAAAAATTATTGTCAAACTCTTTGTTATTATTAAGAGTAAAGATTAAAGAATATTTTAATTATTAAATTAGATTTTTTAATTCTTTTTATAACGTTCGGAAGTTTGGTTAAATATATCGTTTCTCCGGTGTCGACGTTGTACAATAAATTAGTATGTGAAATTTCGTCTTTCACAAAAACACTGATTTGGAATTTTTTGCAAAAATCAGGTAATTGTTGGATTTTAATGAAAATTCAGGACTTATTCACAAATGAAAGAAATTATTTTTGAAATGTTTCTTTTTTTTTTTTTTTTTAAGAAAATCTTTATAATTTTCTTTTACACATGTTACCCCCCATACACACTTTTTTAATATTATTAAATTCCAAGAAATTCTGTTTGTAGCACTTAATTATTTATATTAGTTATAAGGACAAATCCTCGGAGAATTTAAGTCTTGAAATCTTTTTAGTCAAATAGGACCCATAAAATAAAAAATGCAATCAAACTAGGACATTAAAAAAAAATTCTTAAGGCTATAGAGTCCATAATATATTTTATCCATAAAAGCAATTAAAAGCTTTTTTAATTAAAATATGTCTTAGTTTTATTGCATTTTTTAATTTTACAATTCATGGCAGAATTTCTGTGATTGGGGGTCCTGTTTATAAACATTAAACGATAGAAAAAAGAATTTCTCGACATTTTATGAATTAAATAAGTAGGGTGTGTAACAGGTGTAAAAAAAATTTTTTTTACAGAGATTTTCTAAAGAAATATTTAAAAAAAAATAATTTATTTATGAACAAAATCTTGAAAAATTCATTAAAATCCGACAATTATTTGATTTTTGTAAGAATTTCCAAAGCAATTTTTTTCATCGTAAAAAGACGTTCACCTTTTGTAAAACATTGTTGACGCCCCCCCCCCAAAAAAAAAACCTAGAATTTCTAAGGTTTCATGGACGATAAGATAAAATAACTTTTACATAAAAAATTACTTTGATCTTTCCTCTTAATAATAATGCAAAAACTTTTAACGATGACATTTTGTTTTTATTAAGTCTGGACCATTTTTACATCATATATCTTTTTTAGAAAATTTTGGAGGTGTCTATATAAATGTTTATTTCCTCTTGAATCATTAATAAAAAGGTGGTATAAAAACGTACTGTTCCCAGTATATAATACATATTGATCTGTGCAGGTTTATTATACTTAAATTTATTTAAATCTGAGTTGTTTTGATGGTTATAGTCACAAGGCTTCTGCTATTCTCATTTGAGACCTTCTTCAGTTGTCAATTATATTTGATAACTGTCTGTAAATTTTTGAACTCAATCTCTTATTCAATCCACAGGATTAGAGTGTTCTTACTTTGCTGTTCAATATATTCCCGCGGATACATAGTTTATATTTTTTAAATTATTATTATTACTTTTGATGTTACTGTTATTATCACCAGTTTTCCTGATTTGTTGATTTTGAGATTATTGAATATAATATCTTACAAGGAATGGTACAAGGATGGTAGAGAAGGTCAGAGAATATCGCCAATTTTGCCCTGGTGTTGACCAATGTCCGGTTTGACATAAATAGGTTGAATTTTATCAAAGTGTGTGAGTAGTGTCCACGAACATTTTTGTATTTCAGATCGTAAGGTGTTTCCTGAAAATTTCTTAATATATGTATACAGGGGTCCTCGACTTAGGACACTGTTCTGTTCCTACAAATCGACAAGCATTGCCTTTCTCTATCTAGCCTCATATGACAACGTATTCTTTCGCCGCGCCATTTATTTCCCAGTCGCGCTCTTTGCGTTGTATGTACAGCAAACGGCGTAAGTCGAAACAAGGTTAATGGAGATTGAGTCGTAAACACGAATCGTCATATGTTGGGATTGCCACAAGCCAGAAACTTAGTGTATTTTTTGTAATCATTCCCAGTGCTCCTGTTATTATCGGAATAGTAGTTGCGAACACTGTAATATTTTTTACCTTCTAGCACTGCTGAGAGGTCATGTTCATAACATTTTTTCAGTATGGTGAAGGTTATAATGTTGGCAAGCGTAAGTATTGCCTAACCTTATCATATTAATATTGAAGTTCATTTGCGGCTATGTTAGAACGCTCAACCAGAGGACTAAATGTTTCCTCAGCATTTGAAGAAATGTGACATTTGGTATTTGTCCTATTCATTAAAATTTCATTATTTGAGGGAGTAGAGGCCTATTGATGCTTGGGATACAACTATATGAAGTCCAGTATAATAAGTGTATATCGAGTACATGCATCATAGCCAATATATGTTATATGGTGAGAGGTTATGATAATATCAACTTTGCAGGCGAGGCCCTGTCATAAGATTGTCCTCAATCGTAAGTGTTCCCAAGTATCGAGACGTCAGTCCTGGATATTTCACCATTCAAACTTAAAAAAAATAAAACAAAACAACCTTCTCGGTACACAGACATAATGATCCCCAATTATTCCCCTTCATGAACAGGAATTCACAATAGGGGAGAAGCCCAACCGGTTAAATTGTGCAACTGACCAGCATATCTGTGATACCTAATGGGGTTTATTTACTAATAGTCCATTTTAATTCGCAGAGATAAAACATGTTCACACCTAATCAAATAAGATTAAAAGCTACGGGATTCATGCCTGCCGTAACATGAGGGTATTTATTGTTGTTGTTGTTATAATAATAATAGTAATCACTTCAGCTTTTACATGTTTCGGCCGGGTGATGATGATGGTCATATCTCAGCTTCTACCCGCAGCTTTGAGGCACAACACTTAACTTATTTCATGTGCTGTTACATTTAGCTTTGCTCCCTGCACACTTCCATTGATGCCCGCTATCACCAAGGCGTTTTATGTGGCAGTCAGATTTCTGGAGATACGCCAGAGTCAACTTGTGTTGTTGTTGTTATTGTTTTTTTTTTTGTTTTGTTTTTGTTTTGTTATTATTATTATTTCTTCTTTTTCTTCTTCATACTTTTCCTCTTCTTTTTTCTTCTTTTTATTATTCTTCTTCTTTTTTATTCATTTTTATTCTTCTTCTTCTTCTTTTTATTATTCTTCTTCTTTTTTCTTCTTTTTTTATTCTTCTTCTTTTTCTTCTTCTTCTTCTTTTTTCTTCTTCTTCTTTTTTTCTTCTTCTTTTTTCTTCTTCTTTTTTCTTCTTCTTTTTCTTTTTTCTTCTTTTTTCTTCTTCTTCTTTTTCTTCTTCTTCTTTTTTTTTTCTTCTTCTTTTTTTCTTCTTTTTTTATTCTTTTTTTATTTTTCTTTTTCTTCTTCTTTTTTCTTCTTCTTCTTCTTTTTTCTTCTTCTTCTTCTTTTTTCTTTTTTCTTCTTTTTTCTTCTTTTTTTATTCTTCTTCTTTTTTATTCTTCTTTTTTTATTCTTTTTTATTCTTCTTCTTTTTTCTTCTTTTTTTTATTCTTTTTTATTATTATTCTTCTTCTTTTTATTCTTCTTCTTCTTTTTATTATTTTTTTCTTATTCTTTTTCTTCTTCTTATCTCTCTTCTCATTCTTTTTTCTTCTAGTAGTAGAGTTAGAGAACATGTTTACGAAGTCTAATACAGGTCGAGTATCCTTTATCCGAAAACTTTTCAGACGTTGACATGACTTCCTACATACGGGAAATTTCACAAAGCACTGAGAAGGTTCCTAGGTGATGTGCAGCTGTTGTAAGTGACTACATCAGCCCTGGGTGGGGGTTTCCTGCCCAGGTAAGCAGCCTACGTTGACCCCAATCTTTTGTTAGCAATCGTCACTGTAACACCTTCGTCCTTGGATTATTTACCAGGTATTTCGTGCTCAGAGAGATATTACTCAAAATCTAAAAAATTCCTGAAAATATTCATATAGGTAGTGAAAATAAAAAAAAAATAAAGCATTTTTATCAATATCACAGAAAGTTAAACTACTACATTGGTTTTTCCAAGAGTTTAAGTGTAAAGAGACTGAGTTTGGCGTTGGAACAACCGTCATATACGGAAACAGAAAGTGAAATTGTTAGATTTTTATGCTGAAAATGATGAACAGAAAGGAATGAAAATAGTAAGTCATGACACGAAGCAAAAAATGATGATCCCGATCGTATATTAGTGGATGGATTCGTTAGTGTCGGAGTGAACGTATGCCGCTTATATAAAATATCTTCAAGGTATATGTATAAGCTATGTTATGATATGGTGTTTATGCTTGGGTTCCATTTCCAAGTTGCCCCATTTTGTAGGTGCTGTTGACAAATTAAATAGCCTGTATCCCCCCCCCCCAAAAAAAACATCCGAATGCCAAAGCACTTCCGACCCCAAGAATTTCGTATAAAGGTTTCTCAACATGTATATCCATCATGACAGCCGGATAAGTATCTCCCTGGCGCTTGTGTGACAGTACGCGATATAATGACAGGTCTTGATAAAAATCAGTGCATTATCTTGCAGATGGGGTCCAGTTAGAAATATTTTCATGTTGGTTAACCCAGTATGCTCAGATGGTTTCCATTTGAGGATGTTCCCAAATAGATGTTACTATTAAATCAATTTGGCTGCTTTATGCTTCAAACTTAAAAGAACAACTTTCTCGATGCCCGGCCATGATGTTCCCTCACCATTACACCCGCTTATGAGAAGAAAAGCAAAGTTCATCTTCCCCTAGTGGCCATGCCCAATTGGTTTTCGCTATTCCCCTAAAAAAATGTAAAAAATCGAAAATATATTTCCCCAAGTTATAAGTTTTACATATGTACTTGTCGAGTTTAATTAGGTTTGTCTATTTCCATATGAAAACAGGGTTCTAATTGAGATAGTTGCTTGACTTTGGCACTTCTGAAATAGACTGATTCCATCATAAAAACAGGGAATTCCACTTTTTACACGGATATAATTATTCTGAATTTAGGTAATAATTTCCCTGATAATGAAACAAGTGAAAAATAGGTTTGGTTTGGTTTACGGCATATCAACTTAAATGGGTTACTTAATGCTGACAAAATTTTTATTTCTTGTAATATTTTTTCTTCAAAAATGTATTGCTGTTAATATATTTTTTTACGAAGTATTTCTGGTATTAAAACCTATTTTTAAACTTACATAGTGTTTTGAGGCCAGCTCGGGAGGATAACTATTTACATATAGTTGGGATCCTAACAGATGCTACCACCCTGGGTCAGGGTAGACCTGGGAACACCAGCAATTAAGAGGTGGCTCCACGCTTCTCAAAATCTCCTGATCAGAGGCGTTGCTGTTAGACGTAGTTTATCGTTTACCCAGGACGGGAAAAATAGCGGGGGAAAGAAACTCCATCTGATAGCAGTTCATTTTATAATCTGTTTTGTATTCATGTATCCTTGGAAGCAAATCTTCTCTTTTTCCTTATTATTTACTATGACTTCCATCATTGGGTTTGAGACATTGTGATCAATGTGTGTACTTGATAGTTCCTGGACAACTGAACCAGAAGTAAATAAACAGATAACAACTGTCCTTTGTTTAGAAATTTAACTTTAAATAGCTTAAAATTAAACACCAGTAACTGTTTAATTTTAAGCTGTTTAAAGCGTCTGTTTTTCACTTGTGCCATTATTAGCATTCACCAATTATTCTAGATTAGCATTCATTATCCCTACATTAAGCCGTGACATTTAACACAATCGAAAAATTTTCATTATTAGTTAATTTAGAAGTGGGATCCTATTCAAAATAACGATACACTACAATCGATCCCTAACTTTGAAAAGTTATAGGGAGTGTCTGAAACTATGCTTTCTTTGTTGGTATCGGCGTACGAAAAATGTTTCTCTTACAAAATTTTCACAAAAGAATAAGCAAATATATACATTTCTGTGTTTGCTTTTAAAAAATATCTTTAAAAAAAGTAATGAAATTTATTTCCTCAGATTTCTAAGGATATAGATATTGTTCATTTTTTTTAACAAAGGTTTTATAATTAAAAAAAACAAAACAAAAAAAAAACATTTCTTCAAATATTTCAAAAGAATCGTTAACATTCAAGTGGAGGTTGGTGAATTTTCAAATTTACCTAAATAAAAGTATCCACCTGTTTATTCTTCATTGACGTAAATAATTAGCTTTCTTAAATATTAAAATAAATAGATAGATAAATAAAAGCCTTTAAAATATTCTGAAAATTAAAAAAAAACGACGGATATCAATGACGTTAACACAGGTTCAAACGTGACAAAATGTCGGATTCGTTTTACACTGTATCTCAACTATGAACATGAACTCTCTTCTAAATCCGTGACTAATCAATATTTTTATTTTTTAACAAGTATCGCTGTCTAAGTGACGTTTAAAGAATGCTAATTAACAAAAATTATCCTCCCCCCCACCAAATTTTTCCTATTTTTTTACGAGACATCCAGTCTACATAAGTCCACTGCAGTTTCTTCTTAAGTCGTTATTTGAGTCCAGCTTTTAGTCACGATTTCGAATACAAACAGGAATACCTTCTGTCCATTAATCATCTGAGAGACCCCTCTCTGCTTTCTATCAACATGGCTGATGCTATTCCCAAAGAAAGTGATTCCTTGCGCCTTTTTCGGCATAAGGTTATCAGCTGATATGATGTAGAAAGACTACATTGAATCCATTGTTAATCAGTTAAGAAAGTTGGTTCAATGCGTCGAGCGAAACAATTTTTCTCTCTGGAATCTATCTTGCATATCTATAAGTCTGCCATTCGTCCATGCTTAGACTATTGCTTCCATATATAGTCCGGTGCACCTACTATTTTTCTGGTGCTTCTTGATAAGATCCAAAGAAGCATCAGCAATATTATTGGTCCTGATCTGACTTCACGGCTTCAGTCACTTATTCGCCGCCGTAAGGTTGCCTCTCTCTGTCTTTTCTGTAAATAATTCCATGGTAAATGTCCGGATGACCTCTTCGCTATGGTACCTAGACTGTATGAATTTAAGCGCAGTACTAAACTGGCGTCGAGATCTCATCAATTTACAGTTGAGCTAGCTAGATAGAGCCGTAACTTCTAAGCTAATAGTATCTTATCCCGCACTTCTAGCTTGTGGAACTCCCTCCCGCTTCCATGCTTTCCAACCAACTTTAATCTGCAAAAAATTAAATGCAATTTCAATCGCTATCTACTGACCTCATGATTCTTCTCTTTCTCTTTCTCTTCATTACTGATGTTTTTGGTCTTAATTCCCCCACACCCTGTAACCCCTTGCGTACTAGTAGCTGTACTGTCTTGCTTGGGGGTGAAAATACCATGAAAGTGTAAACATAGGTTTTAATACCAGAAATTCTTTGTAAAAAAATTATTACCAGCAATAAATTTTTGAAAACAAGATATTACTAGCTCTACATTTTTGGAAAAAAATATTATCAGCAATAAAAATTTTGTCGGCATTAAATATCCCATTGAGGTTGATATGCCGTAAACCAAAGTAAATCTGAATAGACTGGGTTGTCCTATAATTTAACTCCTAGCTGGTGGGTGATGGGGTTATTTGTGCGTAAGTGAATGCAATGAATTCCACTGTAATTCTAACTCGTCCTCCTCATTACAAGAAATTATCCATTACACCACCTGCACATCACCGTATCAATCGAGATTAGTTATCATCTCATTCTCTAACCATTAAACTAAACTGGCAAATACTGGGGAAAATGTATGTCATTATTTTAGAAAAGAAACATATAAACGGAAGGCTAGCATATTTTTTTTTTTTTTTTAGTGGTGGTGGGGAGTATAGAGAAGATGATTGAGTCGCAAAAATGCGACCTCCCACCTCACTTAATTTCGATTTGCCCAAAAAGCAAAAAAAAAAAAGAAAAAACAGGATGTGGTTTGCATGGGCTGGTCGGGAAGAGAAAAAAAGATTCACCCATCTTGAAGTTTCTCTGACCTTCATACGAGATGTTCAACTGTAAATTTCTGTTATACTCTGTCTATGTACGAACTAACGTGTCTTAAGTGAGGTGGTCTGGTAACATTCTTTAATGTAGTCAGAGGTAGTGGGGTGATAATTTACAAAGATCTTGAAGGAAAAGTGATTTGGGGTTTGGTGTAAGAGTTTGGGAAGAGTGGAGAGAGGAAAAAAAAATAAGGAGTTTCCTTGTTCTGTCGTCCCGTTTGCTTCTCTATCTGTCTACATATACATGTTGGTAAGGACAAACCGAACGGTTTTTTTGATAAGACATTTTTTGGCTATCAAAGCTGAGGAAGGACGTCGCGGATGGTTCAGCCATATTCGAACAATAACGCATTTGTTTCAAAACCTCTCTCGTAATTATTCTTTGATTTTTTTTTTTTTTTTTTTTTTTTTTTCATAACTTTTATTTCTTGACGTTTACTTTATCTTTCGTCATTCTTTTTTTTTCTTATTGCATCTCTTTCGATCAGACACGTTCGTTTTGATCCTTAGATACACAATTCTGTTTAAAACGAGTATCGTTATATTTTTATGCGCCGTTTCCGTTCAGGATGAAGGCGAACATGACTCTCCACTACTTTTTATCCTTCGTTGCTCAAAGCAATGTTCCCCTCTACTATCCTAACACAGTCTCTCTTCTGTCAACCTTTTATACAAACTTTAATGTATTTTGTGCCTAATACATTTTCTCTATTTTTTTCATATTCTGTATGTTTTCTGTTTTTCTCATTCAGACATCTTCATTATTTTCTTTATATTTCCTCTTTCACATTCTCTGTCTAGGTCTTTTTTTTTCTCTTTCATTTTTCCTTCTGATATTTCACTCTCGCTATTAAGTACTACCTCACAGTTGCCTGTTTTATTTGCTAAGCTTTGCTATCGCTGACACAAGGTCATGTACAAGCTGTCTATAATAAATGATTTTTTTTTTCAATCTATCTTCTTCACACTTGAGCATTTATAAATCTACCATTCGTCCAAGCATTGAATATTGGTCTGGTACTCTTGCTGTAGATCTCTATAATCTTGGCTAAATCCAAAGAATGGTCTGTAATGTAATCGATCCTGACCAAACAATCTCAACTTCAGTCACTTTCTCACCAACGTGACTATCTTTTCTACAAATATCTTCATGGTAACTATTCTGATAAGTTTTTTTTTCCCTGGCACCTCGACTACATGAAATTAAGCATGCTACTAGATTAGCGAACAGGTCTCATCGTTTTATCATCCTGGGTAAGACGATAAACTACGTCCAACAGCAATGCTTCTGATCAGCAGGATTTGAGGAGCGTGGAACCACCTCGTAATTGCTGGTGTTCCCAGGTCTACCATGACCCGGTGTGGTAACATCTGTTAGGGTCCCCACTATGGGCAAATAGTTAACCCCCAAACTGGGGTCAAAACACTATGAAAATGTAAAAATAGGTTTTATTACCAGAAATACTTTGTAAAAAATTATTACCAGCAATACATTTCTGAAAAAAAAGAAATATTACCAGCAATAAAAATTGCCGGTATTAAATAAACCATTGACTTTGATATACCGTAAAACAAACTAAACCATACTAAATCACCGTTTTATTGTTGAACTATGCAACTGCCTCTTCCACTCTAACAGTTACTTTTCTCCCCCTTCTAGAACTCCCTTCCAATCTCTTGCTTCCTTGCCGCCTACAGTCGTTAAAAATTTAAATGCAATGTCAATCGCCATCTTCTGTCTTCTTTTTTTGTTCTTTTCTCAATCCATACCACTAAAGTCTTCTCATTCTCTTTCACTCCCTGTAACACCTTACGTTCTGGTGATACGATTTAAAAAAAAAAAAAAAAAAAACGCGCGAAATTTAGTTAAATTAGGTGTACCTGTAGAAATTCCACGGTGTTTTATAACACTGATTTTTTTTTTAGATTAAATTATAAACATAAAGTACTGTTTACTCGCTGTCAAGATTGACGTCAGAAATAAATTACTTATACATGCTTCTTTGCAATTTTAATTACTCATGGGAAAATAATTTCTGACACCGGTTACTATCTTAGCTTTTAATCAAACAAATATCTTATAACATTCAACGTTGAAAAGCGAAATCAAGTGGATATTTGTTTTTTAAATTTGGCTTAATAATTGAGCTCATCACAAAAAGATATATCGTATATATTCGTGTATAAGACGACTTCATATAGAGTGCGATCCCTGAATTTTTGAATATGAATTTTGACCACGCCAGAATAAAAAAAATACCTGTGTAGAGTGCAAAATCGGTCACCGAAAATACATGATTGTTAACCTCTTTAAAAAGTTACCTGTGTATAGTGTAAACCTCTTGTTATATTCATATGCAAATCTCCAGCATATAAATAGAAGTAGATATAACTGAAGGCTAAACTAATCCTGACCTTTGGGCACCTCGGCGTGGTGTAATGGTTAGGAAGCTTGTCTCGCTAGATCAGTTACAACAGAAAAGTGAGTTCGATCTTGTGCCACATCTAAGCTATGCTTGGAAAATAACCAACTTGCCTCCGAGGTAAGTAACAGTCTAACTCTCTGCCTTCGGGCGGAGAGGAACCCGGACGAGGCTTCGCCGAAGGACAGTCCCGTTCGGGGTGGTTGACTGCCCCTGAACCCGTTTATGCGGGTTCAAAGAGGGAATATTTTTGGCCGAGCCTACGGGCTCGGAAATCCCACGTTAAACCCGGCCTTGTGCCATATGTAACCCTCGTGGGGGTGGGCTAAATATTACTAATCCTGACCTTTTAGTTGGGATTGGTATTCATTGAATTTTAGCCCAATCTCCCAATGAGAATGCTTGCACGGTATGGCCGTTAGATCCACTTTAAACCGCGACCTTGCGTCACATCCGCTTGCGACGTGGGCCCCTTGGTTGATACCACTAACCCTGGCCTTGAAGACGAAGCTACTAGAGAAATAGTAGTGAATACTTCTAATTATAGTCTACAATATTCTAATGAGAGCTTTTATCCAAGAAAAAAGTAGAATATATGCCAGGCATGTTCTTGCAACCAGAACTCAACAGGGTGGAGAAACTTTGGAATAATATTTTCAAGCATTCCCCGTTCTGGCGAAGGATTACAAATCCAAAGATGTTACTGCTCAAGTTTTTAAAAAAAAATTGAAGCTAATAAGTCGCTTTTATTTCTGGATTATCCGCACCTCTTATTTTTCCCGTCCTGTGTATGACGATAAACTACATCCAACAGCAAGGCCTCTGATCAGGAGGTTTTGAGGAGCGTGGAACCACCTCTTAATTGTTGGTGTTCCCAGGTCCACCTTGACACGGACTGGTAGCAACTGTTAGGGTCCCAGCTATGGGTAAATAGTTAACCCACAAACTGTCAAAACACTATGAAAGTGTAAAAATAATTTTTAATACCAGAAATAGTTTGTAAAAAATGTAATTGCCAGCAATAAATTTTTGAACAAAAAAGTTATTACTAGCAATAAGTTTTTGAAAAAAAAAAACTTATTACCAGCAATACATTTTTGAAAAAAGATATTAGCAGCTATACTTTTTGAAAAAAAATGTACAAGCGATATATTTTTGAAGAAAAAATATTCCCAGAAATAGATTTTTGAAGAAAAAAAAATTACCAGGAATACATTTGAAAAAAAGAAAAGAAAAATGTTACCAGCAATAAAAATCTTGTCGGCATTAAATAACCGATTGAGGTTGATATGCCAAATCTCCTATTTTTATTTTTTGCGTAAAAAACTGATAATAAAATCGCGCACTATACTCGAGTATATGCGATAGAAAATGAAAAGGCCAAGCTGAAAATCCCCCCTGCTATACTCTGAGCTATTTAACCGAAATGATAAAATGATTTTCTTCACTTATTCGCCAACAGCACACGGGTACGGCACGTTAATGTTTTTTTTTTTTTTTTTTAAATAATTCACGACACAATTATCCAAAATAACACGTTTATTAAACTTATATAAAAATCCCGTCGGAAAAGTTATTTGGACCGTGATGTTTATTTTATAAGTTGAAAAATTCCCGCGGGCTTCTATTATTCCACAAGGCACCTGTATGTAGAAGAAAAGAGTACTTGGAATTGGAAACGAGTCGGAAATAGACAACTATGTCAAATGCAGTACATGACCTACGAAGAATCTTATGCGTGTAACACCAAAAAATGTGACTGTTCGTGTATTAAAGATGGAAACTAGACTTCAAGAGGCAGGATAATGTTTCTTTTGTTTAAAATCCTTAAATTGGCCGATTCTCAATGGTAGCAATGCAGAAGGAAGAATACTTACTCAAAGGGGTTCGACAAATTACGCCATAAATATCTGTTGGAACTGCTCAGCAACTTTGACATATTTGGGAAGAATATTAGAATAATCAAGAACCTATACTGGAAGCAAACGGATAGACAATCAGTTCAGAAAATATACAAAAACAGAAAGTGGTTTAAGACAAAAAGGTATTTCTCACCGGACTTATTCAACCTATAAAACGAGACAATACTGAGAGAATTAGATGTCCTACCGGGATTCATTATTGACAATCACAATCTTAACAACACATGATATGTTGTTAAGATTATGTTAACAGTGTTGGTAGCAGGCACGAAAAGAAAACTACAAAAATTCCTAGAGAAGGAAAGGAAATAAAGCGAGAAGAAAGGACAAAACATAAAAGTCCAAGGAGACAAAATGCATGGTTGTTAGCAAAAGGACGAGCCCCAAATTAGAATTACAAATCGGAGATACCAAAATCAAATAAGTACAAAACTTAAATATTTGAGAAGTGTTCTAACAGAGAAGGGAAAGTGTGTAACTGAAATCCAAAGACGCATTAGGATGACCAAAGACGCATTAACAAAACCTAAATAGAGTATTTGCTAAGCTTTGTTATGGCTGACACAAAGTCATGTACAAGCTATCTAATAAATGAGTTGTTTTTTTTGTTTGTTTTTTTTTTCATTCTATCTTCTTCACACTTGGCATAAGATTCTTCGTAAGGCATGTACTGCATTTGGCATAGTTCCATCGTTTCCAATTCCAAGTGACAGAAAAACTGCGTTAGGAACAAAGAAAATTTAATGAACTGTGATATATCTCCTCCTATATGGTAAGGAATGCTGAAAAATTTCCTCGCAGATGAAGAAGACTTGAAGCAACAGAAATGTGATTCTACAGAAGGACGCTGAGAATACTATGGCCCGAACATGTGAACAACGACGAAGTTTTAGAGAAAATAGGTGGGGGGAAAGGAAACTTCTACATAACATTAAGGATAGACAGTTGAAATTTCTGGGGTTATGAAGAATGAATGCTTGAAAAAATCAGTGATATTAATATTAACTATAGTTCATTAATATCATCAGCCATTCATTATTAATGAACTATAGTTAATATTAATTTTCGTGCTTCTTTTTTGCTACTTACTCTCTCGGTTAAGTTTGGCTCTAATTTTCACATGGTCTTTTATTTTTCTTGGGTAAAATGTCTTGAATAACTCTTCAGTTCTTTGTCTAACTTTCATATGTCCAGACATAATGTCTTCTTTCTATTGCAAAACCTTCATTTTAACCTCGTCTTACTGCGTCATGATTGATTTTATTTTTCCTTTAACTATTTTTTAAAAGTTTTATTTGCATCTGTAGAATCTTTTTGGTAACCTCTGCAAGGACCTGTTTGTGTCCTCACATTTAGCTTTTGTGAGAATATGTGCAACAATTGAGGATATTTTAAGGCTAGCATTCTTGCTACATGCATTGAATTGGTCAGAAGTTAACCTGCGATACTGATAACGTATCCCGAGTTAACGGTATTCACGATAAAATGATTTTTTGCGTTTGTATTTTGTTTCTTTTGTTTGTCTCTTTTCTGTTTTGTCTTTTTTGTTGTTGTTTGATCATAATATTGATGTGCTAGATCCAGGCAGATGCATCCACTCCTAAATGCTGAAATCTCTTAATGTTCTATTTTTCTTGAAAACTGTCCTTGTTGAGTCATTCAAGTTGGCAATATGACCTTATCATGCGACTTCGAAGGAAATATATTGGGCGTTTAGGCATGTGTTACACATTGATCATTAAAAGAACTGTTAGATGATTCAACAATGTAAACGATTTTGAATTAAACAAATCATAAGATTAGGATGCTAAGCAGCTAGAGGAGCGAGCTGACTTTCCCAATCTGATGTGGTTCTTCAGTTTGCATTTGTATCAAACAACGGTAGTTTGTACTTCAAAAAAAAAAAAAAATAATGGTTCATATATTCGAAAGTTTCTCAAAGCAAAATATTTTAAGGTCTACGATGAGCTGGTGAAAACTTCTTCGGCCGACATATTTCTTGATATATTATTTACTTTATATATTATTCAAGGACACATTGCACAGTGGATAAAGGCGTTGGTTAGATCCAGTGATAGGACCCAAAGAATGTGAGTTCAATTACGGCAGTGGAGAACTTTCAGAGGGAAATTAGCAGGAGATAACGGACATCCATTAAACATGGCACGTGGAACTAGAACAGTCTACCCCAGTGAGCGAAATAAAGGTTCAGTTCGACATTCCAACCACCTGAAGAAGGCTGGAGCGTACAACGACCGAAACGTTGTAATAAATATGGCGACAAAGATGAGGACAATAGTCCGAATAATGTAAATAATGTACATAATACCTCATCTCAGAAAGATAGACATATTTCTTGATATATTGCTAAATGATCAAATAAAATATTTTTAAAGCAGTTTCTTGGTCGGGCTACGAATGTTTCAGTATTATCTTCTATAATAGTGAAAATGATTTCAAATCTATTGTTTGGTTGTTGAGTATTTGTCTAAATTTAGTATTTGACCCTCGTTAGGATTTATGTGCACTTGTATAACGGTTGTCAGAGTTCAAAGGTATATTGGCGTTCCTAGTTCAAATTTCAGTCGTTGCGTTTAAGTTAATTTTTTTTTTTAATCAATTCACCTCAATCAAAGTTATAATATCACTAAGACTCAAGGTAGTGAGAAAAAATGAAAATACTTTAGAAGGAATCCGAAACACATTCCTAAAGAGAAGAAAAAGGGATAAACCTCTACTCCTGTTCAAAAGACTGGGGAGAAATGCGAACCCATCTACTGCATTGAAGATTCATTTAACTGGGTCCTACCTGAAAAGGTTATGCGCTAGGTTTATCAAAACCTAACACTCCATTGCGTACATCTGTTTGAGATGCATGTACTTGTTACACTCTTATCAGATTGAACGTCATAATTGGTATATTTCTAACTTGTTTATATCTCTAAGATGAAGTATTCTGATTACTTACATTATTTATATTGTTCGGACTGTTATTCTCATCTTCATATTCACAAATTTTCGGCCGTTTTATGCCCCGGACTTCTTCAGGTGGTTGGAATTTTGAACCGAACCCTTTATTTCGTCCACCGGGGTTGATTGTTCTATTTCCACGTGCCATGCTTCTTCCAGATGTCTCAGTTATTTGCCTTTGACTCAACTCTCCAAGTTTTTTGGTCCACCGCTGATGTAGCCCCTGCAGTAGTGGATAAAGGCGTTGGTTAGATCCAGTGACTAGACCCAGAGCTGTGAATTCAACAACTGGCTATAGCAGTGGTGAACCAAAAAAAAAAAAAAAAAAAGGGGGAGTTGAGTTAAAGCAAAATAACATTCGGAGGAGACATGGCACGTGGAACGAGGAAAATCTACCCCGGTGGATTAAATGAAGGGTTCGGTTCAAAAATCCAATCACCTGAGGAAAGTCGGAGCGTACAACGGCCGAAACGTGACAATTATGGCAATAAAGATGATGATGACAGTCCATATAATGTAATATATTTCTAATCGTAGATTTGTGCTCTCTTCCTCACTTTTTTGATCTACTGCTATCTCATTCAATAATAATAATAATAATAATAATAATGATAATAATAATAATCACCTCCTTTCTGTTCGTATCAATTTGTTGCAGTCCGTTCCTATTAATCAGTCTATCTATCTAGCTATCCAAGTTATGGAGTATCTGTCTTAGATTGCTCCATTTATTTTCTGCTTTCAGTTTCATTGATTTTGATTTTTTAATTTTATTTTAACTTTCATGATCTCTTCCTCCATAATTATCCAGCGCCACCTACGCCCTCATCTCTCTTTTACTAGTCAGCTTCAGGAATTTAATTTCCTCTTTTTATAGATAATAAAAAAAAAAACCCTACTCACTTAGTTTGACGGATGCAGAACCCACAATAACCAGAGTGATCTCAAAGGCCTCTGGGCATCTTTTGATACGAAGAAAAATATTCGACTTATCTTCATCTTTTGAATCGAATTTATAAATCAAATTAAAATTATCGTAACATCTTCCGACATCTTTCTTATTAATTTCTCTAAAAAGTTAAATACTATAAAAAAAAAAGTCACTAGTAAAAAAAAAAAAAAAAAAAAAAAGATAAATTTCCTTTAGAATTTGTGGAAATATGTTGAGATGTAAATTTGTATAAATAACATGAAAATTCTTGCTGAATTCTTTCCCTCAAAATAAGGGGAGAAAAGTATTTAATACACACTAGAAAACTAAAAAGGACATCCATCTGACAAACTGTTCTTCATTTAAACATTTTAAAAATTTAATTTTTCTATTATAATGGCGGTATACATATTCCACAAATCGAGTAAAGAATTTTTTAAACCTACTGACAGGTTTAAAATTTAGGTTGTTGCATATATCAGCAATAAAAGGTTAGTCTTATTAATGAATTCAATTCTTATAAGTCGTAAAATGATCGATATTTCTACAAGCGTATATTCCTTCCGAAACAACATGACTCCGCCAGAACAATTTAACTTGGTCTTTTACAGGGCTGGAAGAGTGGAAATCCGATAAAGATTAAACAATATTTTTTTAAATTAATTTGAACAAAGCGTATGCGAACGATTGCAGGTCATAATATATGATTGGAAAGTAACAAAATTATACCTGATAAATTACATACCTCCTCCAAGCATATTGCGTTATTTCTTTTTTACAGGGCTTTAGCGGAAACTTACTTCATTAGAATATCTGTATATAAAATTCTGTGACTTCCGTTAGCCTGTCAGTCCGTCACACCCCCTAAAATAGCCAAACATTAACCGACCGAAACCAAATTTTGGAGAGAAGTACAAAAAGATAAGTGAGGTATAAGTACAGTTGGTTTTACGCGGGCGCATAGCTTACTACAATAATTTTTCATTGTTTGGAAAGATTAAAAGTTTTAGTAACCTACAAAATACACCCAGTATTTTAAAAACAGTGTAATATAAATAACACTTATTCAATAAAAATGCAACATTGTTTTTTTTTTTTGTATCTTTTCTTTAAGATTTTATATACAAGAATCCAGTTTGCTAGAACAATAAACAAATCACAAGGCCAAATGCTTCAAAAAGTTGACTTTTGGTTACAGAAAGAAATATTTATGCATGGCTTGTTGTATGTTGCATGCTCAAGTGTAAAAAAAAAAAATCCCTAAGAATTTATTCTTCGTTGTTAAAGAGGGGGGGGGAAGAAATTTTATTTAAAAATATTGTTTACCACGAAGTCTTATGAAATTAAATTAAAGAACTTATTAAACCGTGATGTAGATTTTTTTATCAAAGTATTTTTCCAAACAAATCAGCTTATTCAAGTTTCATCGATTGGTTTGCGAAATTGAACCAAACGTAGAATTCTGTAAATCGTGACAAAAACAATATTAGCGATAACTTCAACAATGCTAAATAATGTGACTATTTCAAGAAAAATTTGATATTCAGAAAAAGGGGATTTCATACGCTTGTCTCTTACTGAATATGTTATTACTGTATAGCTGTTTTGGATCTAAATGAATTAGAAATAGTCAGTAGTTCTTCAGGTGATTTGAGCATGATTTTCAGTTTCTACTTGAAAATTGCTAGCGTGGATGCGCTAAGGTAAAAGTTCTACCTGTCTATCACTCTCAAGGCAAAGAATTTAGATCTTGAAACCGTTTTCGAGTGCTTTTTTTATCAATTTGTGAGTGACGACACACTTTGAGAAGGTTAAGAAAAGTTTCACTTCAAATTTGTAGTAGCCATTTTGTATTTTGGATATCTCACACAGACCAAATATGGCAAAAAAAAAAAAAAGAATGAAGATATTCGTTTCGCTAATTCTATAGAAGATTGATACTGATGTATCTGGAAACTTTTCGAGAAGGTATTATATCATCATTTAATCGTAATATTTTGACCTTAGGAGTAAGATGACTTTGCGTCAGTTGGAAACATAAAAAGGACAGTTGCTAAGAGTAAAAATAGCAACTCCAGAGCATTGTCAGTTTCGGAACGCATTCTGATATGGATATTCTCTTGGTTGCTATCTTCGTTTGAGTGGGGGCGGGGATACCTGATCAAGTCCTTCGAGAATCAAACTGTCTTCATTTGTGTTGGCAGATTTCCCTTAAGAGGGAGTCAACATCATCGACTTTTTACTAAAAGTAAAAAGTATTACATAGTTATGGACAAACACACACACATATATATATATATATATATATATATATATATATATATATATATAATATATATGTGTGTGTGTGTGTGTGTGTTCGAAATTAATGTCCTATTTTAGAATAAACCATTTTTCTTTTCTAATATATCATAATAATAGTTGCACAAAATATTTTACTCATTCTTAATGATTAAAGCACCCTCTTTCTTAATTGTATATTAGTCTATTTGAGAATTTAACTTAAAACATTCTATTCCCCTCAATATTGATCATGAAAAAAATAAGAGATGCGTTTACTTTTTTTTGCACGACTTCAAACTTGATTATAATGCTTCTCAAACTGCTACCCACATTAACAGAGGAACGAGCGAAGGATCCATTTTTAATCGGTTAGTACGGTGTTGGTTTCTGAAGTTCCGCAGTGGGGATATGAATTTTGATGATGAATGCAGTAGAGGACGTCGATCTGCAATTAACAATCAACATCTGAAAACACTAATCGAATAAGACCCACGTCAACGACTCAGATAATGCGTGTCAGCTTTTCAACAATATTGGGTCATCTCAAGAAGATTGACATGGTGAAGAAACTCGATAAATGAGTTTAACATGAACTCTGTGAAAATCAAAGAGTTCAATGTTTTGAAGTGTGTTCGTTGCTGCATCTGTGAAATTCTAATGATCCATTTCTTGATCGAATTGTGACATGTGATCTGAAATGGATCCTTTATGACAATTGTAAACAATCGACTCAATAGATTGATTATGACAGAGCACTCAAACATATTCAAAAACCGAAATTGCACCAACAGAAGATTATGATGATTGTTTGGCCTTATCCATTATAGCTTTCTGGAATCTAACCAAAGCATCACTGCCAACAACCGGATGACTTGCGCATTCACTTAAGTAAAATGCGACCGGTACTAGCTAATCGACGAGGTCCAATGCTGCTTCGGGCATAAATCACCTTGTAACTCGACGGTAGAATCGTATAGATGTTCAGGGTTCGTATTTTGACTGATCTAAACAATTTAAATACGTTAATGCAAGTATAAAAAAAAAATCAGACATTATTTTCTGAAAAACTTTATGGATTTAACTGATTAAAATAAATAAATAAAAAATTCCTTTTGATGAATATATACGAAGGAGCGCAGTGAGAAATACAGTTAAACATATAACCTGGTTGATAAAACGTAAATGAAAATCTATGATAGAGATATACAAAAATTACATTTATTATTCTTTGCAGTAAGCTTTTCCGTGTCGCCCATAGATCGGCTTGTCACGCACATCGCTGTCCGCATTTCCGACACATTACCCACCACCTGAATACGCTCACAGCCTTTGTTTGATCTCCGAAAAGGTTCAGAAGAATCGATTCTTATCAGTGAATGCACATCGTTTCGCATAAATAAATTCAGTGAAATGCCCCTGGTTCGGAATCACTTTCATGTCTGATGCTATTTTGTCAGACTGCTATCTTCAAGAAAAAAATAACTAAAAGTTTATCACAAAGGGCTCGGAACCAAGAAACATTTGAACAATCTTTTTTACGTTCATTAAATCAAGAAAAGATGACACTTTACGCATAGAAGAAAAAAACAATAAAATCTAAAAAAATGATCTTGTCAATCTTGGACAATATATATATATATTTCGAAGAGGATAGAATCCAGGTAGAGCTCAATGTCCTAGGTAAAGCAAGACTATAATATAAAAGGCTCAAACACTAATATTCCATGGTTATACTTTATTACATTGCAATCGTAATTACGATCTAATTCATCATACCTACAAAGGAATTTGTAGGTCTGATGACTTGGATCTTGATTACGATTCCAATGTAATAAATTATAACCATGGAAATATTAGTGTTTGAGCCTTTTATATTATATATAAAAATTTCGTTGAAAACGACTGACAAGGTTGAGTTTTTTTTTTATATATATAACTTCTCATGTGTTCTTGTAATTTTTTTTTCTTTTCAATATGTAAAAATAATCCGAATGTTTTCCAAGCGCTTTCGGCTATACTTTTAGCCATTATTAAGGATTGATTTTATTTTAATGTATTTAAATGAGACATAGCTCAATTTATGTACATATTTAGGTACATATTTAAATACACATGGAGAGCTACCAAACTCTATCCGTAACATACTCGTTGATAATACAAATATTATCCACATGTACAAAAAGGCTAAAAATAATGGAAGCATTAATAATAATAATAATAATAAAAAACAAGAAAAAGCCAACACTCAATAATACAATATACTGACCGTGTTTTGAAAATAAAACGTTCTTATAACTCTCAATATAAAACAATGCATATATTCAGTTAAAAATAAAATTAATCCTTGATAATGATTAAAATTATAGCCGAAAGCGCTTCAAAAACATGTGGACAATTTTTATATAATTTATGTCCTGAAAAGAAAAATTATACGAACACATGAGAAATTTTATAAAAAAAAACCTCAACCACCAAAACTTGTCAGTATTTTTCAATGAAACTTGAATAAAAGAGGGACTGCTGTCCAAATACACACACACACACACATATATATATATATATATTTATATATATATAGATATATATATCCCGTAGCAATACTGGTAAATTTAATTTTAATTGTAAAAGAGCTTTTTGTTTTTCTTTCATATTTTTGTGTCTCTCCCTGCCCATCCTATCTTGTTTGCTATTCCGTTGAAAGCAACTGGCGTATTTGTCGGCGCTTTCAAAATGTTCAAAAGAGACATTCAGTTGTTCGTTATGCAGTACTCAATGAATAAATTTCAGCACCTTCTAAGTAGACCGTCATTCATCATTCGTATACTGTTTTGCCCAATCACATGGATATATTTGAGAATTTCTTCATTTTCTGACCACGAAAGATAGTTGGAATATCTTTCACACACACACACACACACACACAGCTATCTAACATTTTGGATATTTTAACAACAGCGGCGAAAGAACTGTAGCCGTGATAATTATCGCTACACATTTTATTAGGTAACTTTATACACGCCGAAGATGTTTAAACTAATTGTTATGGTTAGCAATTTTCACTGTGATCGAATAATGAGTTTATTTTTCTATATATCTGTAGATCTCCATCCTTTATCTATACAGGTTTCTGTCGCTGTCCCTCTCTCTCCTCGTCTTTTGTGTCTTTCTTTCTCTCCCTACACACATACATATATTACTCCAAGCCTTCTTATACTTTAATGTGTATTACGTCTGTAGACTTATTGCACATTAAACATAATACACTGTTAAATAAATAAAGATGGACGTCCTTTTCAAATAAATATCCACTATAATAAATTTTGAAGTAATAAAAATGTCTGATAAAAAATAAATCCATTAATTCTTTAAGAAAATATTATTTGGAATTTGTTATATTTATGGGTACGGATAATGTGGACACAACGGTCAACTCTGCTTTGTGACTGTTTTCAAACCTCTGTGCTATCTTCTCATCTATCACGCTATATATATATATATATATATATGAATTTAATTAATATTAGAAAACGGACAACCTTAAGGGTTCATTGATTATATTTTATTTCCTCAGAAAGGTGGTTTAAAATTACCCCTCAAATGTGTATAAAAATAATACGTAAATTCAAAACCATTTTTATGCTTGGAAATATGATCTGAAGAACCAGGAAAAAACCATCTTCTTGGGGAAACAAAATATCAATGGACCCTTAAGATCGTCTCTTTTCTAATTTTAAATTAACATTGCGCTCTCTAGATTATATCCTTCTTGGGATTATCCATCCGGAATACCAAACTTTTCATTACCTAACTATATATATATATATATATATATATATATATATATATATATATATATATATATGAAATTTGAGCATGTTATCCGCTATTTTGATTTTGAAATGGATATACATGTTAACAAAATATTCGAATGATGGTTAAAATATAACAGAACTGAAATAGACTTATCATATCAGTATAATATAACAAAAGCTGTTTAAACGAATTCTTGCTACCTAATTACGATATATATATATATATATATAGAGAGAGAGAGAGAGAGAGAAGGGGGGCACTGCGGAGTAGTAGATAGCGGTTCGGATTGAGTTCGAATTCTAGTCGAATCCATTACATTCACTTACGTGCTAATACCCTTGGGAAATATATTAATCCTCTTTTTCTCCTTATGGGTAAATATCAGGACAGACAGGGTTATATAGACTTGGATGGCAACTGGTCTAGGAGAAAGACAACTCTGAATTCAAAACCTGCAGAGGGTCGTTTGGGAACCTTGTGTCCCGTAGTGCACTAGGTCTCTGTATTCGGCCCTTCAAAAAGTGTGGTTGGTTCTGCACAAAGCCTTCCCCACGATAATCAAATCACATGTACTGGTGTCTGGGCTGTCGCTTGACCGTCATAAGTCGAATAAGACAGGAGACCTCACTATATATATATATATATATATACACACAAATATATATATATATATATATATATATATATATATATATATATATATATATATATATATATATATATAGAGAGCAGGATCCTTATTACTAGAAAATGCCCAATTCCAACGCAACCCAAAGATGTTGGTTTAAAAACAACCGTTTCTTTATACCACGAAGGCCATGGTTTACAATAAAACAGTTAGCTGAAATGGCCGATACTCACACGCTCCTCTCCATCAGAATTACCCAGAAAGAAATATATCATGGGAAATTATATGACAGAATATGCATTTTTTATTAAAAAGAAAAAAAAAGTAAGCTTTCGAGATTTTTCCTGCTTCATTTTACAGTACCCACCCATACAAATACCTCTCTCTCATTATATATATATATATATATCTCTGTGTGAGTGTGTCTGTGAGAGAGAGAGAACCAAAAATGTATGAATCTGTTTTAAACCGACCAAGACTTCCTTCTTATTTTTTCCTATTCTTTTGTTTCATTTGTATTTTTGCAGATTTTTTCCCATCTTTTTGTCTGGCTAAAAATTCAACTGCAACCTTATACACATGATCCCTTCTATTTAGTTATTCTTCATCGTATCTCTCATACCTTCAGCTTTTTCTTTTTTCTTACTCACTAAAATAAAATAATAAAAAAAACGTCTTTTCCCCATTCTTTTATTTGCACGTTTATTTGTTTTATGTCTCCATGTTATGTGTATTTTTATGTCTTTGGATAGTGAGAGAGAGATTTCAAAAGAGTATATAAAATATATAAGAACTTTATTACATAATATAAAAAAAAACTGTTTATAAATATATCAGAAAGAAGTTACCTCTTTATATTACAAACTTGTATTTCCTGTTCTGTGAGAATCAGAGGATTCATTCCTTTCTATTTTTAATTTTTAATAATTTCACCCTAAGACTATAAAGCCACTAAGGCACAAGGTTACTTACTAAGCGAGAAAGTCTGAGAAAAAATGAGTTAGGACAATAAAAGAACAGAGATCAAGTAAACAGAAAATGGGTATTAACATTACATTTAACATTGCCTGGAAAGCAAGAAACGAAAATAGTTCAACAAAGTGCGAGAGAAGAAACTAATAGTATAGAACTTACGGTTACATCGGGCAATTTCAGCTGTAAAATGATTAGACATAACTGCCAATCTAGTACTCCTCTTAAAATTCAAAAAATTGAGATACCAAAGAGGAAAGTTCATCAGATCAATTTACTGTAATCTTTTCACCCCAAGCAGGGTGATAATACCACTAAGATGTAAGTGGCTAGAAGGGGTGAAAGGGAAGAAGGCTTTAGAAAGAACCGAAAACCCAATCCTAAATAAGAAACAAGGGATAAACCTCTATTCCTGGTCAAAAGACCGGGGAGTAGTATGAGTAGCTGGATATTACAGAACATAAGAGGCAACTCGTGAAATTTTGATTTGCTATGCTACAGAATTAGTGCGCGCACACAAATATACTATAGTTCGTTCAATACAAGCCCCAAGAGCCACTGAAGATGTTTTTAGGGCATAAAGAAAGCAAGAAAAAAGTTCATATTATGGGCATAGATAACGTTTAACCCTATATTTGAACTGGTTAAGATTGTAGAAATTTGGAAGCATCCTCTTGGGAGTCGGTCCTACAAAGCATTTCTGGGGAAGAATCTGTCTTAGTGAACCCTCGGCCCTGTCAACAGAATACGAAGAGAATGAAGACGAGTCAAACTTGTGTATGTGGTGTTCAGTTCATAGCTGTGAAGGCCTGAACTGGTGGACCTAAAGAATAAAGCTCTTCTGGACATTTACCATGGAAATAGTGAGAAAGTAGCGAAAGGAACTGTGGTAGAATCCACCTAATTTGCATAGTGGAGTACCGGGAAGAGAGGGAGGAATCAAGAGATTCAACCAGAGACTCTGCCCGACTGCGACTCACATTCTCCAGGAACTGTCTTACCAGGAATATACAAAAGACTATATGTAAATATTGTGTAAACTTTCTTGTTTCAATACATTTTGTTCTAAGTACATTTTGTGTTGTTTAATTATTCCATGCATTAGTCAAGTTTCAACAGGAACTAACAACGTTTTGTATGTGATGGAAAGGCGTTGTAGCGTGGAAAATGATTCATCACCAGCGTAAACTCTTCTGATCCCTGTCAAGACTAGAAAATGAGGATTGCATAGCTCCAGGCCAGTTATGATAGAAGTACACTATTTTTTTTAAAAAGATACACCATGACACGATATGCAGGGTACTTATTGAAGCCATACAGGGAACCGACCATTTCAGAAAGTACCGAGATAGATAAATAGATACACTGTGGACATAGGAATCAACACTGCATGGTGACTGTTTTATACCTCATCCACAGACCATTTGCCACTACACTGTTAGTTGACTCTATTTGTAAGTTACTGGGGAATTAAGAGAAATAGAGAAAGAAAGATAATGACCTGTTTCAGTTGTTTACTTTAGGAATAATGATGCAGTGCTTTTATAATGGTGACCACTACATTGCCCACTATATCTATCTATCTATCTATCTCGTATATTTTTGTGAATTTTTAATTGGGGGGTGCGGTACGTTTTCTAAGTTTTGGTGCTTGGAATAAAGTTTATTGGATTTAGACGATCGGATTTCATTTCGTCTTTTTGGTAACGATGGGGTTGTAATGTAGAAGAAACGTTTTCGCGCCTGCATTTTCAAACTGTTGAGTTCTATTTCCACCCTCTATATCTAAAAACAGGTGGGCGTTGTGGTGAAATGGATATCAGCTCAGAAGGAGAAATCGAAGAGCCGAGTTTGAATTCCAGTCGAATTCGTTGCTTTCACTTAGGCGCAAATAACCCTGTGAAAGGGATGAACCCATCTCTTCTCCTCCCACCTATGGGACAGACAGGGTTATAGCCTTGGTTGGCAACCAGTCTACCACAGAAAGAAATGGTAACCTACTGCGGGGAAATTTTCTGCCTAGTCAGTCATGAATCGAGAGAGACATGACCGCCCAAGCGTCTATCACATATTGCACTTAACTGACTGATATCTACAAACGCACTCATTAATATGAAGCGATATTTGGTGAGGTATATAGAATATTTTAACCAATAGACATACATACATATATACATACGTATACACACACACACAGATATATACATACATGCATAGATTATATCTTCATTGAAATATGTTTCATTAAATAATATCGACATATTGTCTATTTTCATACTGATTCATTGCAGTTGGCTATATATATATATATATATATATATATATATATATATATATATATATAATATGTGTGTGTTTGTGCACCAGTTGGTGCTGAATAATTTATGAAATATGGATTTTCTACTTCGGAGCATTCCTTTCTTGATATGCATAGAAACTAACAAAGGTGTAGTGCACATAAAAGTAGCGGTAAGTATCCGTACTACAACTTGCTCTTCAGTTTTTGTATTGCACCCTCCACCTTCCCTATCTTTTCTGTCTTTCCTTCAATTTCATTTTTTTCTCTTAATAAATATATATATATATATATATATATATATATATATATATATATATATATAATGTGTATGTGTATGTATAAAAATATTCCATATATATCAGTGATAGTGCTAACATATTTAGTTGGATTGATGTGAGTTTTCTAACAAACCTGCATCAATTCAACCACTATATATATATATATATATATATATATATATATATATATGTGTGTGTGTATACATATAAAAGAACATACACAGACTCTTTGTAATGGTTAGCGGAACATAGTATCTTTTCATTAGTTTGTTACACTTACAATTCGCACTTGTGACCTTGTACCAGACTCTGCCTATATATATATATATATATATATATATATATATATATATATATATATATGACAGGTGACCTTTCTCTGTTCTTTCAAAACCTACTTCCAGTTTCCATCGTTCCCTCTTCTGCCTGTCGCAGATTCTTTCTCTCCTCACCAAACAGAATTCGGCTCCTTGGCTCTTTTCTCTTACTACCACCATCTTTTCTACCATCTTTGTCACTGTCTCCAAACATACCGCCGCCATCACTATTGAGACTTTTCGGCTGAACCACACTGAGAAACATTCTAGATTGAACAAGCCGACAAGCAACATAGACACGAGAGAGAGACAGAGAGAGAGAGAGAGAAAAGAAGATGACTGACAAGCAAGCAGGATGTGTCGTTGAATCCCTCTTTTCGAAATATTGATCTGAGACGGGGAGATAACTGCGCGACTTCTCTCTGCATAAGAAGCGTACATGGTGGCTGTGACAGAGGAACAGAAATAGAGGGTCGTGGTTCCCGGCGATGGTGATGCTTATGCTGATGGGTGCAGGGAACAGCGGGAGCGGTCCAGAGATGGTTCGCGAAATCAAGGAGAACTAGGTTGAGATTAAACGGAAAAAGGAAGAGGAAAATAGAACGGACGCGGCACGCGGACAGTTGAGGATGCAACCATGGCCGGTGGTGGGTGGGGAGTGAGGGAAGAGGATGACAGCCGATAGCCAAGCGGGAAAAAGAGCCATGAGTCACAGTTTCTAGAGCCGATGGAAAAATCAAAAAGACCCCGCTCGCCTCTGCCAGCCGGTAAGATGCCTGTGATGATGAATAAGGGCTTAGAGTTAGAGTCGGGTAGGGGTATTGCTTGTGCACGTAGAGGAGTGGGGCTTAGAAGGATTTTTGGTGAAGGTGGAGTTTCGTCATCGGAGTTGTTGGCTTCGGCTTACAAAGAGCCGAATGTTAACTGAAATGAATGGGGGTGAACGAAAATAACTTAAAAAAAGTGACGATAAAATATTTTAAAAAAAATCTGAAGATTGAAATTCTTTTTCAGATAGATAGATAAAGAACTAGAGAGCAATACATTTATATTTTATATTGCACACGTTAATAACAAAAACTCAGTATTATAGTGTCACTTTACATATTAACAGTTGCAAGCAATGGGCTCTTCATTGTAGAGAAGTGATTAGCAAGTTAGACTCGCACGCCGTTATTGATGTGGAGGGTTTAATTTCAAACGGATTCTCCCTAATTGTGACTCTGTGTTTGACTAATCCAAGATTCGTAGATAACGTGACAGATGAATGAGTTCTCCTCTCACTAGATAATGTTGTACTAAGTACCAAGCCATGAAAGCAGAAGGCTTAAAAAATCACGACTTGCTGATATATTTAATTGTATGCAAAATATTACCCTCACTGATGGCTTCACAACCCAGCAAAGTAATCTAATCGTAGTATATAACTACCGAAAACCCTAATATATCTACCACAAAATGTATGCATATATATTTCTCTTTATCGCTCGAATATACATATATATATATATATATATATAATCAGAATTGTTATAGAAAAGTTGTCACTTAATTGATCGATGTCATAACTTCGAAGTTTCGTAAACATATAGAATACGTTCATTCGTCGATATAATTATTATTAATAAACGTTATTTTTAGTGGCTACAAGTATTTGAATAGACGCTCTATTTATTAAACAGTATATTTATTTACTTTCGCTTACCGGCCTGATTATTCAAGAAAACTTTTTAAGGAAAAATATGCGCTCTCCTACAGGATTCGAACCTACAACACCTCCTAGAGGAAACCGGCGTTAGATCCAACATGCTTTACATTTTTAGAATTTCTAAAGAATTAATAGATTTAATTTCTTTAATCGGACTTTTTTTTAAAGCTTCAAACCTTATTTGTACTGGGTACCCGTATTTGATTAGATACTTAATTGTGAAGCTCTTTGTAGCCAATCGGTTGAAGCATGCAAAGTGGGACGTAGGTTCGAATTCTGCCGGTGGGCATCTTTTATGTAATGAGTTTTCTCGCGTTTAAAATAAATCGGAACGTATAAAAAATAAGGTTTCAATATCATTTTATATATATATATAATGCATGCGAGCGCGCGAGAGGATTTGTTTAAAATGTGTTATATTTATGGAAGAAGAGTGGTCAATATGTTTGTATATATAAAGAACGTGCTCGGAGAAATCAAAACTTCACGGGTGAGTATCAGTTTCAAGACATCATTAGAACATATGTTACTCGTCTTTGTTTGGACTAATATATATATATATATATATATATATATATATATATAGGTCACTGATGTCTTATGAAAAAGCTTCTTTTTTTTCTCTTTATATTTTAGAGGAGTAACGGCCCTGACCATGTGTATTTATTTATTTATTCATTTATTTATTATTTTAGATCAATTTATTTATGTTCATAGTTACTTCAGTCCTAATATTTGCTATTTGAAATATATTTCATGTTTACTTCATGGATTATTAGTATTTAGATATGTTTATCTGTCGATGTAGTTTTTAGGTAGCGTAGTAGTTTACAATACCTGTTTTTCGCAATTTTAGGACATGTGGCTGTGAGAACGTGTTTGTAACAGTGCTTTGAGGTATATACATATATAGATCGGTGAAAGAGACCCCAGCTTATTACATCCCAATTTTCTTAAGGTAGTATTCATATAAAATACAAATGTAATCTAATCATGTATAGTAATGGATATGTAGGTAAAAAAAAAGCAAATGTTGATAAAACTGCAATGTTCACAAAGCATTGCTCGGGTCCTTCAATCAGGCTCACCTAATATAGACATTAAGCCGTACAAAAATTAATTTCTCGAAATATAAAATTAAATAAGTGGGGAGGGAGATAGCAACAAATGTGAAAAAAAATTTTTTTACCAAGATTTTCTAAAATAATTTCATTCATTTGTGAATAAAACTTGAAAATTTTTTTAAAATCTGACAATTATTTAATTTTTGCAAGAATTTCCAAATCAATCTACTTTTCACCGCAATTTTTTCTCTATACTAATTTTGGTGTCCCATCCACATCTGATGCAAGAAAACAAGGACAATACGACCTAACACATTCATATCGATCCCAATTTTTTAATCTAAGTTAATTTTCACAAAAGGTTTCGCACAGCGAATAATCAGACGGAGATTGTATCTTTACTAATAATACCATCTACCCCAGGATTCACACCAGCCTCAAGAACAACTGCTTGTTAGTTTCCCCTGACTCTCTGTTTATTTCTCGCATCTCCTGATGAAGGACACAGGCGTGACCGAAAGTTCCGAACTTCGAACCTTAATTTCCGTGCTTCATTTCTCTCATGTCTTTAATCATTAATAAATGTTTTTCGTACTGATCACATCGGCACCCTTTCGTTTCCCTTTGTATTATTAGCCAACCTGTCTATTCAACTTTATAAACTATATGAAGTACACGTGGACTCTTCAAAAAAATTATATATAATTGTACTAAAATGAAAGAAAGTATCAGTGAAAGAAGGAAGTATGAATAAAGATAAAGAAGAGGATAAATGTGTAGAAAAAAAAAATACAACCCGAAAAAATCGAAGAGAAACTCAATCTTGAAGAAAGAATTTAAAAAGAAATTGTAATCGGACGAACAAAATTTCAGGGAACAACGAACAAGAGGAAAAAGAGGGACATAAAATAAATAAATGGAAGTCAATAAATAAGTTTTAAAAAAGTAAATAAAAAAATTGTGAGATAAATAAGACATTAAATAACGAAACGAAAAAAAAATGTATTGACAACGGCATTAAAAAGTAAAACGAAATATTTCTGTGTTGTCAGTTGTCTCCAAATTTAATATGAGGCCAGTAAAGATAATGTACTTATCACTCACCCTACCACTCTCATAATTCTCTCCCCCTTTTGTTTTTTAGTTAAATTTTTGTATTTATTCTTTTCTTCTCTCTTTTCATTTCCCCCTTTCTCTCTCTCTCGCTCGCTCGCTTTCTCTCAGCTGCCTACACTTTACTGACTTGCTTTTTCTGTCTGTTTGTCGTTTGCTCAAGCACAGTGTCCAGCTGCGGGAGTTCAAGCCAAATAATCAATAAAGGTGTGGGCTGATTCTCTTACACATATACATGCACAGTATATAAAAACATAAAACAAATCGATACATGGTCAAATTTGAACGTATTGAGTTTTTACACTTGGACTCTACCAAATTACTCGCAAACACAGCGATAGACTAGAAATGCATACGCAAAATGAATTAAATTTTCAAATCTATTTCTGTTCACACACATTTTCGAACACATAAATACGTACACGTATACACAAAAATTAGCAACTAGTCCGGTGGTCCTGCTATTTACCTTGAGTTCCTTGATAAAATCCAAAAAATAATCAGCAATATTATTGGTCCTGATCTGGTGGCTCGGCTTCAGTCATTTTCCTACTACCGTAAGGTTGCCTCTCTGTGTCTTTTCTATAAATACTTTCATGGTAATTGTTCGGATGATCTCTTCGCTATGGTACCTAAAAAATTTTTTAATTTAAGCGCAGTACTGGACTGGCGTCGAGATCTCATCAATTTACACTTGAGCTGGATAGATGTAACCGTAAATTCTATGCTGATAGTTTCTTTTCTCGCACTTCTCGTTTGTGGCGTTCCCTTCCGACTCTAAGCTTTTCAACCGTCTTTAATCTGCAAAAATGTAAATGCAATATCAATCGCTATCTACCGTCCACCTGATTAGACTTTTTTTCCCGTTCCTTCTTAATGTTTCTGCTTTTTAATTCTTCCACACCCTGTAACCCCTTGTACCTTAGTGGCTTTACTGCCTTACATGGGGTGATACCGTTCAAAAAGAACTTCGTATAGCCTAAGGTTTTATAGTGATTTACTAAGCATAGCTTAGATGTATCACAAGGTCGGAAGTAGGAAATACCCGGTAAGGATCGAACTACCTACTCAGTCGTAATTGATCTAGCGAGACAGACTATATGTGAAAGTGGGTACAAAGAATGTTCTCCGCGAAAGTTGTAAGTTGATAGTGCCTATCTGCCACGGAAATCAGCATTCACGGGCATATTGAACGCAGGAGAGGACGAGGGAAGCAGCAACTTACGTAAATTGTGTAGCGATTTACTTAAGCGCCGCTTAGTTGTGGTACAAGACCGAAAATAGGAAGCTCCCAGTGAGGATCGAACTCGCTCGTCCGTTGGAATTGATCTCGCGAGACAAGCTTGCTAACCATTACTTTAATGCAACTTAAGTAACTTCTGTAAATTTATCGCAGAACTTGGAAATAGAATAAAGTTACAAAGGGTAGGAAGTTGTGGAGAGTCATAATCACCCACATCTCGCAGAGATATAACATATAAAAGAAAAAAAAATGACATCGTGAATATATATAATTTGGATCCAGAAGTTCCTTGGTCTTTTTTTTTTTTTTTTTTTTTTTTTTTTTGTAGTAATTTAGAAAACCTTTGGGAGTTTATACATTTTTTATTGCTTATATAATTAGTTAACTGTCGTACCTGATTTAGTATACTTAGAAAAAAGCAAAGAAAATTAGCTTCATAATAAAGAGCGTAAAGAAACAAGCGTGAGGACTTAATCACTTTTCCTGCATGACGTAATATGATAGTCACTAGCAGTACCATTTGAAAAATTCAGTTTTCCTATTTGAAATTCCGAATGAATCATAATTCCTAAGTTAATAATTGAATAATCTCCTTTTGAGTTCTATGGTTGTAACATGCCCGTCGAAAGTCCCCTATTTGTACTTAAAAACTAATTTTAAAAATTTGCAGTGCAGGCCATTGTTTAAAGAAGAGGGTATATATGAAAGAAATAAAACCTGAAAAGATTATACAATTCACCGAAGCAGACATTAAACACACGGGAGCTTTATCACCAACTTTCTTCTTTTTTATTTTTTCTCTTTTTTTATTTTTTCTCTTTTTTTATTTTTTCTCTTTTTTTATTTTTTCTCTTTTTTTATTTTTTCTCTTTTATTTTTTCTTTTATTTTTTCTCTTTTTCTTTGTTTTTGTTTTTTAATTTTTCATCACTTTAATTTTTCTTCTCTCCTTTTAATTTTTCTTTTTTTTATCTTTTACTAAAACAGACAGACCCCTTGTTATTTTCTTCTCAGTCAAAATGAAATGGTTTCTTATTTATCTGAGGTAATGACAGGCCGTAAAGCGCATCTTTACCAACTTCGTAACTATCAAAGGATAGCGCAAAATAATAATATGAATTTTGCTAAAAATTCGATTTGTTTGGAGCATTTAAAACGTTAAAAATTCGTGACCGGTTCAAATGGGCCTAGGTAATTTTAGCTTGAACAGAAGCTACTAGAAAGAAAAAAAAAAACATTTTTCTAAGTTTGGTGGGATTCAAATAGAATTAATTCTTAGGAATTACACGAACTTAGTCAACTTGTTACTGTGAAACGCTCTATTGTTCCAACGACGCATCGGAGATGAAAACATAAGGGAGCCAATCTGTGTGGGTGGAGGTTTTGTTAGGTTTATGCTATGGTTATATTGTAAATCAGCTTCTGAAACGTCTTTGCCTGTTCGTTTTATCCTTGTATATGTTTGATCACATAGTTCAAATTGAATTTTGAATTTTACTTTTCACGGTATAATATTAGACTTATGGGATTAAAACAGAAGTGCATTGACAATGATGGATATTGTTGAAAAACACATTTGTCGTGTAAAATAAATATTTTTTTTCACCATTAGATTAAAGACTTATTGATTTATCTATCTAGAATCTATTTTGGAGCATATCTGTTTATCACTTACGTTTTTTTTTTTTGTCTTAAGTTACAAGTTTTGGTTGTGAGTTACCAGAACATCCTATACAGTTTTTTTTTTTTTTTTATGACTATATACTGATTTTCCCACATCATCAAAATTTTCTCATGAAAGACTAAAGATGGATATCTGTCTTAACTTCCACCAGTTACATCAGCCTTTACTTTTTCTGGATTTCCAGCTTTTATTCGATTTTCCTCCTCAAAATTATTACTAATTTAAAATTAGGTTTTAATTTTTCTAGATAAGACAACAGTATCTTTTTCGTACGTTTATAACAGATTCCTCCATATAATTCGCTTTCTAAATTAACGTTCAGACCAGTTCAAGTATTGACTTTACTACACACACACAGGAGTGCTGAAATTTTTCGGTCTAATAAAAAAGTGATTCCTCAACAAAAATGTTATATTTGGTCCTTAGTTCAGATTTTAGGAAGTGGGTCGAGTCGAGAAATATTGGTGAATATATTACGATAGATGCCGTTGTGTTACCATGTAGACTAGGTTACACACACATGTATATATATATATATATATATATATATATATATATGTAGGCATCCGTTTATCTAGTGAGATGTAGGTAGTGTCCTGTTTGATTAAAATTCTGTGTTTTGGTAGTAAAACTGGAGTGACCTCTCCAGTATGGTGCTATATGAAAGCTGTGCGCTGCTCAGACTACAAGACTGTTGGACGTATCGACAAGATCAAAAAAAAAAAAAAATACAGAGCGCCACATTTGCGGGTGGCTTGGCAGCAGGAGTTACCGAAAAATTGTCGATGTTCACAGCTAACCGCCTTCGGGACACCACTACGGGTTTTCTGTCTGGATTTATTTCCATAGACTTTTCCGTGTCTGGACATGTCCGCAAAGAAGAGGAGGTTTAAAATCAGTGTGTTTCACATATATAATATAATAAAAATGAAGAAATATAGCCTTAAGATGTGCTATATTTATAGGATAAAGTGTTCAATATCAGAGATAGAGCGTGTGTAAATATAAAAGTGAACATAGAAGTCAACACTTAGAGGCGACGATTGCATCTAGCCTGAAACAGACTGTCGCCTGTAAGTGTTGACTTCTATGTTCACATTTATATTTAATATAATATAAATATAGTTTTAAGGTATGCTTTATTTATGGGTAAAAGTGGTTAATATCAGCGATAGAGCGTATGTAAAAAAAAAAAAAAAGAAAGAAAAAAGTGGACGCTAATATCAACATCAGATGGCGACAGTCTGTTTCTTGCTTGAACATAATTTTGTAAATTCCTTTAAAGATTGAAACAGATCTTCGACACTCGGTGTTTCCATTTATACATTCCTTCTATCCCATACATCATTTTGTGGTTATTCATGTTCGATTAGACGCAGTGTTTTTTTTTGTTTTTTTCTAAATGTGTGATATTTTCTTTGTTTTCTTTTTTGAAAATAACGTCTACCTGGCGGCGCATACGAGAGACTTAATAAAGATGTCACCTCCCAAGATCTGAACGAGTCTGTGCATTTCTCAAAAGGGTAATTGAACATTTGGGGTATGTGATTTTCTTTCTGTGTCCAACAAAGGGAACGCAGGTTCGTATCCTGACGGAGAGCAGATTTTCTTTATTAAATTTCTTGACTGCAAAGGTCGGGAAACGTAATCACATTGTTAAAATACACACTAAAGAAATGCTGCGTCTGTTCAAACATGTCTATCCCCTAACTACCTTTGATGTAGTAGTAAATAGTCGGAAAAGTCTTTTGATTCCATACAAAGTATATATATATGAAGAAAAATATACAGAAAAAACAAACAGAAATCTTAACATGCAATTATGCTGTATTAATGTTAATATAAAGTCAACGTCGGACGTTTCGGTCTATTTTAGACCATCTTCAGGACATTTTCATTTAAACATAATTAACATTAGAAAGTATAAAAATTCAACACGAAAAGACGATGGAATATATATTCTAATGTTAATTAAGTTTAAATGAAAATGTCCGGAAGATGGTCTAAAATAGACCGAAACGTCCGACGTTGACTTTATATTAACATTAATACAGCATAATTGCATATTAAGATTTTGTTTGTTTTTTCTGTATATTTTTCTTCATACTGTCGGATCTATATCCATATATTGTTTACAAAGTGTGTATGTATATATATATATATATATATATATATATATATATGGTGTATCAAAAATATGTTTACAAATTGTGGGGGCTGGTTCCTAACGCTAAAAAAGGAAAATATCCATATATACGCAAATCCTTCGTTTTTTAGTTAAGAAAGTTTACGGTAGGTGGCGCGGTGTTGCCATGAAGTCTAGGTTACATTTGTCGTTCGTGTAGATTTGTGTCTTTTCTATCATCAATGTTTAACGTGTGCAGTAGTGAGATAACTGAAAAGTGTTTCGTTTAACCATGGCAGAATATTCATATCGTAAGCAGGTAGATATGATTTTTTACATACCGCCGCGTGAAGGATAATGGACACGAGGATGTACGGCCGTATCAGATTCTATGATCCGACGGGTGCATGCGTGCGGAGGACATTTTGAACATTTGTTATGAGTTGCTGTGTTGATGTACAACGATGAGCATTTTACTTTGCTTTGGTATCAAGTACCCGCCCCCAAACATTGTAAAAGTATTTTTGATACACCATATATATATATATATATATATATATATAAGCTCTTCTATTTTTGTGGGGGGAAAGTGCTCAATATCGTGTATAGATTGTATGTAAATATTATGGACATAGATATGAACACTGGATGGCAATATGTTTAAACATAAAACAAACTGTTGCCATCTAATTTTAAGACTTATATGCACACACAAACACTCTCTTTATCATATATATATATATATATAGTCGACTCTCCCGTCGAATTCGACGTATGAGGGTCAAGCAGATCAGTTTCCTGGAAACTGACAGCCCGACACCGGCACATGAGATTTGATTATAGCGGTGAAGGCCTCGTGCAGGACCATCCACACTTTTTGAAGGGACAAATACAGAGACCTGGTGCACCGAATGCCACAAGGTTCCCAAACGACCCTCCGCAGGTTTTGAATTCAGAGTTGTCCTTCTCCTAGACCAGTTGCCATTCAAGGCTATAGAACCCAGTCTCTCCTGCTATTTTACCCATAGCTAGAGGGAGAAGAGGTTTCATACCTTTCCCAAGGGTATTAGCACGTAAGCGAATGTAATGGATTCTACTCGAAATCGAATATATATATATATATATATATATATATATATATAGTGTGTGCACACGTACAAAGATTGGATCAACAAGTTCGTAGCCTGATATATAGTTTTTGAATTTTAATCTAAAAATTCACTGTATAATTTGAATTGTAATTACATAGATATGTCATTACTCCTTACCACACTGAATTAAATGTATTGACAAAAAAAATAGATCTTATTGAAAAATAAATATGCAATTGTGCATATTTCATTTTCATTATAGGCTTACCAACTTTTGCCTTTACTGTAAGAATGTTGTCGTTTTCCGATGAGCGCTTTTTTCCTCCACACATTTTTTTTTTTTTTTTTTTTTTTACAAATAACAGTGGCTGCCTCTTCCGTGACACATACTATCTGCATTTTGTTTTTCAAATTCTTGTCCACGAGTACATCAAGTCCTCGTTATTGATCCACGTGATCGTTAAATCCACTTGGGATTCAATTGAGTTTTTTTGAGCTCGAATAATAAGACTCCTATAATCTGGGAAATAAAAATATCTAATTAACTCAAGCTTATATATGAAAGAGTTGACCTGTGTCAAGCCTTAAGTTCCACACAATTCAAAAAGCATATCAAGGAGTAGAACGTGCCTTCCTTGCGTAGTTTATTGCCACACTTAATGTCGAATGATAGGAACTTATCGTGAGGAGGAGGAATTTTTTACAGTGATTTTTCAACCTGTACAAGGCCCTGTAGCCACTCGAGGTAGTGGGTTACAGAATACGAGGGACAGTTTATGCGGATATGTGCGAAAGATAACGGTTAATCCTTGACTTGAACAGGTTAAGATTGTAGTGATCAGGAAGACAACCTCTCGGGAATCGGTTCCACAGAGCAGCCGTTCGCGGGAAGAAGCTGCTCGCCAATCGAATACGGAGGGAATGTATGAAAGTGTTTCGTTACAATGTGCGTGGCATGGTGAGGCTTAGGCGTAAAGGTTAGAACTGGTGGAACGAAAGATTGTAGTTTGTCTGAGCACTTTTCATGGAAAAGAAAAAGGAAGTTATTAGGAACATGTTCAATTTTTGTGCCAACCAAACAATACAAAATATTAAAATTAATCTTCAAACAAAAACTAAAATATCCCCTATTAAACAAATCATGATAAAAAGTAAAGAAATGCTGTTAAAAAATCTGAGATGCTAACCTGTTTGAATTTACATATTTTCTTGCCTTTTAAGTATGAATACACATATTCCTTTTGTTTCAGTTGTAAAAAAACTCGAAGATATTATATTTGTAATGTTCTGTTAATACATATTCTCTTTTATGTTGATTGTGATGTTTTTCTTAACTAAAAGAATCCGATGCGTGGTAATGAAAATTTGTTGGGATTCCTGATCAAGTAAAACTATCCAAGATTGGTGTTCTCGCTATGCACCATTATTAATCGTTATATATATATATATATATTTTAATAGCATATCTTTTTGTCGGGTTACCTACTTAGAATTTCTGCTAATGGCTTCTAGTGGACGTTGTCAAATGTAATATATAAGAAAATATGTGCAAAGAAATCATCGTCTTACTTTTTGTGCCCACGTTATGACTTAGCGATAGGACGTGAGTTGTTCCCCTCAAGGGACCTTTTCAATTCCTAGCTAACTTCATGTCGCATTGAACATAACAAAATAAGACACAGCATACAACGCCATAAACTTGCTTGACTACATAGACATAGTGAATGATTCTACCAAACCAAAAGATACAAAACTCTTTTCAAATCTAATCCCATTATAATCTTTTATCCGAACTACACACACACACATCTCTACATACACACATCTCTACACACACACATCTCTAAACACACACATCTCTACATACGCACATCTCTACATACGCACATCTCTACATACGCACTTTCATTTACTCGTTTTGTATTCTTTTCATTTGGTTTCGTTCAGGCAATTAAATATGTTGTTGTTAGTTGTACAGAACTATTTGTACAGTTTGAGTATCCCTTATCCGAAAACCTTCAAAATCCGAAAGATTTTCTGATGTTGACATGACTTCCTGCAAATGGAAAATTTTAAAAAGCACTGGGAAAATTCCTAGGTGATATGCCACTGTTGTAAGTGAAATCATCCCCCTTGGGTGGGGTTTTCCCAGTCCAGCTCCGTAGCCTATGTTGGCGCCAGTTTTTTGTTAGGGATCGTCACTGCAACACCTTCGTTTGTTGATTACTCACCAGATGTTTCGTGATCAGTAAGGAAATTATTCAGAATGTCAAATCGTCCTGCATTCATATATATTTTTTGTAAGTAGTTATCATGATTTTTTTTCTATATGTACAGAAAGTACAAAACATTATTTTTACTTGAAATCTTAATTTCTCCCCCTTAAAAGTCCGTGTGAGCATTACATGACTAGCGTCATTATCTGTATCTATATGTACACAAAATTTATTGAATTTTATAGACAATTCCTTTCAGGGTATATATTATATTATTTATATAAAACTACCTTCAGGGAATAAGCTGTGTTATGAAAAGTAAAGGTAACTTCATGTTTATGGTTCGATTCCATTCCCAAGCTGTCCCATTTTATAGACGATAGATACAAATTAAATAGCCTGTATTCCAAAATCCGAAAAAAATGTGAAAAACCTAAACACTTCCGGTCCCAAGAATTTCGAATAAAGTATTCTCAACCTGTACATACATTCTTATTTTCTTGTTCGAAAAAGCAGCATTACGCCCCCTTGCTATCAACCAGATGTGGAATTAGTAAAACACTTCAGATACCTTGACATATGGATCAGTAAGTTATCCAATATCTGAGCTCTCATTCCTTATTACGTCATCTAGAAATTTCAACGGTCTTTTCCTGATGTATAAATATAAGTGTCCTTTTTGTTTCCATTTTCTCTAAATGTTCGTTGTTACTCACATATTCGGTCTATTGTATTCTCAGCATCCTTCTATATAACCTCGTTTCTGCTTCTTCAAGTCTCTTCTTCATCTGTGAGGAAATTAAAACTGCCACGTCTATTTTTCGCATATTTACCATCTTGGTCCACTTTTAGCGTCGAAGAGAATTTTAATCCTACTGCTTCAAGAAGGTAGATATGTCGCTTTTACCATAATAAAAGAACATTTACCAAATTTCCTCATACAATTATACCAATCCATATCAAAATAATTAAATAAGTCTTCGACTTTTTCATCATCCTAAGAGATTCACATGTCTACTACAATTTTTAAACAATTCAGTAACTCCTCTCTACTTGTAAATTATGTGAGCAGTTACACAGAGACATGAGTAGTTAGATCTTCTCCGTTCGGCGCCATTCGTTTTATTTATTTCTCTCTTTACAACAAAAATGGGATATTTGTATAAATGCACATGACATGCACTCATACCTGTTCTCTTTTTCTATTTTCAACCGAGTACACCATATTCCAAATTTACGCACCTGCGTACCAAACTTCAATCTCCACCCTCACCGTAACCGCAGTTCCTTTTCAGACACTGACCGAAACCAATTCTTTGTCTGGCTTCTCTTTATCGATGAGTCTGCTACACGGCAAAATTCTTTCAGGCACGCACTGGTCGAGTCCTTCTCTACCAACTTCCTCTAATTTACAGATATCTTTCGGAAACACAATTTTATACCCCCCTCTTCTTCACTGTTGCATCCCCAGCACTTTTACTACCAGTCCTCACTTCCCACATCTTCAAGTCACTAACCGACTCATTCTCTTATTTCCGTTTCCCGTCTTTTCTGTTTCTTTGCCTTTCCCGTCTTTTCTGTTTCCTTGCCTTATCCGTCTTTTTTGTTTCCTTGCCTTATCCGTTTTTTTCTGTTTCCTTGCCTTATCCGTTTTTTTTCTGTTTCCTTGCCTTATCCGTTTTTTTTCTGTTTCCTTGCCTTATCCGTTTTTTCTGTTTCCTTGCCTTATCCGTTTTTTTTTTTTTGTTTCCTTGCCTTATCCGTTTTTTTTCTGTTTCCTTGCCTTATTTTTTCTGTTTCCTTGCCTTATCCGTTTTTTCTGTTTCCTTTGCCTTATCCGTTTTTTTTCTGTTTCTTGCCTTATCCGTTTTTTTTCTGTTTCCTTGCCTTATCCGTTTTTTTTTTCCTTTTCTTCATGTGATTGTAATTTCAAACTATTCTAGTTCGACCTGGCATGCCTCTTCCAGATGTCTGTTATCTCCTTTAACTCAACTATCCATATATATATATATATATATATATATATATATATATATATATATATATATATATATATATATATTGTGTAATCTTAATATATATATATTTTTGTCACATATCCTTTTTACTGCCAGGTGTCATTTGCATCTTTTTAAATAAAACTGCTCAAATTAATATACTCTGTGAAAGATATTCATCTCTATCTTCTCAAATAGCCCTTAGTTTTCCTCACATCACTCGTTTGTGCACGCCAGGATAGGCATCAGATCTTCATAAGGGACACATCAACTATATATCTATATTTGCATAGCTTAATGTCACACACAGCCAAGTTTAGTTAAGATGAAGAATATTGTGTTATGTCAATACTCTATGTGCCTGTAGCTTCAACATTTTAATTTTTTTCTTAACAACATTCGAATACTAGGTCTATAAATTTCTGTGATGCGGGATTGTAACTATTTGCACTGTTTACATTGTTTAACTGTTGTCCTCATCGACATTCCCGTGTGTCTCACCTGAAGAAGGCCGGGCCGTACCACAGCCGAAACGTCGTGAATATGACATAAAGATGTGGACAACAGTCCGAACAACATAAATAGTGTAAATATGTGAATACCAGTTTATACCCCAGATGGTAAATTCCTAATGAAATCTACGACGTAGTCGACCACATCTCTTTTCAATTCGCTACCTACTTCTTTATCTTTCTCAGTTCTTCTTTCTTTCATGTACCGTTTCTCTTTTAGACGTAGACTGTCATGGCCCTCCACATCTTCCTGTCCCTTGTAGCTTTTAATATCTTTTGTCTTTTTGTTATTGTTGTGGTAGGATCCACCTAATTTGCATAGTAGAGTACCGACCATATAAATATGGTTGGTACCGGGAAGAGAGGGAGGAATCAAGAGATTCCACTAGACTCTGCCCGACTGCGACTCAGTCAACACATTTTCCAGGAACGGTCTTACCAGGAATATCCAAAAGACTATATGTAAATATTGTGTACACTTTCTTGTTTCAATACATTTTGTTCTAAGTACATTTTGTGTTGTATTATTATTCCATGCATTAGTCAAGTTTCAACAGTTATTTATCCCAAACCCTGTTCTGACATCCATTTAGTCAAGGCCATCACGTATCTTTTCCTCAATCCTCTCCCGTGAGTATCAAATTTTCCAAGCACTTTACGTGTTCCAGAAATTTCAGCTGCCTCTTCCTGGTGTTAAGTATAAATGTTCCTTTTGCTTCCATTCTCTCTAAAACCACGTCATTGCTCACATGTTCGGTCCATGGTATCCTCAGCAGGTAGGATCACATTTCTGTTGCTTCAGGTTTCTTCTTCATCTTTGAGGAGATTGTCCAGCATTCTATACCATATAGGAGGACTAGTAACAGTTCAGTACTCTTTTTCCTTGTTTCCAACGAAATTTTTCTGTCTTTTAATACACTGTTTAGGTCTTTCAGCTCACTTTTTCTTAAATCCTTACTCTTATCTGTCAGCTATCGGCACACCCATATGCTGATATATATATATGGGTAAATACAGTTCAGGCTCTTTTTTTTGTCTAATTCACGTTGTTTCTTTTGTCTTTTCTTTCGTTTTAACAAGGAAAGCAAGCTTGTCACACACACTCACACACACAGCAAATGAATTCCAGCTTTTTCTCTTTGCCAATTTTAACCATACAACATACAAGTAATCATTACTCGTCTCTATCCACTATCGTCTCTCACTATCTTTCCTATATACAGACTGGCGTTCTGCGTAAAGCCTGGTACACCCTGGTCAGTAAAGCTGTCTCTTTTCCTAACAGATCTCTAAAACGAATCAAGTTATCGTTATTGTCTTACCTTACCTCTCGTATCTTCCTCTCCCTACAACCCGCGCTCTGCCACTTTAGAATCTCTCCAGATCTGCTCAACGCTGATGCCAACCCTCTCTTACAAGTTGGATGGTTGGTTGCCTGACGGTTGGTTGTGTACTGGGTAGTAATAGAGGCTGAGGAAATCTATTGCATCCACCACATGTCAGCTGTGTTCACAAAACCACTCAAGCCTTGTGCGGCTGGTGCAGCCCTCACCCTGGCTGCCATCACTCTAGGCAACGCCACCGCGACTGTCTTTGTTAACTGCGCCAACAGCAACAGGGTCTTGTACTCCTTTTGTGTGTCTCTATTAGTGTGGATACCTGAGCAAGTCGGTAAAGGATGTAAGAGTCTGTGTAGGCGTCCTTAGCGCGCATGCGCGTGCGTGCTGAAGCTTAAAAGGGGTGTCTGCAGATGCGTATATTTTAAATTCGTATGCTTTCAGAAATCTTGTGTGTAATGAGAGAGTCACAGAGAGAAAACCGAGATGAAGATGTATCATTCAAGGATTATACTGATGTAAAGGCGCACAAATACACAAGCACATACATACATACGCGCACACACACACGGATTACTGAAAAAGTCTTGGCCGATGCCACTTCCAATATCTGATTAAATGAACAAGCATAAGATTTTGGAAGAACGCTGTTAGGTTGAGAAACGTTCAGTACCCACTCTCTCTCAATCTCTCGTATATATATATATATATGCTTAAAAATCTTTTATATTTATGAGATAAGAGTTCTTACTATTGTGGATATAGCGTTTGTAGATGGAACAGTGTGAACATAGAAATGAACTATTTTTCTATTCGGCATCTCATCAGAATGTCGTATGGACCCACTATATATATATATATATATATATATATATATATATATATATATATATATATATATATATATAAAGTTTAAAATTCAAGTTTTGTAAATTCTTCTGGAATAAGCTGTGAGAAAAGCGAAACGTGGAATTTTTGATTGTTTTCCTATTTGTTCTTTATTTAGTCATTTTGTCGGATTTAAGTCATATTTACCTTTCACATACACACACTTTTCCGTAGTGTAATGGTGAAAACTAGTCTAGCTTATCATTACCACTTAGTAGTGAATTCGATACCAACTAAGAGTGTAGAATGTGGTTCAAATACAATGCTACTATATGTATCTATACTATTTGGTACAAGTGCTAATATTTAGTAGCTTTGGCACGCTTAATTGTCACCATTATCATGTCGATGTTTCTTATCAATGTACTACTGAACTTCTACAGTAACAAACGAACACATATGAGTGAATATACTGTAATCAAGATAAAGACTTGATCAAACAGCTATTTTGCTTCACATCGCTTCCTTTAAATTACAAACTGGAATATTACAAAATAAGTAACACAACATTATAACACGATTTCTGGTTCTGAATGCTAAATGTATGTTTTCTTTTATTTTTAAATGAAATTGGTAAATTAAAGAAATATTTATCGTCTATAAACTTGTCCAAAATCAACTAAAGAAATTGGAAAAAAAAATCAATTGCTGTTTGGAAGATTTGCTAAACTGGAAAGTTAAACCACCTTGTTTATTTTTTTTTTTCTCAGATGAACACAAATGCCACGTCAACGACACAAACCCTATTTCCCATATAAAATAAGTGTTTATATTCAGGGCTTCGTTTGCACAGTTGCTGATGATTGCCAACTTTTGATTGCCAACTTTTGCCATATCAGTCTAACATACAGTTCGTTCTCTCTACCAAATCTGCGACCCTCTACACATCCCGACGTGCAGCTTGCAATACAAATGCGCGCCATCAGAACTAGGCGAACTAGAACTGACTCCCTTGATTCCAAGCATGACGGTTAATATAAATCCGAAACCAGATACGCTCCATGTCCTTTTTTTGTCATTTGGTATCAAA
>CAHIKZ030000887.1:402500-407500 GCA_903632075.3 Acanthosepion pharaonis | reverse complement strand
ATGAAATGAATTAAGAAAAACTTTTGCTGATACACTTTTCTATGCTAATGTGTATTTATTAATAAGTGTACGAAATGCTTTGATAGATTCTCTCTGCTCTTCGTGCTTGTATGAATACATTCTTTATATAAGGATTGTTTTTCTGTGTGCAAAAGTGTATGTATAAACGATGAGCTTATTTTGTATACAGCAATGATTGAATCAAAAAAAATTACAACGTTCTTACGAATGTACAGTGAACCAATCTGTTCATCTTATTGTAAACGACAGTCACGTATTCATGGGAAAACAGAAAAATTGAGCTTGCCTTCATGAAGTGAACAACTTCACGAAAATGAAAACAAAAAAAAACATGTTATATTGTTTAGAACAAAAAGTTTAGTCTTAATTTTCATATACACGAAAAGATGCAAGGAATCTCTCCGTCTGACAAAGCAGTGATTCACGACCACAGTTCCGATGTTTGGTGAAGTTAATCATATATTGAGAAATGACCTCAACCGAGGACTTTTTAAACACCCACTCATGTACGTATATTTTAATTATATCAAGAATATATTATTATATGCATCTATGCGCATACAATATGCTGCGGCTATATAACTGTGTATTCACGTAAGTAATTGCTTACTTTCTTTTGCTGATTCTGTAAAAAAGGCGATTTTTATATGAATGTAACTTTATATATATACATATATATATATATATATATATATATATATATATATATATTAACGATAATATAATTGAAATGCCACAAATTATATGAGGCATAACTCATCGAAGGTTAACAATGAAACCAAAACAACGTGAAAATACCATAATTTATTTTTCGTATTTGCTCAGGTTAATTAACGAAACATGCTTGATTTAATTGATCTTCATTCCATCCTATACAGATCCATATTTAAGCCCAACTCTCTCTCTATATATATATATATATATAAGCCAACTCTCTCTCTCTCTCTATATATATATATATATAATGTTCAATTTATGAGTTGTATATTAAGCACTATCTTCAAATATCCATCCATTGGTCTGGACCAGCATTTTTTTTATATTATTTTATATAAATAAAATATATCCTAAAGAGCCAGCCAACCTAACTTGATCTTCAGGGTATATATATATATATATATATATATATATATATATATATATATATATATATATTTACACTAGTAACCGCTACTAACGACTCATTATATTCCGTATCTGCTCAAAAATTATTATGGTGTTTCAAATGTATTCCTCATTGTACAAAGACAGGAAAAATGTATTATAAATCAAAATACACTTCACCATTTTTATTGTTTAATCCAGATTTTTTTTTTTGGGGGGGGGGGTTCGCATCCATGTCAAAGCCATTTATTTGGTTTTGATACAGCCAACACCCCCCACCCCGTGGAATATCTCAATTGAAAATAGAAACATTGTCAAATCCATGACCATGTGATAATCCGGTAAATGATTATTCAGTGAACAGGGAAAAAACTTTTTTTCGTACCGCTCATCAGGATCGATCTTACACATTTATAAATCTACCATTTGTCCATGTATATTGCTGCCATATCTGACCTGGTGTTCGTGATTCTTGACAAAAGTGTCTGTGATGTAATTGATCCTCACCTGGCAAGTCGACTTTAGTCATTTTTTTCACCGACGTGTTGTAGCTTCCATGTGTCTTTTCTGCAAATATTGTCATGGTAATTATCTTGATGAACTTTGCTCCTTGGTGTCTCGACAGCATGAAATTATTTTCTCGCTTGTAGAACTCACTTCCGGTTCCCTGATTCGCTGTCACCTATAATTAAAAAGAAAACATTAAATGCAACGCCAATCGTCATCTTGTGTCTTCGTGAAACCTGTTCTTTTATTGTCTTTTCTCCTCACCAAAGACTTTTTATTCTCCTTCAGTCTCAATAACTTTTTGCGTCTTAGTCGCTTTACTTGGGGTGAAACTATGAGGCACCAAGTTAGATTCGAACTCACTATTCAGTTGTAATTGATCTGTCGAGACAAGCTTGTTATCCATTACATCACGTCGAAGTACCGTTACTTTGCTTGAGGTGAAATGATTAAAAAAGTAAATAAGGGAAAAAAAATCCATCCTTTCAAGTCGTTGAAGCATTCAAGAAGTATGAAACTGAATATCGTCATATTGAAAAAGAACACTTTTTCTATTGATCAAACAGTGTATTTTTTCTTAAAAAGAGATAGATTATATCCAGCTGTTTACAGTAAAAGCTTGAGTTAATAGCAGGACCATCTGGCACTTTCATAGTGGGGGGGGGGGTTGCTCAACATTTCATCGAAATATAATCATAAGTTTTTTCTTTTTTTTTTTTTTTTTTAAATTCCTTCTTTTGACAGGCTTATGGCCATATCACGTTGAAACACCAGTTAAGTTAAGCAACGTCGGGCTTGGTCAGAACGTTGCAATAAAAAGCTGTTATCGGCACGCAAAATGGATTTAACGAATATGCCACTAATGACCTTGGAATTGGCACGAATAGGTCTCTTCTCCTCCATACCTATTATTAAAAGAAAAATGAAGCCGACTGAGCAATCAAATCACGAATGGCAGCCAGTCAAGGAGAAAGGCAACTCTAACTTTGAAATCGTAGAAACCATTCGACTATCTTTCTCAAGGAATCATTGCAATTCCCAACTTATAAAAGAAAAAAAAAACTGTGGCGGCCCATATTCGCCTTATATTCTCAAGAAACATAGAGTTTAGAAGAACAATTCATTGTGGAATATTACTTGATTTTGGTAGACTCATATAAAGCACTGACAGTTTCTTCCCAAACTTTTGATGTTCTGAAAACATTCACAAGCCGCCTCGATACGTGAAAGCCTTAAGCGGCTCGGTTGCAGGGTTATAGTTTGAGTTCAACAGAACTCGAATGTTACACGTGATTTATGGTATCACTTAACGCTTGAGACTAACGTAAATTTTGTAAAGAACTGACAAAATTATTTTACAATCGACCAGAGTTGTGTGCGTCTAAATATAATTAATTTTCATATCTCTGATTTTAGAAGTAAGTAATGATATTTAGTACATAACCGTTAGCCCCCAAACTTAAGGTAAGCAGAGATTGGCAGCGGATCTCTTCTCTGATCTAGCTCTAACATCTCGGTGGTGGAAAATCTGGCTGGTGACATTCAAAGTCTCGAAAATCAAACAAGCTTTTTTTTTTTTTACAATTATCGCCGATTGGACCCGGGACTATCACAAATCATGATAAATTGATGTCCTCTCGGGGAGGCCGCGTGCCTTGAGCGCCTCTTGTGCCTTAAACTCAACCGTCGTGGAGCTCGTACATATGATCCATCACGAAAGATGCGGAAAAATGATCGGTTCCCTGTAACGCTCCAGGGATATCTCGTGCTATCTTCTAAATTTACAAGAGCCAGATCAGGTCTAAAATGAAGTATTACTGCCATATATAGACAGCAGCTGCCTAGTCTTCACTTTCTTGTCTTGATAGAGTCCAAAAGCGTGTTCGCATACTTGTCATTACCAAATTATTTCCCGCCTCTTTCTAACAGATGAAACACGCAAGTCTTTCACTGCTCTATTGCTATTTCTATGCAAAGTGCTCAGGCGAATTGCTTTCCTTATGTCTGACATTCACGGCTAAAAAGAAAAAGGCAACTCTCAATAACAATAAATACGAACACGGCCAAAATGTGCTGACCGTGTATGGAAAATAAAACATTCCTATAACTTCAAATGCATACATCAAAAAACACAAACATTCAGTTAAAAATTAAAAATACAATATAAGAATAGTCTTTGATAATGACTAAATAATGATAATGACGAAAGCGCTCAGATAGGCAGAAATGTTGGACAGATTTTACACTTTGTGTCCAATAATCACTTGTACGAACACAAGAAAAATTCAATAATAACCTTAACCTTAGTAACTTGTCAGTCGTCTTTAACGAAACACGTATAAAAGTGGATACTGTCAGTTACACACATTATTTATGCACATTGTAGTTAACCACCAGCATTCCCTTCGTGTTTATTTTGGTGAGAAGTAAGTTCCTCTAAGTCAGCTTCTTCCGGTGGACAGTTGCTCTGTGAAACTCTCAAAAGGGGTATTTTCCCGATCAGTATAATTTTAACCTGTTCAAATCTTGGATTAACCACTAACTTCCCAATAAATATCCGCCTAAACTGTACCCCTTACTCTGTAATCCTCTACTTTGAGTGGCTTCCGGGCCTTGTACAGTGTAAATATCAATGCAAAAAAAAAAAAAACAACTCCTATCCCACTTACATGTAAAAGGATAATTTTTAATATGGACTTCCCAAAATGCCTTTTAGTGCACCGTTAATTGCCGTAGACACCTGAGAGTATCCTGACCATCACTCTGTAGTGCAGTTTGTGAAATATATTCAAAGTAACTGTCGGTAAGCTAATGCCTCGCAGCTTTAAAGACTGACTCGCTTAGACTTACCTTGACAAATCCAACTGCCACTTGCACCTGAGGGAAAATTACTAACCGGTAAATAAGCAAGCAAAAACTGTTCAGCACAAATCCAGCATTTCTTTCTTTCTCATTTTTTTTTCAGATTTAAATAGCTAGCTAGTTAGTCAGATAGCTAGCTCGATAGTGAAAGGATCACAAGGAAGTAGATATATACTCTCATTCAATACAATTTGCTCTTTCTATCTTTTCAAACACTGTTTATGTATCGGACATAGCCAAAGGCCAGAGAAATGTCGACGACCGAATTAGATCAAAGACGTTGTTTTGAGCAATCGACATTGGCTCAGCTACGATGGTGCATTTCTTTCTTTTTTTTTTTTTTGGTCTTGTTTTATTTTTTGCCATTTTATTTTATTTTGGATTTACTGAAGTTGATTGGACATCGGAGTTTCCGCCGTTGATGGAAAAATGGAGAAAAAGATATTTAAGAAGTTAAAATGGAAAGGTAAATGCAGAAATGAAATGTGCATGAAGTGAGATGGTCA
>CAHIKZ030000887.1:367500-397500 GCA_903632075.3 Acanthosepion pharaonis | reverse complement strand
TCTTCATTTTACTAGCTGTTTTCATTGTTATTAATTCTTTGTTTTTTAATTTTTAGTAACTTCATTTTTTTCTCTCAACTTTTTCGTTTCTTCTTCCGCCCACGAATCTTTTTGTAGCTCTTTAGTTTTGTTCACAGATATATTTTTACCAGTCTTTTCATTCACACACACACACATATATATATATATATATATATATATATATATATATATATATTAAGCATTACGCCCCAAGCAAGGCGTGAAGCCACTAGGATGCAGGGGGTTGCGGAATATTTGGAGCGAGAGCAGATAGGAGTGATAGAAGAAAGGATGAGGAGAGAGATAGTGGATAGATCAAGGTAACTGGAGATGTCGATTGACATTACATTTGAATAGTTAGAGATTATAGCTCTCAGGGAAACAGTAATTGGGGAGGGTGTTCCACTGGCGAGAGGTGCGAGGTATGAAGCTATTGGAGTAGAAGAGACGGCTACATTTAAACATTTCTACGGTGTAAGGGTGGGAGCGGGATGACAGCCTCGTAGGGCGCTTGAATTCATGGAGTCTGGGAACCAGTGAAAGCAGCTCATCAGAGCAGTTACCATGGAAGTATTTGTAGAAAAGACAGAGGCGACGGCGCGTCTGTAAGAGAGTGACTGCAGACAAGACGCTAGATCAGGGCCAATTTATATATATATATATATATATATATATATATATATATATATATATATATATGAGAGATAGTTAGGAGTCTACACGACAAGACTCAACATTCTCCTATCTAAATCAGTCGTCAAAGATATTAGCTTTGCCGGTCTGCCTCTCTCATCTTCCTAATTTTCCACAACACTTTTATTTCTAAAAAAAAAAAAAAAAAGCCAAAGCATTTTTCGGACATAATTACACATTCCTGCTTGAGCGTATCATTCGAAACCTGCCAGGCAGTTTGGACAGAGTTTGCTATCCACTCCCCTCGCCACCAAAGAACTTATGTCGATGGGTCAGTTTAATATGGAACCCAAGACGTTTCCATATAGGTAGTGGCAAAGCTTGGTTTCATTGCGTACGTTAAGGTTTCCCCACTGACTTCAACAGTAAAGATACAATGGTGAGGTAATGTCTCAGTTGAAATCTCGAGGGAAGAATTATGCTTCAGTGTGTAGCTGCTTAACGTTGGAAATGATAAAATACTGACCTCAAAATTATGGGTGCAATGGGGACGTACTCTCTCAGTTGGAATCTTGAGGGGAGAATTTTTTGTTTATTGTGCAGCTGCCTACCCTTGAAAATGATAAAAATACTGTCCAGAGAAATTGGGACACTTTGACGAAGTTTAATCAATTATCATAAGCTCGGCGTTGCACAAATGTAACTGTTCTAAGTTTTATATCCGTTCCAGTTCAATCGTCTTAGAATATTTTTCAGCTCAAATGCCGGCATAAATTTGAGAAATTATAACAAAGAAATGCAACTTCGATAATATACAGGCGGGAAAAGTTTACACGAACGAAAAAAAATCCATTTCCATTAGTTTTATTCTTATTTTCTCTTTAAGGATATAAAAACTGTAGAAATGACATTTTAATTCTATTAGGGGTATGAAACGATTACTAGGTTCCTAAGTTTAAGATTTTTTTAACAGTATGCTACCCTTTGAAGTATTGTATGCACAATAACATTGTGCATTCTTTGGACCATGTTGTCACCATTTTTCGACTCTTTTCTATTTGAAAACTACGCATGGTCTGGCCGTAAAACTTTCAGCACACACACACACACATATATTGGGTGCAACAGCAAAATTGGCAAAATTGTGTAACAGCATGTGATAATTGTTCATGCCACTAAACTAATTGAGTTTCATTTCTCTAGGTATTCAGATAAAACGTTTATCAATCTTGACACCATTTTTCTTAAGAATCACTGAAAAGCCCTCTGGGCTACTTAGCTAGAAAGAGAATAGGTTAAAATTAGTTTGTATCAGCGCAACTTAGAGCTAAATACTTTCTTATTGTTCAATGTAAAGTCCAAGGCCTATAGAAGAAATAAATACTGTTTAAAATAAAACAAAGCTTCTTCTAGCATACGAGTATCCATTATCAGTAGCGTTTGAAGTAATAAACTTTTTTTTTTCTTTTATTTGAAAAACCTTCTTGGTCAGGCTGAGAACTTTTTAGTACCCATCGTATGGAAACGTCGCCGCACTTATCCACGCTTAAGAGAGAAAAAAAAATCAAAATCCCTCTCTCAATATATAATATGAAAAAAGAAATCAAGTGTCCTTCTCTGTCTTTTGTGAAGAATAACAAGGAATTCGGATGGCAAGCGTCTCTTTTCCCTTTTCTCAGCGTCCACCATTTCTGAAGATTTATTTATTTTTTTGCTCAACCAAAATCTCCTCTGTGCGTAGTTCCAAACCCCTAAATCTAATTGCCACTGAATAAAATGTTCAGCTGAGTGAAATACAACGTCCGTTTTATTTTTTTTATCTTGCTTAAATAATTCCTGAAATATATATAAAAAGTAGAAAAAAAAAACTAGTAAGCTAAATAAATATAAATGAATCGGTAAATAACCAAAGAAGTAGGAAGAAGGAACAAAAATGCTTTTGTACATCAAAAGGACCAATATCTCGGTGTAAGGAAGGAATTTCTTCAAAACGATTACCTACTGACAGCGTAAACTGTATCTGCAGGTTCTCCTTCCCACTCCATCAGCCTCCTGCAGTCTCCAGTTTCGATCCTGCCGTAATCGTATTCAATCAATGGAACAAATGAAAAACAGAATCTTTACAAATAATAATAATAATAATAAATAAATAAAGGAAGTATCTTCCTTATTTAAAAAAAATATCTTACATTTGCAACAAACTCGATAAAAAGAGCATACAGATACTCAGGAAATAGAAACGTCGTATTTCTTCAAGAAAATATAAATTCAATATATATATATATATATATATATATATATATATATATATATATATATATAGATGCTGTAAGTGTTGTCGTTCAGCGTGCATACATGCTGATAGAAAATGGCCGGCCATAGACAAAAGTTGCCAACGCAAAGATGGGGAAGGACGAGAGATGAAAAAAAAAAAGAAAATACTACATTGCGTAGATTTAAAACCATAACTTTGTCATTTTGTTCATTTTGACATTATTTTTCTTCTAGTCGATGTGTCCTTTCAAGTCATGGCTCTCTACAACTTCCTTACCTTTCCTTTGTAGCTTTAAACAAAGTCTGTTCTTTTACTATCCCTCCCAGTCTATGTTCTGTCATCCATTTTTGAGTGATTGACTGAATTTGTTTTTACGGTTTATCAACCGTTTGTTGGTTATTCAGAGTCAAAAAATACCTTTAGATTGTAATAAATTTTTTGTAGATAATGATTTCTTTTAATGATACAAGTCCTACTAATTAACACATAGCTGGGGGTGACGAGGTAGATTCATACCTTTCCCAAGGGTAATTAGGCATAAGTGAATATAAGAAAACCAACTGGAACTGGAGTTCTGCTCTCCGATTTCCAATTCCATGCCATTATCAATTACACCATCCGCAAATTCAAGGTGAATTTGCACCTGAAATTCCTAAGCGGTTACCCATTCAGGTTCTGACTGTATTACTAATTATCGGATAATATCTATTTAAAGATATCTTTCCGAGACTCATGTGGTATGAAAATTCACATGGAGCGGTCCCCTCATTGTAAACCTAGGCTGTCTTCCGGTGCAAGGGCCTCGTGAATCTAAGAAAGTCTTTCCAATTTATGATATGGGGCATCCACTTTATTACATCTGAATTTTCATAAGGTAGTTTTCATATAAAATGTCATTTTTTTTCATTGTAACATATTTATGTCCAATAACACAATTATATGCAATAGAGGTGAATAATTCAACTACAAAAATTTTAAATAAATACAATGTATCTAAATACAAATTAGAGACGTGTCGTAATACATCATTTCATCTTAAATAAATCAACAATGTTTTGCGGCAATTTTTAACATAATCTTCAGATTCTTCTTGTTGAATAACTTTAACGCATTCAACATTATGAACTAAAAAACATTGAATTTTATAATATAATTATTATAATTATTTTTAAAAAAATATGTTTTCATCGCGACACAGAAATTTCTATGTTTCAAAACTGAAACCTCAATCCCAAATTTTAATTATAAAAATTAAACTTAAAATCCAGAATTTCGTTTTATTGTCAAGTGCTGCTAAGAATAACTTTTAATAATTTATTTCAGTTTTGAAACATAGAAATTTCTGAGTCGTGATGGAAATATATTTAAAAAAAAATTATATGCTCTACTGTTGTATCCAGCAATTTTTTTTTTTGTTTTTTTTTTTTGAATAAAGATAAATGATAAGAACTCTGGATTATAAATCTCACTGTTCTTTACTATTATTTTAATATATGTAGTGAATTTTATATAGTGATTTATCGAGACTTAGCCTGAACAAAACAAATTCATAGATTTGGACAAAAAAGGTCCCAGAATGTTGTAAAAATCTGGGCAATTTTTCATCTTTTAATAGTCAGTTGTGCTTAGTTTAATTTGTGGTGCATATAATTTATATAATATAACGTAAATGTAGGTAGTAAAAAAGCAAATAAGATAGCTAGCGTCAAAAAGCACTGCCCGGTGGCTGCTAATCAGGTTTTCTCACTCCGTTCATGGGGATAGTACGTACCAGCCTTGTTACAGACCATTACGAATTAAGTAAAGTCGATCTTCATTAGATATTAGGACGTCAGGTTGCTTGTTAATGATGATTTTCATTATTTGGTAAACATCATTGATTGGGATTCTGTAACACTAATCTATATGTCTGATGACGGATTGTCTTCTTGAAGACATAAAGGGTTCGTTGTCCTGAAGACATTTTTAATCATTGGCCTGTTAAAGTCGTTTGCATATAGATGATAAGGTAGACATTTCTGAAAATAGGTAGATTCGTTGATTTGAATAATGGTAAAGGTAAAATTGGCCATTTGCATACAGTTACCGTTTCTCTCGGTTGAAATTAAAACCAAAGATGTTTAACTTAAAACTGTTTTTCAGCAAATCATTTCTCAAGTGTACTGTTCTTATTTTTGAGGCGGTAAATACAATCATCTTCATGTTGATTTATTTATTTACAGGCAGGATGTGACACAAAGTCAGTCTAATATCGTGGGCCTGAACGCGTGCACCCGAGTCAGGTCCCAAAATAGCCCAGCCACGTTCAAATATGCTGGTATCAGTATTACTACTGATGCCCTTTCTTTAGCGCAAAGAGTGGCGCACTGCCACGGGAAGCTTTTCCTCTGAATCAGGCATCCCTTAATATTTATACATGTTGATGGGAGTTGCTTTATTTAAGGCAATGCAGGGGGTCAACTTTTTAACTTTTTCAAAATAATAATTCCAATAAATTGTCGAAATAGTTTGGTTTTCAACAGCAATAAGCCGACCAGTTAGAGATTAAATGACTCGGCGACATTTAAACAACGTGTTAGCTTCTCTGTAAGTCAATACGTTTTTTTTTCTTTTTCTTAAACATTTTTTTGAAAAACCTTTGAACTCTGAGGAATTTGCAAAACGTATGAACTTTCTCTACATCTGACTCGCATCTATATTTTTATGACTATTTAAAATAATAAAACTGTTTTTTATGTAAAAGGATGGTGACATGGAAATCGGCCTGTTCTCATTAAATGACAAAATGGCTTCAATACAAGCGTCCATAAGAAATACATATTACTAGTTATTCTTATGAGGCGTAATTAATTTCCATTTTGAGAGCCAATTGTTATGACGAACGTATCATCCTATCAATTAATCATATAAGGCATTTATGAATAAATTTACAGTGCACTAACCTTAGTTTTGGAATGGCAGCGTACAGTGCATTAAAAGAATAGTGTTTTTTGTTCTTTTCATGAAATCGCAAGTACGCATACACCAAGAATAAAAGAGGGGAATATGTTTAACTTGTTTGATTTCTTTGACCCTATACGCCATATTCAACTGACCTTGCACCAACCGATTATCACATTCTTTGATCACTGCAAAACGCTTTAATGGGGTAAAAGTTCTATAGTCAAAACCAAATTAAAGGGATCCGCGAACACACGAGACTAACTCATGTTAAGTGTTTACATCGATGCACCAATTGCAATCAGAGATTGATGGTTAAGGAAATGCTGATTGAATGTAAAAGCTATCAGCTATCGGGCGGCAGTTAAGCTAGCTCCTGCGAAGGACTCTTGACTGGGTCTTCTTCACAATAGGTAGGGAGGATTAGATGCGACAGGCAATAGTAAAGTACAGAAGAACTCAAAATTGATCGCTGAATTTAAGTATTGCATTAATATTTAAGTATTTCATTAATATTTAATATTAAAAGTTCGATAATTCCCCTGTCGCCATTTAATTTAAATAAAATTTGATGTATGTAGGTCCTTACTTTCTCTACAAACAATTATTTTTATTTCATGGGTGACATTCGCTGCATTTCGCAATTGATTTCGATTATTCACAAATTTATTTTTAAGTTATAAAATGATATTCTTACCGTACAAAAAAAAAATCTTCGTCGCAAAACATCACGTAAATAATCGCCGAAAAGAATCAGTCATGAAAACTTGTGAATTCAACATTTCAGAATTGCTGGTCTGGATCCGGGCAATTGCTTAGGGAGGCGGCTTGATTCTAAAATGGTGTAATATGTTGGGTTACGGTCTTTAGGAGTAAAGTTGAAAAAGTGTAACACAGTGAGACACGCTATATATATATATATATATATATATATATATATATATATATATATATATACACACATTCAGTTAAGAGTAAAAAATAAAGTCATCTTTGGTAATGGCTAAAAGTATTGGTGAAAGCGCTTGGACATCCAAAAAAATTTGGACAATGTCTACATAAGATGTACAGAAAAATATAAAAAAATAAAAAGAATACCGGCTCGGCCCGGTGGCTAGGATCAAAGTGTAGTATCTGTGCTTTGTGAGCTACCGGGTCGGGTGTCTGTCGAACTCTCTGCTCCGCCGAAGGGTAGGGTTTCGTTGGGGGAGGTTGACGGAACTAGCCTGCCTCGGCGGGTTTGGATGGTTATTTATCTTTGGCTGGGCCCACGGGCTCAGAGATACCCACATTAAAAAGGCCTTGTGCCACATTCGATCCCCGTGGGTGGATTGATAAATACCATAAGATGTACAGAAAAATTATGACACAAAAAACGAAATAAAAAATCTTAACTGCAGTACACTTTCGATCGTTTTAATGAAACTTGTATAAAAGATGGATTGCTTCCGAAATAGACACACACACACACACATATATATATATATATATATATATATATATATATATATATATAAGTTAATGGTCAGAATTGAATTAGACCAGGAAACAATAGTATTAGAAAAGTGATCAATACATATATAAAAAGATAAAAAATTAACAGGTAGAGCTTTTAAGCATAAAAAATGAGTGAATCAGCCGATTCCTTTTCTTTCATTTCAACCTTTCGCTATCGTCAGGCGATTTTCGAATTTTATATATATATATATATATATATAACAGGTTTGACACGCTGTAAAACAAAATCTAACAAAGACAATCAAGAGGTTCTCGAAAGTTTTTCTCACCAAATACTCTGGAATTTGTGTTAGAAGATATCGGAGAGCTGCCTGCACATATATATATATATATATATATATATATATATATATATATAAAATTATTTAATTGAATAAAATTATTTATAACTCTGGCTAAGAACTTCATGATCTATACGCGTGTACAGTTATTAACTACTGACTTTCAGATTAGAAGCAATGTCTTTAAGGTGTCCACCAGCTACACGAAGTAAACCTGTCAGCCTGCATCTTGCAGTCGACGTTAAGGCCGCTAAAAATGCCGGCGATAAGGCCCAAGCGGTTCATTGGCTCGGTCATCAGCTGCTGACCTCTTTATACTCAGATAATCATTCATGACTCACTGATTGGTTAATTACTATTCTTAATCAGAGGCGTGATCAGTCACACCTCAGAATAGACAGATGGTCCTTTGATACACTAAGATCGAATTATTTAAGCACCTTTGACTGGAGGAGTCGAACATATTAAAAACTTTGGTGTATCTTATTGCTGTCTCTATTTCTATCATGTAGTAGTTGGACTCCATAATGTCTCTACGAAGATGTAAACAGGAGACTTTGTACGTATTCGATTATCGCGCCAACCGACTTCAGTCACTTTCCCACCAGCATGACTTAGCTTCCCTCTGTCTTTCCTATAAATATTTTCATGGAAAAATGTTCGAATGAGCTATCTTCCTTGGCACCTCGACTGCGTGAATTTAAGCGTACTACTACATTGGCAATTAGGTCTCAAAGGTTTTCTGTTGAAGTAGCTTGGTCTAACCGTATGTTCTATTGTAATAGATTCTTTTCTCGTTTTTCATCGAGGGAACTCTCCCCCAGATTCTGCATCCAGGCCACCTTCAATTTTCAAAGATTTAAATGCAACGCCAATCGCCATCCTCTGTCTCCCTGAATCCTGTTCTTTTAGTGTCCCTTCTGAAGTCTACTCATTCTCTTTCAGTTCCAGTAACCTCTTGCGTCTTAGTGGCATTATCGCCGAGATAAATGCGCGTATGTCGTATCATAAAAGTGTGATTTTTCGACCAGCATTTGAACAAGTGTTAGCTACCTTTTATTTATTTATTTATTTATTTATTTATTTATATATATATATATATATATATATATATGCATGCGCCTCCGCGTGAGCGTGCGCGCATGAATAAGAGAGGAGTAATGAGAAGACAATTGGCGCTTTTCAAATGTATGAATATTAAGTGTCCAGTGGGAATCAGCGATGGGATAAAAGCCCAAAGACAATATGCATATTGATATAAAACGACATTCAACCACTCACTGAGCTTGCATAAACATGCATATAAACATATGTTTGCTTGCGTGATATATGTGTGCGTTGTATGTGAAAATATAGAGGTTCGCATGAATGTCTTTATATGTAGTTTTAAATCTGGTGTCGTCTGGCACAAGGTCTCTATTATGGGAACTGGCGAAACTTTTACTCACAGTGGTTTTTGTAACTAGCTTGTGACATCCTTCTAACCAGCTCGCTCTATGGTATAATATATATATATATATATATATATATATATATATATATATATATATATATATATAGAGAGAGAGACGTGCATACATAAAAACTTCTACAGAATTAATATATTTTATTTTTTTATCCGACATTTTTTTATTACTCTAACTTTTAATTTTAGTGGATAAACAGAATAGAAAAGAAAATGGTATAGAAAAGTTCGGTAATTATTGCTCTAAGATTGATCCAAGACTCTTGGATTATTATGGCACAGGTTCAAAATATTCGGGGATCTATCTAGGATCATACATTCTATGTACATAGGTACATATCAATGGCCTACGGGACACCGTTCTACAGCTCACACTTATGTAATGAAATGCATATGATTATTAGGAACAGTATTGAGTTGTTATATAAATACTCCTATATGTCAAAGAATGTTGTAAAATTAAGTTACAGATGATGAGGAAACTTGACGCAATGGAGATGTAATTCTACACAAAGATGCTGAGAACATGTAACCAACCAAAGAAACAGTTTACATTTCTTGGACACATAATGTGGAAAGAGAGCATGGAGAATTTGAATCTCACGTGACATATTAAAAGCCAGAGTGGGCACTTCGACGTAATGTAAAGGGTAGCAAGCTTGTCTCGCTGTATCAGTCAGGACGGAATAGTAAGTTCAATCCTCACTGAGTGCACCACGATGTTTCAACCTTGTTCCACATCTAAGCTGCGCATAGAAAAATCACCATATTAAAAACCAGAGAGGCAGACAGGGACATTGATTAATCTACCTAACGATTAAATTGATGGAAGAACGGAGACTGAGGTGGGGGTATAGTAACTGAACAATTATTGCTTAGAGCTACAAAAAGTAGTAAATCGTGAAGAGCCATGATCGCTTACGTCTTAAAGGAACACGACACATAAAGGAACATATTAGCCTCCACTTGCGTCTCCGACCTCAGCTAGCGGTGCAATTCAGTTCCAGGAACACGTTCTTTGCACGCGTATAATAACTGGCCTGTTCTGAACATGTGCGCTTCCTGAAAGAACTCTACACAAATCTTCGTGCCAATGTTGGAAGAAAGGAAGAGGAAAGTGCTTGCGTCAGGGGAAAACTGAAGGAAAGAAAAGTGATATTTATTGGATGAGGCGTAAGTGCCTTGAACTAGAAAAGCCGGTGTAAAGGTGGTGATGGCTTCATAACGCCCAAGTTTTCGGGGAAATGGATATTGGCTGGAATGCAGGATCTCACTTTCTGGTCGGCTGGCGGTAATTTGCGGTAGATATGTGCGAACAGTATTACGGAGCGCCTTGTTCCCGGACAACTAGATATGTCTTTGAACTAGATATAAGGAATAGCGTGAGGAAGGTGCCATTAAGTTTGGGGTATTTGCCCTGTTTTCTGCAGAATGAAATATTTCTTCAAAAGTGAAATGGTAATGGTAAAATTAGCCGTTTTCTTATGAGGAAACATTCGGCACTTATTGTGTGAGTGGTAAGAGTTGCTATTGGTTGTATTTTATAAAACCTTTCATTTTAAACAATTTTTCAAGATAATAGGTTTATCAAGTCCAGCAGCTGCTCATGCTCTTTTCAGTGTTGATAATCTTCCTTTCTTGCCTTTTGTTTGGGCTATTGTGGAACTCCAGCGTCTTGATTATGTTGTCATTCTCTCTTCATTTTACATGTACTATCCATTTTAGTTGTTGCTGCTGTTGAAAGTCTTCAAGTGATCTGGTTTCTGTTATCTAGTACAGTTCTTTGTTTGTGATTGTGTAGCGTCAGTCTACGATGTTCGAAGAAGGCTGGTCCTCGCTGATCGAATCAATTTTTGACTAAATTTATCAGTGAGTGAAGACGTAAGAGATAGGTAGGAATGAATGATAAAAAATTATCTGATGAATGACTTCATAGTAACCTAATTTAGAGAAAAACGTATTTCGTCAAGCAATATCGTGGGAGAGTTTCGCTATCTTTCCTCCTCTTCATTGTCTTGCTCATCACCATGAGTACAGCGTGGATGAGCGCAACCCTGTTATATTAATGTGGAATTAGCCGAAACGATTAGGGACTTGGTAGAAAGTGTTGTTTTTCTTATTTTGTGTGCCATGTCTATTCAGAACGTGGGCGATCATGGCTCTCCGCAACCTCCTATTTTTTGGTATGCTTTCTAGTCCCTATTCTGGCAAGCATCTTCACAAGTTCGTTAGGTAGGTTATGTGTGGCTTTTCTCTGTTCCTCTTACCTCTATTATGTCTTGAGGGTGTCAAAATATCCAAACCTTCTTTCCTCCTGATATGCCCAAGAAATTTCAATTTTCTCTTTCTGATTCCCTTTTGTTTCCATTATCTTAAAACCTCGTCGCTGCTGACATATTCAGTTCATGGTGTTTTCAGCATCCTTCCATAGAACGACATTTCTGTTGCCTTAAGTCTTTTTGATCTCTAAATTTTGTATATTCTCGTGTATAAGTCGACTTCATGTATAGAGCGAAACTTGATTTTCTTTCCGCCCGAATTTGAACCGCCCCAGAAAAAAAACACCTGTGCAACCGGTCACTGAAAATGTATGATTTTTAATATCTTCAATATATATATATATATATATACACACACACACACTGGGTCTCACAGCAAAATTATCTAAATCGTGTCAGACCCACTATGTCTTCTCAACTGAGCAATGGTGAGAGGAAAAAGATTATTCAGCCCTTCAGTTATGGTACCAACTATACTCTGGCTTCCATCTTCAAAGTCCATTCAAGAACCATAAAGAGAACGGTGAATATGTTTAAATAAGAGGGGACAGTAGAAAGGAAAACTGGATCAGGAAATGAAAACAGCAAGAGGGATCATCATTTCAGCTCAGAGTCCAACAGTGTTATAAAAACCTCGGAGAATTCCATTAAGATATCTTTAATCATTTCTAAGATACAGCAGTTCAAAGCTTTATCTAACAATTGTAAAATGTTGTTGTTGCACCCGGGATAAAGCAGATTTGGCTATTCTTTTTGCTAAGCATAGACTTATCATTCAGCATAAGTCCTTTTTGATATCAGAAATTGAATATTTTAACCGATGGAGGAAAAGTGTTGAATATTGCAAATTCTTTTAATCAAAAATTTATTTTGGGATATTTCAACTGTCAGGCTGTATCTTGTACATTAAAAAGATAGAGAAAAAAAAAATTACGGCGGTCTGGAAAGAATGCAGGTTCTATTCGCAGACTGTGGTTATAAATTCAGTGTGATTTTTTATATATATATATATATATATATATATATATATATATATATATATATATATATATATAACTGAAAATTTTAAAATGATCAGCTTTCCGTTTAACATGGTCACGTTAAAAATTTTCAGTTATCTGTTTTGATAAGACTTGTTTTTTATGTCCATTGTCTTTGTCAAATTGAACTGAATTGTATTTTAATGAATATTGTCTTGAAAAAGGTTTATTAAACCGAAACGTCAGACGTCGACATTTCATTCATTTTAAACAACATAATTGCATTTAAGGATTTTTGTTTGTTTTTTCCAAATTTTTCTTCATATATATATATATATATATATATATATATATATATATATATATAACAAACATATGTTTGAGATGAGTAACGCTGTCGGGTATTAAATATATATATCGGGTTGATTATATGTTTGAAACTAGATCCCAAACTACTAAAATTGAGTGTAGAAATTGAGGTCAGAAAAATTTTAAATAACCTGCAAAGGGTTGATAAGCCTTAAAAAACAAAATCAATCATATGCACTGGTTCTTTCATACTTTTGATTTTTCAGGATTCTTCTATTTTTACTTCTTTATACAGTGGATGACGACTATACGTTTCTCTCCTGAAACGGCCGGAGACAATGAAAGGAATCAGTTCTGCTGAAAATGAAAGTTTGTAATTTACTTCTTTGGATACATTTCGAACTAACACCTGGTTTATCATTTATGCCAAAATTAGTCCTCCATCTTTGTACGAGACGACTAGTTTCACAGGACTACAAATCTTAAAAATAGTTTATGAACAACGGCTAAGACAATATTAAACAACTTTTCTTTTTTGATTTCGGTCATGCCGATAAGCTAAGTGTTACTGAAAGTGGATTTGAATGGAACGATTTGAGATGGGCAAATTTCACATATCTTCTTCCTGGGCGTGTTTTTTCCCAAGAGAATTTGGTACTATCGGCGTGGGAAATAGTCCTGGTGAATTAACTCGATGAAAGGATTATAGCGTGCATATGTAAGGTGGCTGCAAAGAGAGAGAATTGCAAACTTATTTTTATTATTATTATCATCATCATCAATAAGATGGTAATCATCATAGTTATCATCATCATCATTACTATTATTATATGAGTGAGCAGCGCGCCAACAAAATGATACTGGTCTAAATATACGAAACCCAGGGTACTTAACAAGACACCCAATCTGATAAGGATGTACCATAAACATGCATCGCTGGCAAATGGACGTAATATGTTGACAGGTTTTGATAAAGGCAGCGCATGACTTTTCAGGTGGGTCCCAGATAGTCACCCCATCTGGTTGAGGGATTTCCTAATTATCTCGATTTTAATCCCAAGTCGCGTTATCAGACTAAGCTTTCAAAATAAAAAATAAAAAAATGAAACACAGCTATGACTCTCCGGCAACAATTATTTCTGCGCATGAACGGAAATGCACAATGTGTCAGCTCTTTGGGAATGAGTCCGTAATGGTTAATGCCATGCAAGTGACAAGTAAATCTGAGGTACTAAATGGGATATTCCATGTAGCCTATATTAATTCAACAGGGCAAAACATATATAATAGCCTAGAAGGTTAAAGCGTTCATTCACGGATTTGGAGACACAGTAATCGTAAGGTCAATCTCGAGGCGGGGCAGTGTGTAGCTGGAAATAATAGGCGAGCAATAAGTGAACAGTACTAAAAATAAAACCTAGAATATATATCCCAAAGCATGGACAGTGGAACGAGAACAGTCTACTCCCATAAATTAAATAAAGCGTTCTCTTCTTAATTGCTTGTAGGTTCCCCGGATCGATAGTCACCTGTTTGAGATCGGAAGGGACAACAGACTAAACTTTATGATAACAATAACAAAGATAGGGACAATAATCTGTATGCTCGTAATCGTTTAATGTATTACTGACAGATTTTGCATAACAAGAACAAACTTAGTGAAGGTAAGAAGAAAAAGCTTTACTGACGTAGTAATTGTGAGGTCAATCCCGAGGCGGGGCAGTGTATACTTGGACTCGGTGGGAAATAGGTGAGCATTAAGTGAGCTGTACTAAAAATAAAAACTAGAAGATATATCCGGAGACATGGACATTGTTATTTTGATTAATATATATATATATTTTATATATATATATATATATATATATATATATATATATATTGTTGAAACTTGACTAATGCATGGAATAATAATGCAACACAAAATGTACTTAGAACAAAATGTATTGAAACAAGAAAGTGTACACAATATTTACATATAGTCTTTTGTATATTCCTGGTAAGACCGTTCCTGGAGAATGTGTTGACTGAGTCGCAGTCGGGCAGAGTCTCTGGTTGAATCTCTTGATCCCTCACTCTCTTCCCGGTACCAACCATATTTATATGGTCGATACTCCACTATGCAAATTAGGTGGATCCTACCACATACATACATATATATATATATATATATATATATATATATATATATATATATATATATATTATGCTGATAGTATTTACATTATGATCATAAATACTTGTAGTTACTAAAGCAGTTTTATAACTCAAAAATAATTACTTCCCATCTACGGACCCCCTTTTCCCTCTATTAGCCTGTTGATGACAGGTTTGTCTGTATAAATATATCTTAAGACTAAGGAACATGTGGACTAGTGATTTTAAATCATTTTCCAACAAGTCAGTGTTTCGATCATTGAACTATGTTAAGCAGTTTCTTCAGGAGCACGTTTTTCTATAATTAATAAGAGCCCCATTCATCTGATTCGGTGTGTCGCCATGATTAACAAATAATCTCGGACCACGAAGAGTCTGACTTTTGACAAGGTGAAAACTGGCGAGGTATATAACTACAGCGTGTGCATCATACCCCGGCTGATGTGCAGATTGATTTTCAGGAGTAAGTTGACCATTTCTCTTCTTCTTCAACTACAGCCAGCAGTAATCCGATTCGATGCCTCAGTTACAACTTAGGCATCATTGACCATGTGACTTGTTCTGTTGTCAATGTAGGGCTGGAGCTCGAGGAGAAAGGGCGCCATGGGAGTAAGATGGAGGACGAGAGAAAGCAACCCTTCCGTTCCATATCACACGAGGTCATCTGCTGACTGTACCTTTTTATTCCACCCTGACGCTTTTCCTTTCGGGGATTTGCCATCTCTTCTCTTATTGTCCGGCTCGAGCTTTCCCTAGAGCCACTTTTATCGAGAGGTTGGCGTTGAATGAATGAGCGATCTGACCGCCATTACCCTTTGACAAATTCTTTCTTTGTTGATTTCTCTTTTTCCTTTTTTTTTTTTTTTTTTGAATTTACAGAGTTTATCCCCTCTCTCTTTTTGTTTCTACTTTTCCTCTAAAATTTTATTGACAGTATTTCGTTCTAACTTTGGTTTGTGTGGTTTTCTGCTATCTTTCCTTCTTTCCTTACGTTCTTTTCTTTTATTCACGCATCTCAGTATGTACTTACGTTTTCGACATATTCTGTTCATTTTCATCCTAACATTTATCTATCTCGATCTTCTGTCAATTCATTCTTTTCCTATTTCTCTCGTTCCTTTTTTTCTTTCTTTCTTTGTCTTTTTGTCCGTTTCACGACCTTTTCTTCTTTCCCGATTTTCCTTAACTCAGTGTTAATTTTCTTTCCTTTTTTTCATTTCGTTCTTTTTTATTTTATTTTACTTTCATTTTAATGTTCCTTTATTTACGCTTTCTTTAACTTTCTCTTTCCCGTTCTCTTTTTCTTTCTCTTTTCTCTTTCCCGATTTTTTTCTCTTTCCCCTTCTTTTTTCTCTTTCCCCTTCTTTTTCTTTCTCTTTTCTCTTTCCCCTTTTTTTTCTCTTTTCTCTTTCCCCTTCTCTTTCTCTTTTTCTTTTCTCTTCTCTTTCCCTTTTCTTTTCTCTTTCTCGTTTTGGCTTTCTTTTTTCTCTTTCCCGTTCTCTTTTTCTTTCCTCTATTCTCCAATATCTCTCATTAATTTCTTTTTCTTACATGTTATTCTTATTCTTCTCTTTTTCCTCTATAACCTCTCGACTTTCTTCCAATTCTGCAACGCTCTACCTCCACTAATCGATCGCAGAGCCTGCCTTCTGGTTACTATGGAGAACTGACCCAGCGGATCTCCACGAAAGACACACGCACACGCACCCCTCGCCACAGAAGGAACGTCAAAGTACAAGAAAAAGCCGCGCCATACCTGTAACTCGCCAACAGTAGCTGCGCCAATGCTGCTACTAAGACTGCATTTACTAGTGTTGTTGACACCGTTGCTATTGTGCTGAAACTCTTGTTAAAATAGCCAGAAAGAGTTATCTACTTACAAACAAAATGTCGTTATTGTCTATTATTGTTTTTCTTGATTTAGTATGGAAACCTTGAAATATATGTGGATGATACACAATTTAACATTTGCTCTGTTAAATAAACAGAAAGCCAATAATTACGTATTAAGAGACTTGTAAATCATTTTGAATATTTGAAATTTATTTTACGTTTTTTCATTTTGTAAACGAGTATATAATCTGTAAATTCTGATAAGTATGCAAATTATAAAAATAAACAGTTTATAAATTATAGAGATTCGTTTAAAAAAATCTTGAGCCAAAGTTTTTGTTTTTTGCTAACTGAAATGTAGCCAAAAGTTGACATTTATTTAATGAACTCATACCGGATGTCCCAAATCATACACACTCATGCTATTTCGTGCCTCGTCTTACGAACCTTTATATTAATGTAGAGCGGTGTTTCTCAACCGGTAGTCCGGACGTACTAATGTGCCATGAAATGTAGCTAAGTACGTTTCAAGTTAATAGAAGAGTAATTTATTAATTGTTTTCATAAAAAAATACATTTATTTATAAAATATACAGAGACCAAGCTCACGTTATGTCTTAAATATAAATTCCTATTTCAGCAGACTTCATTTTTTTTTTCAAATTTCATGACTAATTTTTTCTCCTTAAAATTTAAATTCCGTCCCCAAAATTTTAGTTATTCTAGTAGTGCACCCTGAAGTAAAGAAAAAGAAAAAAAAAACGAGGGTTGATAAACACTGGCGTAGAGAAATAAACTAGAGAATTGCCATTAAAAGAAGCACAAATATACATAAATTTTGATGGAGACATATATTCATACCCTTGAATATAAATAACCACTTGTGTGGTGAGATATGCCTTCGACAAATTAACCTGAGGAGTTTAAAAAATAAAAAGAAAAAAGAAATCACATCAGACGATAGAGAGAATGAACCGTTGGTTGAAGTCTCGTTGAAACGATGGTCTCGTTTTATAAATATACACAAAATAGGTCACTATGCTTTCTCAACCTTCGTTTCTATGACGATTGGTCTCTTCTCGTTCACACGATAACTTATGTCCCTAAGTGCGGCAGTTTCCTGGTGCAAATTAAAACATAGTGTTAACTGAATCAAAGAGAGAAAAATCAACTTCAGTACAATAGATATGTATGCCGTAAAACCTACGAACAAATTAACTAAGTTGCGCCCAGTTAATGAGGCCGATCGACAAACGCCATCTGGCGCAGGATACAGAGGTGCTTTCGTGTGAGTCCAGGGAGTGGACGGTTGAACATGTCGAAAGATGATTTGTCATGTTGGAATACACAGAGGTGGCCCTGAAACTGCTTTCCGCACATTAGAGAAGCTTTACACGCCTCCTGTTTATAGAATTTTGTTCCTGTTAGGTTATGTTGTCCGTTGTACTTGGGTATTTCACAGCTGTCTGTTTAATCTCTTGAGTATGTAGTAATCAAGCTCATAATTTTAAATCATTTATACCCTCTGCTCATTGCAACCAGTGAAAAACACAAACATTCATGATGTGTAACTGTTTCAGATAGAAACGATAAATGTAGTTGTGAAAAAGAAAAAACGGCGTCTAGATTTTTTTTTTTTAAATTATAAGAGACGGGTTGGATATTGTTAATATTTCGAGTTGTTACGAATAGAAAAAATTGTGTTTGCGTTCAATAATATATTACTTTCGTAAAGTACCGGCGGTGATGTAGTTCCTCGTTAGGTTCCTTATAAAAGATTCTTCTTTAAAATATATATATCTACAATTTGTCTTTTCAGTAAGTGTAATTGATCGTAAAGATTATTCTCTAATAAATATTCTAAAGAAAATAAACAGAATCTCGTAGACTTTGGAATAGGTGATAAGTTGGCTACGAGTGTTGAGAGATAAAGTCAAGTCTCAGAGAGCGCATATATATATATTATACACACACATCAAGCGTTCTAGTTGTTTGAAAATCGCCAGTGTGAGAAACTTAAATAACGACTCGTTTGGTTTGGCTTATTTTGTTTTACGAACTATCAACTTCAAAGGATTATCTAATGACGACAAGATTTTTTAGGATAAGTTCGCATTAGGATAAGTTGCATTCTTTGTAAGAAATCAGTTTGTAGATCAGGTTCCATTGACGTATTTTTGTAAAGCGGGGTGGGGTTGTCGAGAGTCAAATCTATTGCTGGTAATATTTTTTTCGAAAGTGTATTGCAGTTTTTTTTGTTTTTTTCATGGTGTTTTGACACCAGTTTGTGGGGTTAACTATTTGCCCATATCTGGGATTCTAACAGGTGCTACCATCCCCAGTAACGACACAAGCCGAGTGTTCAGGTTGCGAATAAGATATTTGGTTGTCTGGCAAGTTGTCTGTCGATTATACCCACATGGTTGGGTTATATATATATATATATTACAAATATAGATAACTATACTCGTTTCGAAAAACCCTCGAATTTTTGATTTGCCAATAATCAAATTAATCTCGAGGGGAAAAAGGTTTTAAAAAAAGAAAGAGCTAGAAACATGAAAGTCTGTCGAAAAAAAATCGTACAGATACAGGTTTAAAGCCCAAAGAAAAAAAACCGACACGAGTAAACAACTAACTAAAAGAGCTCAATACAACCGTAGAGCAGACCTAGATAAACCTAGTGAGCCAGACAAACCTACCCAGGTTTCACCTAAACGGATTGTTAGGGAAAGCCGACGATCCGTTTAGGTGAAACCTGGGTAGGTTTGTTTTTCACTCACTAGGTTTACTATATTTATATATATATATATATATATATATATATATATATAATATAATGCGTGTATGTGTCTGAAGATAAAACAAGAACATAATCAAGATGCTGATACTCCAAACAAAAGGTAAGCAAAGACTGAGTTTCAAGCAACCGTAGCACTGGCTTCTCGGACAGTTTATACAGAATGTTTCCACACACATATATATATATATATATATATATATATATAATGGACGTTATATTTTCTTTGTTTTCACGAACGCGCAGGTCTGTTGATGTAATAAACATGGTTTAAAAGCATGACTTACTACTTAAGTACAGGTATCCACTAAAATTAACGTTTGAAGTAATATATATATATATATATATATATATATATATATATGGGAGGGAGACAAAGAAGTATTTTTTGTGCTTATTTGGCCATCTGAACTGAAATCTCCAAAATACAGATATGAACGAGAAAAGCGTAAACGGAATTGATTGGTGTGTGTGTGTGTGTGTAAACGGTCAGGATGTGACCAATTGATTAAACATGGAGAATAATATATGTGTATTGACATGTTTGTTTATATACCATTCATATACCAGTCATTTCTTTATATCCGCGGATTCGACCAACGGCGGATTGAAAATAAAAAAATTCCTAAAAGCCAAACTTCAATTTACCGAGAGTTAAACACTACTCTGAATCGAGGCGAATGAAGTGATCTGTAGACATGCACTGCTGTAACCTCGTACCATTTCATAGACAATCAGATTTTCTCCAGCGCTCATAGTTCGAGCCGCGTTTCATTCGTTAGCCATTTACGTAATGACTTGTAAACTCTTTTTATCTTTTCTTTTTTTTTTTTTTAATTTCCTCTGAAATTTCCAAAGGGGAACTTCTTTAAAAATATACAATGAAGCAGCATTTTATTTTCATGGCAATTGTTCTGATAAGCTTTCCTCTTTGGTACTACAATTTAATGAATTTATGCGTAGAACTAAATTGATAGCTAGGCCTCTTCATTTTACTGTTGAAATTGCTAAATGTAATCGTAAGTTCATTTCTAATAGTTTCTTCAGTTGCACTTCTCGCTTCAAGAATTTGTCTTGCTTTACAGTCCACTGTAATCTAGAAACATTTAAATTCAACATCAATCGTCATTTTCTGTTTCCTTGAACACTATTCCTTTTATTGCCCTTTCTCTTAAGTAACATTTTTGTGCTTTTTTTAAAAAAATTTTCACTTTATTGTGTTTCATCCTCAGAAACCATTTTGCATCTAAGTGGTTTTATCAGTTTGCTTAGGGTGAAATAATTAAAAGAAACATCATTAATTGATTGTTGGTATATTCAAAAATCAAACTTATTTGCACTTAAGTTTTATCATGTAAATTATTAGGATCTTTTTTTCACACAGATGAAATCTTTCGCGTGTTGTGTAACGGTCATCGCAGTGGAAAATAGAATTGGCGTGTCAGAGTCGGTTTCATTAATTTTGCTATAATACCCTTGGAAAGACCATCTTACCCCAGTTATGGCTGGTTTTGTTTTGGATGCCACAAGTCAAGTAGGACAACGCGAAGAAGAGTAGTCTCCGTCAGGCTATCTTGATCTTAGATTCATTCAATGCTTTTTATGACTGCAGTACATGCGCTGCCCCTATGAACCTAATCTGTTATGGGATCATGAAGCAACTTTTCACACTTTCATTTTTAACAAATATTTCAGGTTTTGTAGCGTTTACATAAATAGTTTCTATATAAATTATATTATATAAAATTAATATAAATATTTTTCCAATCTTGCTGCCTCCTAATGATGCTTTTGCCTTTGTTAGTTTCGACGTTTCATTATATTTAGTAGTGACAAGTTATGTTTCTGTTTTAAAGACACAAATCTAGGTTTTATTGTCGAACGCAGAGGCCGGCTAAGGTTTTAAGTTTCATGACTTAATGGCTGTTTTAGAGTTAGAAAATGTTCGAAAATCGTGTAAAATATATCTTGAACTTCGCATGTAAATACATTTTTCCCATAACTGTTTTAACAAGAAAAGTTTCTTTCTTATTCACATAGTTTAGAATTATTATTTGGATCATATATTTTTTCTCAGCAGTCGATTTCACGCCAGAACTTTTGTTCACAAATCTAGTATAGAAACAATTTACAGAGAATTTATACAGAGTTGTTCTAAATAACCCAGAGTTTATTTCAAGTATATCAGAAAGTGTGTATAGGGGATGTGTAAATAAGGCCAATGGAAGTTGTTAATTGACAGTTAACTGAAGTATTTGAGATCAATACTGATATTCCCCCAAAGCTTTCTCCTCGATCTTACCCTATTTTCTATTAAAAATCCGCTAAAGAACATTCTCAGGTCATTAATATGTATATAAGCAGACGATGCCACAGTTTATTGACGTACCTTTAAAAATTTAGATGATCATCGCCTTGCAGCCGATTACTCCTCTGATCTAATTCAATATGTCGAAAGAATAAATTGTATCATTCAATACCTTCAAAACAATGCTCGTAAGTTTTCGTCACCAGTGAACACACATTACTTCACACCTAATGAACGTTTGTACTCTCACTAAGGCTTCTTGACTAATTGGACTAAAGTTTACTCCAGATCTCTAGTGGAACTTGTATATTTTAGTATCGCTAAAGATGCTGGAAAAATGGTTGGTTCTTTGTAAGAGGTTACCTGACTCCTCCCCACCAAAAGTGTCAGATCAGATTAAAAAGAATAAAATAACATTGTCCGTTTCTAGCAGTCTAGCCTTGAAAGGCGATTATGCGCCCTTGTGAACGAGGAATTACTTATCTTAACTGTTAAATGTTCAGATAAACCCCATGCTTCGTACACAGGATCGAATCCTCGTCATTCCTGTTGTATTCCACTTGCAAGAAGGACATTTCACTAATTTCAGAAGTATTACTTATTTGGAGCAGACTCCCAAGAGGATGCTTCTCCGTTCACTACTCTCTTAACCTCTTCCGTCAACTGTTATCTGTCCTCGATATGCTAATACTATTTACTTCTTACTTCGTTTATGCATTTTTATTCACTAACTTGAGTGGCTTCTGAGCCTTGTATTGGGTGAACAACAGTATAAAAATTTGATAGAAAGACTTTCGTTATCCGCGGGAAATCTTAGGAGTTATTTTTCAGAGGCACCGCATACATTTGCACGTTTATAAAATTTTTCATCAGGTGTATTTTACAAGCGTACAGATAAAACCCTGAAGTACACCTTCATGTATTTACATTATTTGTATACAAAACAAGATTGTCAGAGGGGAAATAAACAAAAACCACAAAAAAGATGAAGAAACGCTACAATTTCTGACATGAACCACTTGTCAAAAGAGTCGACGCCATCACACACACACACATATATATATATGTGGCGGACACTCCCCGTCGTATTCGATGTATGAGTGTCAAGCAGGTCAGTTCCTAGAAATATGTCTTGATTATAGTAGTGAAGACTTTCTGCAGAACCAAACCCTCTTTTTGAAGGGTCGAATACAGAGACCTACACGCCACAAGGTCCCCAAACGACCCTCCGCAGGTTTTGAATTCAGAGTTGTCCTTCTCCTAGACCAGTTGCTATCCAAGGCTATAGAACCCAGTCTTTGCTGCTATTTACACATAGCTGGAGGGAGAAAAAGAGGATTCACACCTTTCTCAAGGGTATTGAATTCTGATTCCTCAATTCCAGCCGCTATCCACTACTCTACCGTGCCTCCTATATATATATATATATATAGTGATTTTCCAAGCGTAGCTCCGATGTGGCACAAGGCCGAAAGTATGGGGCACCCAGTGAGGATCGAGCTCACGACTCAGTTGTAATTGTTCTAGCGAGGCAAGCTGGCTAACCATTACACCGCCTCGAGGAGATATATATATATATATTCCGGAAATGCGCTAAACGGGAGACTTGGTTTGTAAATTTAACATTAAGTTTTCCTGGTGAGCATTCTTCGGAACTCAGATAAATGAACATTAAATTCCAGAGATACACTGGTCAAGCGATTTCTGTCAAATCTTTTGATTATTTTATTTGTTTTTTACGGCTAACCGTTAGGAGGCTATTTAAAGCCAGAAAATATTTTTAGTTTGTAAGAATTTATTTCTTTTTGTGATAATAATAACTTACTGATACAAGTTTTACTAATTAACCTATAGCTGGGTGAAGAAAAACTGGATTCAAGGGTATTTGCGCGTAAGTGAAAATACCGGCTCCGACCAGGATTGGAACTCGACAGTTTGATTTCTAATTCCTAGCCTTTATCCATTACACCACTCGTATCTCCAAGCTTACAATACCTGTTATTCGCAAATTTTCACCCATTCACGTTGCGTTAAATTCGTTTATCATATGAGAACTGATGTTTGAACGTGATATGGCCGCAAACACTATTTGTAATATGTAAGATTACACAGACACACACACACACACACACATATATATATATATATATATATATTTTCTCTCAGTAACAGTTTCCGTTCGTTTACAATTTCAAATGCATCCATTGCATAAAAGGTTAAATAAAAATGTGAAAAACGAGAGTGGATTTAAAAAAAAAGAAAAAACAGACATTATCACAAATTTCTCTTTTAAGTAGAACAGAATCGTCGTATTATTTTTCACTCGACCCTGAATCATGTCTGCTGAAACCAATGCCGATGTTTTCATGCTGCGTTTTTCATTCTTTGAGGAAACACAGAAAAGTTCAAAGAAACTCCTGTATAATGGAAATTAAATGAAGCATACTGAACACTCATAATAAGGGCAAATTAAAATCCTCACTAGAAATTTTAAATATATTTCACATTGAACTTTTCACTTTTATTTGTTTCATTATATTGACTTGTTATAAAATTATATCCTCTGCTTGAAGACTTCAACCTGGGTCTTAATATAGAATAGAAAACGTGTCAGCAGTTACACAAGTTCTGAGTTTTATAAAAAATCTATTACGGTTTTAAAAGCGGACATTTTATAAGTGCGTGTATATATATATATATATATATATATATATATATATATGAAAAGGAGTGGAAGATGAAGTATAAGTTAAAAAAGAAGATTACTCACCGTAATGAGGTAGATAAGAGAAAAAGATATGATAAAAAAAATTTAGGTGAATATCGTACACCGCACTTCATATTTAAATTGAGGACAACAACATAAATATGTGTACAGCTTCAACTTTTTCTGTCATTACTTTCTTATTTTTTTTTATTTGTTTTAATTTTTTTTTTTTTTTTTTTTGAGTCACCACTTCTGCTGAATAATTAATTTATATGTTTCCTTCCCTTTTATTTTACGTATTTTGTATACTTTAAAATATCCGTTTTTGTACTCCATCCCACAGATTAATTAAATAAAATTTAAATTAAAAAATTATAAAATATTAGAAAGACATGCGATACCCATATTAGACAGTCGTCTAAAAACAATTTCCGCCATCTTTTTTTTTTTTTTTTAGTCGAAAACCTATTCCATGTGAATAATGTTTTGACTTACGATTCTATGCAACTTCATGGAAATATTAGTTAATGATCTTCTTCGGGAGTTGAGTGACAGCGTGTTTTGATATTTAATATGATTCTCAGTATTCTCACAGATTTGTCATTTCCATATGTATTCTTTCAATCCTTCCTTCGATTTCTAACTTGTCTAAAATTTTGGGAACTATCCCGATTAACGGAAACTACCCTTCTCTTACAATACCCATAATCTTTTCCTTTCGCACATAATTCGTAATCAGTGTAGATTCCTCACTTGATTTTCTCTCTCCTCACTGATTAAACCGCGGATGTATAAAAAGGAAATGATTTGCTAGCGTACTGAGGTAGAATTGGAAATGAAACCGAAATCTAAACGCTCAATAGAATAATAAAACATGCCTTTCAAAAACAAATATTATTAAGAAACAGGAAAATGTCGTTAGCAACATTGAAGAGTGCTGAACTTCTGTTTAATATCAATCCTCCTCAATGAATACTGGACAATTTCCTAACAAATTCTGTGAAGATTGTGAAGTAACAAAAATGTAGCTCTACAGAAGGAGGATGAGAATATCATGAAGCGAGCACGAAAGAAACGAAGAAGTCACAAAGAAAATGGAAACAAAAAGGACATTCATACTAATCAGGAAGATAACTGAATGTTCTGCTTCTCTCTTTCTCTCTCTCTTTGCATACCTCTTTTTCTTTCTCTCTTTTCCTTTTTTCTCTCTTTCCTTTTCTTCCTTTACTCTTTTTCTCTCTCTCTCTCTCTCTCTTTCCTTCCTTTTTCTCTCTCTTTTCATTAGCTGCTTCTTCTTAATTTGTTCATTCACTTTAATAGCTTTCCCAATAGCTTTCCTTTTACTTTTAATTTTTCTTTTCTTTTTGCGTGCCTTTTTATGCATCCGCCTGTCTTTGAAAGTTTTGTCAGTCTAAAACGATACACACCTAAAGTTATCAGTTACGACTGAGTAGTGAGTTCGATTTTCACTGGGTGCTCCACACTTTCGGCCTTGTGCAATATCTAAGCTATGCTTAGAAAATCATTCGAGCACTTAAACAGAGTGTAATTGTTAGCAAGCTTGTTTCGCTAGATTAATTACGACTGAATAGGGAATTCGATTTTCACTGGGTTCCCCCATCTTTTCTGCTTTCTACCACATCTAAACTATGATGAGAAAATCATTTTAGGGTCCTTCAAAATGGTGTAATGGTTAGCAAGCTTGTCTCGCTTGATCAGTTATGACTGAGTAGAGAGTTTGATCCTCACTGGGTGCATTCGACGTTGTGCCACATCTAAGCTATGCTTAGAATATCCCTTGGGCATTACGATGTAGTGTAATGGTTATTAAGTTTGTTTCGCCAGATCAATTATGAGTGAGTAAGGAGTTCGATCCTCACTGTGTACCCCATTGGCCTTGCATTACATTTAAGCTACGCTTAGAAAATCACCTTCTATAAAATTACTACGTGATTACTGCCTTGATTTGTACGCCCGACCTGGAGCTAAGCAAGCAAGCTACATATCCACTACACCAGCGTTCTGTTGCTTTAACAGTAAGATAAAATCAGCTTACAAATATTCAGATGGGCAAAGCACATTGATATGACATTGATCCGAGACAGATGCGCCGATTCGTATGCAAATCAACTCGTCATTTTTTATGGGTACTGTGCTATCAAAATAACAAAAAAGCAAAGATAGCAAAAACTCAACGCTCAACGAAGAAGTACGAAAAAAAGATGAAAGTGAAAGAGAAACTTAAATGGAAATGCCGATAATGAAAAGAAAAAGTGTTGGTGGAGAGAGAGAGAAAAAAAAAAAGAAAAATTACCTCGTATTAAAAAAGAGGCAAACTATTAAAAAAATAAAGAAAGGGTTGGATAAGTGAACTAAAGACGAAAAAGAAAAGTAAAAGGAAAGTGGGAAAATTATTAAAGTGAACGAAGAAATTAACAGGAAGGAGAACACTGAAGAAGAAAGACGCTAATGAAAAGAGGAGGAATATGGAGAAGGAGAGAAAAAGTAGAAAGAAAGGAAGGAAAACCAATAAATGAAGAAAGAAGGAAGAGAAAAAGAGAAACGAACAAATAAGACGAAAGAGAAACAAAACGAATGAGTGCAAAAAAGAAAACAGAAAGATTAATGGAAAAAAACATAAAATAAATTCCTTTTCTTTTTGTTTTAAGGAAAAATAAGTTTAAAAAAAATGGTTTTTTAATGTTCTTCCACGAAATCCACATATGCGAATGAAGTATGCAAATGAGACAAAAAAAGAAAAAAAAAGAAAAATTGAAGAAGCTGTAAAAATTCCAGAAGGCGGGGAACAGTATGAGCGTTAAGGGTTCGGTATGGGCTGAGTGCAGGCAGGCACCGGTGACGTTGTCAAACAGAAATGAGTTGCAGGCAGGGAAGAGGGGCAGGATGAGAAAGAAGAAGAGGAGGAGGAGGAGGTTAAATTGTGAATAGGAGGAGGAGGAGGAGGAGTGAGGGGGTGAGAAACCAGTTTCCGCTAGGAGAAAATAATCGATAAACATAGGTGGTAGCGTTGCCAGTAGTTGACAGCAGAGGGCGCTGACATACATTTCTCCCTCCTCTGCGAATTTTCAGAGCGAGGACAACCAGCGCCAGTCGCCATCTTTCTAGACAAATCAGGAATTAAGTTGACCGAAGATTTTCTTTTCTTTTTGTATTTTCGACTTTTTATATGGTTTTTACTATCAGTCTTTCGATTTTTTATACGTTTAGTTAATTTTCTGTCTTGTTTTTGTCTCTTGAGTTCTTCTATTTTTTCTCAGTGTTGTTGCTTTTTTTTTTTTTTTTTTTTCTTCCCTCTCTTCATTCTAGTTACTTTCCCCATATACTTCTCTCTTTTATCTATCTTTCTCTTCTAGTTTTCGTATCTTTTTTTTTTCTATCGTTCTATTTTTATTTCTCTTTTTTCATTTTTCTGTTTCTCTCTTTCGTTGTTTTCTCTCTGTTGCTTTTTTTTCTTTTCTTTTTTTTTGTTTACACTCTGGTTTCTCTCTCTCTCTCTCCTCCCTTCTCTCTCTCTCTCTCTCTCTCTCTCTATCGTAGTTCTTGCTATTTTGTTTTTCTTTCGAGCTAGCTTTGCCTGCCTTTTTTTTTTTTTTTTTGTTTCTGCTTATATTTGACTCTATCTTTTGTAGTTCAATTATTTTTCCCACGTAGTCTTCCTTCCTGTCTTCGGCTATTTCAGTGTACTTTATCATTTATTCTGTTTTTCTTTTCAGTTCTTTCCTAAAACTTCTTTCTCGCCCACCTTTTCCCCATCTTTCTCATTTTCCTTTTAATTCCTTTTTCTTTTCTTTTTTTTTTTCACTTGCTTGCTTACTTATCTATTTTGAAATTACTTTGTTTCTTCTTTTCTTTAAAATGCGCTTAGGCCAAGTGGGGGAAAATGCTACCAAGAAAAGCCGACAAAAGCTTCGGTCTTGTATTCTGACAATTCCCCACATATATTTTTACACTGATCCATTTAAGAAAGGTACTTGAAATTTCCCATCACCAGTCACACAAGCATATCTGGTTTTACCATTGGCGTTCTGCAAGAAGTTTGAGTAGGAAGGCAAATCTGGCCAAATTTTCCCAAAACTCAATTGGTGCATGCGCTGAAAACTGAAATTCACAAAAAAAAAGCTGAATTTGTGTCCCAAAAAAAACCGGCTGCTGAGAAAACATTTCTGAAGACAACAAAGCGGTAACTGCATTCGATTAAATCAGTTGTAAAGGATGTAGTAAATACTGTTTTTCCTTATTCTATGCACTATGTCCCTGTAGATAGTTGGGGATTATGGCTTTCTGGAACTTATCATTTGTAGCTCTACGTAAAGGTTTTTTTTTCCTTTTATCTATTCTTTACTGACACTATTCGCTTTCATTTTACACGAGAACGTTAAATTACTAGCTGTTTTCCTTTTGCCCTCAATATCTTCTGAGTGTCAATTTCTCCAATCCCTCTTTCCTCCTTATGTGTCTTTGAATTTCAATTGTCTCTTATTGTATCCAAGTATGAGCGTCCTTTTCGTTCCTAATTTTCCTTAAGTTATTCATATGTTCACAGTCTGGTTTAGTTAGCATCCCTCTGCAGAACTACGATTACCTCAAGCTTCTTTTTAATAGGTGAGGAGATCGTTCAACATTCATTGTCATAGAGAAGAACCTCTATTACATAACATTTCGGTAGTAATGTTTTTAGTACTTTGCCAGTCCTGGGTATTACGACAAAATACATCCGACAGCAAGGGAAGTTTTCAGAAGCGTGGAACCACTTTTTAATTGCTCGGGGGTGGTAGCACTTGTTAGGGTCCCATTTATGGGCAAATAGCTGACAGCCAAACTGGGGTCAAAACACGATGGAAGTATAAAAAAAAATATAAAATATCAGCAATACATTTTCCAGTAAAAAAAAAAATTACCGGCAATATATTTTTGTAAACTTTTTTAAAAATTTTAGCCATACATTAAATAAGGTAAAGTTAATATTACCAGAAATACATCTTTGTAAAAGAAATTACTAGTGCTCTCAAGAAAATTAAATATCGGCATTAAATGACCCATAAAGTGTTGATATGCCGCTAAACAATCAGATCAGTACTTTACTTAGCTAAAAAAGAAAAAGTGTAATAAAATATATTACAAATGAGAACAGAAGACACATATGCATTTTATTCGTTCTTATTCAACTGCCCTCGGCCTTTTTGGCTCCTGACCCTCATCCAAAACGTAGACCTCCTATTGTCTAGTGTATTGTCTGCTAGAAACTACTGCTTCTCTTCTATATGTGAGCGTTTATATATTTACCTCTCAAACGGTTCTTTCTCACGTGTGTATCCCAGATGCAGCTGAGCCGATCGCGTTGTTTCTGCATTCGGCAGCTATAAAATCATCTCAGCTCATGTGATTCCTGCACCCAACTCATCTGTGATGTCATACTTGACAGCGCGGTGTATTCTGCCTGATCCTAAGTGACACATATTACATTTGTATGAAA
>CAHIKZ030000887.1:350000-362500 GCA_903632075.3 Acanthosepion pharaonis | reverse complement strand
AATAACGTGATGCTGCCGACACTTGAGTTTGAACATAGATCGCTAGTGAGCCAGGCGATCCCATTATTGAATTTACACCGCGTGACCGCATAGAGGAAACGCATATAAGTAGGAAGTAGCTGACGACTAACGATCTCTGTTTCTAGTCTATCCTCTATTTCTATATGGACCGCGCTTCTCTATTCACTATACTACTTCTCTATTCAGATCACTATATGGATTACGATTCGAGCGAGTATTATCAAGCAAGTGCTATTAGTGCGAATGATATTCGAAGGCGTCTGACACCATTGTTCAACGGCGTACTATAAGTTGTATCTGCGATTATAAAGTCTCTACTACAACAAGCATTACGAAAGTGAGAACGAGTATTCGCTGGCATCTAAAAAAAATAATTTTGACATTTTTGGTATCATTAAATAAAACTTAAATGACATTTTGGTTATGTGTTTGTTTGTGTGTGTGTATAATACATGTTTGTATAGCATATAATAGTAGCCGAAAAAAAAGTGTACTTTAACCTATAAATACAGTATACCTTTATAATTTTATCTCATTAATTACAATGAGGTCAACTGAGCAGTGACAGTCAGTTTCATTCTTGAACGCAATCTTCAGGCCATGTGTGTTGTGTTTTGCACGACTATTTATATATGCTGGTCAATGGTGCATTATGGATAGCAAGGCCTATTGTGTTATCTTAACGGTTATTAAGTAGGCGTTAACGGTTATATTTCAAATTATACTAGAGGGGATTGAATTGAGATCGAACTGTTATCACCTACCCAATAACCGTTACGATAATACAATAGACCTTGCTACCCGTAATGAATTGATGCCAAGTATATATAAATAGTTGAGGCAAATGGCGTGATGATTACGTTCAAGCATGAGACAGTCAATTTATTCATTTATTTTTAAAACTGCCTTTCGTGTTTGGTGTAAATATGAATAATTAAACAAAATTCGAATCCAACAAAGATACTGGATCCTCAAATCCTAATATAAAACTATGCTGTTGTGCGCCCCAAAATTTAGAGTCGATAACTAACTTCTCATTGCTTGTGAGTTTTCGGCCCTTGATGAACAAGTTGGCGTGGGAAAAGACATTTAAACAAGTTATTTCCAAAAATAAAACTATCAAACTACAATGTTATTCTGGTACGTTTTCTAATCAGTATTCCTTTTGTTTTATCGATTGAAATATATCATTAAAATGTGTCCCTCATCAAGCGCCAAATTAGGAAGCATTACCGAATAAAATTAATATCTAGATTTTTTTTTTCTCCTGCTATCCGAAAGTGTAGCGTTCCTGTACAACATTTCGTAAGCTGAAACAGTGTACTCTGAAGAAACAAATATCATTAATTTATACAGGCAAACTTTCAAAGCGATCCTCTCACAAATAACTTTTATATTTTCGCTATGATTAACAGTAATTCCATGATTCCAAAAACAGTAAATCTTTAATTTTGAAAGGGTACATATTTTCTGAGCAGGTCTACGGGAAGTTTTGCTTACCTCCTGTATATTTAGGCATATAAGACACTCGTTTTAACGCAGTCTTTGATGCCATTCTGCTTCCTGCCTATACAACGAAGGTATGAGTAATAAATATATATATATATATATATATATAATTTATATAAGGAGATAAAGATATTGGACATAGGCGTAGTTTTTCACAATGCTGCAACTTGCTAGAAAGCCAAAACATTAACCTAAAAGCTCTAGTCATGTTCTTAAATAGTCTCATCAGATCAAGACATTCATATGAATGCCATGCACACTATTTACATTATTCGGACTATTGTCCTGATCTTTGTCACCATGTTTATCTCAACGTTTCGGGCGTTTTACGCCCCGGCCTTCTGCAGGTGGTTGGAATGTCAAACTGAACCCTTTATTTCGCTCGCTGGGGTAGACTGTTCTAGTTCCACGTGCAATGTCTAATGGATGTCAGTTATCAGTTATCTCCTGTTAATTCCCCTCTCCAAGTTCTACACTGCCTTAACCAGGTATTGAACTCACACTCTTTGGGTCTTGTCACTGGATCTAAATAACGTCTTTATCAACTGTGCCATGTGTCTTCAAGGACTTGGAGAGAGGAATTAACAGGATATAATTGACATCCATTAGACATGGCACGTGGAACTAGAACAGTCTACCCCAGTGAGCGAAATTAAGGGTTCATTTCGACATTCTAACCACCTGAAGAAGGCCGGAGCGTACAACGGCCGAAACGTTCTGATAAACATGGCGACATAGATCCGAATAATGTCAATAGTGTACATAATACCTCATCTCAGAAATGTAAACGGATACTGGATGTCATGCATATCGCCAAACACGTTCTAAACTGTCGGCTGTATGTAAGATCAACGATTTAAAATGGTTTCGAACAAATGAAGCTTGTGGGTCATAACGAGAACCATATTCTTCTTCGAATCTAGATGACTGGCGCTACACAATCATAAACAAAGAACTGTACCTAATAACAGAACCCGTATCACTTGAGGAGGGACAACAATAACAGCAACAACTAAATTCGATAAAAAACGTAACGCGGAGAGAAAATTATGACAAAACAAAGATGTTGACGTTCCACTCTACCCACAAAATAGGAAGGAAAACTCCTACTAATACTAGAATAAGCAATAAATGCAAATAGTTATTGAGAAACCTGCTTTGCTGAAAAGTTTTAATAGGAGAATTTTATAAATTTCAACCGACGGTATTAATGTCTGCTCGGTCAATGAATGGCGAATGTTTACTTATAAGAAAACGGTTAATATCACCATTAACATTACTCTATGTAAATATATTTAAATAAACATGCATAGTTTAGTTAATTTGAATATGTTATTTATAACAATAGTATAGCTTTCGAATGTGCAATCCACTTGACTAATCAGAATGTTTACTGCAATTAGCATCGGTAATCACCTAATTGGTATTTCAATTTTCATTGGGTGAAAAATTTGTGGCACAAAATAAGAAGTGATATCGTGACTAATTTAAGAAATATGGTATCAGTAAAGCAATGGATTAGAAATTCTCTTTGATCATATTGGAGCCGATAATGAAATGTCTGATTCCTTTCGAAGTGGTAGTGAAAACAATGAGAATTTTGTCGGTTTTCAACCAAAGTAAATAACGCTATAACAGTGTGTGTGCGTACGATATTGTATTACTGAGCTTTTTTTGTGATTAGGACAATATATACTAATTTTTGATGTATCATATTGAATTTGCGTTCAATTGGAATCTTTCAAATACGACGGTAGCTGCTTTTTTAAAATCTTTGTCTTGAGCACAAATTTACTGTGAATGATTTACCGATTTATCATTTCTTTATATATACACTTTCGTCTCAGTAAATTGCTTTCACTTTGAATTAACGTAGCAGTTTTTAAATCAAAATTATGGTCATTCATTATGGTTAGTAACAATGCTTTGAGTGTTTTCTAAAAATGTCCTTTTTGTGTTCATATAATCTTTTATTTAAATTACTTGAGGTTTCACCAAGGTATTTCTTGTAATAATTATTACAGGTGATAGTAAATTCTTCCTTTAAGCTTCCGCTGATTGTTATTTAGGTTTGAATCAAGTCGTTTATTGTTTTAGAAGTAGTTGTAATAAATTTTAACTTAAGCTTAGATAAATTATTTTCATTTGTAGTTGTTGTTAGGTAGAAGAATATATTTTGATTCGTTGGGTTCGCACTTCTATTTTGAAATGTTTTACGAGCATTTTGTTTCGCGTTGAAGATGAAATAATTAGCGTATTGTATGAACAAAAAATGTATTTTCAGTGTAGCTCTCCTCTTCATAGGAATATTGAAAGTTACAAATTCTAGGTGCTCTCAAATAGAATCCAATGGTTATTCCGGATTTTATTTTATTATAGTGAGAATAGAAATTTTGTGATGTCATTTGTAATAGTTGATTTACGATGGATACTTAGTATTAAGTCATTGTATGTACAGTGTAACTTACTACCCTGGAAAGGTAAAGGTTTATTTGTTTCAGCTTGCGTAAGTGAATTCTGTCGTATGTTTGAATTTTAGTTTACCTACAGGGTCAGGTGATCTAGTTTTGCGAGAATATATTAATAGAACCTCACTGGTATATCGGAAATATATTACTTGTTTAGGTAAAATACTCTGGAAAGGTCTACATTAAAGAAATTCTCAGAAAATTCGCGTTAAATTCTTGCACTCAGTGGCAACTCCATGGGTAATTCAAAATTTTCTACATCATTTATTTTTAACAAGGCCATCTCAGTCACGGTGACTTGTGACTACGTGCTTCCGAACGTTTCCGTTTAGCCAATTTCACTGACTAGTTTTGGTTTGACCCATGGCATGTTTTTCAGATACTTTCCAAAGATGCCGCGAGCTGAGTTATCAAGAAGTCCCCTCCTTGAAAATTCGTCTATATTGAAATCAAATCGTTCTAACAACTCGGCCACGCGACCATTTAATTAATACATGCGGTGGGTGGAGATGTAAATCAACACTGCAAGGTGACTGTCGGTTTTTAACCTTGAACGATCGTCAGACCATGGTTGGGGGTGATCGCTAAAGACTTGAAATTGGCAGCACCTACTGATTACTAAGTACACACATTTTTATAAAATGTCCAACAACTCTATACCTGTCATGGAACATTCTTCCCCATCACACGCACTTAATTTTAAACACACTCATCTATCTATCTATCATATATATATATATATATATATATATATATATATATATATATATATAAAAAGTGAACATAGAAGTCAACACTTAGAGGCAACAGTCTGTTTCATGCTATATGCAATCGTCAGGCCACGTGTGCTGTTCTATGTGGCCTGACGATTGCATATAGCATGAAACAGACTGTCGCCTCTAAGTGTTGACTTCTATGTTCACTTTTATATTTACACACGCTCTATCTCTGATATTGAGCACTTTATCCCATAAATATAGCACACCTTAAGACTATATTTCTTCATATATATATATATATATATATATATATATATTGATAAGAGAAAAGATTTTCTTAGCCGATACGCTTCGACCTCTGAGGGACTTTATCAAGGCAATGATTTTTATCGCACGTGCTTTTGGAGAATTGGAGAACATTCATCAGTGTTCATCAGGTGGTTGAAAGGTCAGTCAAAAACATGTGGAGAACACAGTGTCATAATTCAAAGTCTCGTAGAAAGTAAACGAGTAATATTCAAGAAACATCTGCAACAAAATAAATCTTGCAAGTCAGCTACGAACAGTTTTTCCTCTTGCCTTTTTATTCATTTTATGCCTTTACACATATACTCTATCTGAAAATGATTTACACACACACACACATATATATATATATATATATATATATATACTTACACACGTACAAATGCATTTCATTGGGCATATCGATAGCTTAGATCTAATTTTTAAAATGTACATTATGTATGCATGTAAAATATAACAGTTATTTAAACATCTTTCTGTAGATATCTAGCGTTGCATAGGCGTTCTCTCTATCGAGGTATATGGTCATTGATAATTGGTATATAGATATTTACTAGTTTTATCACCGAATTGTCCTCGCGTTATTACCGCAACTTCCAATACTTTTTCGTTCTTCGTTGTCTCTTCAGCAAACTATTCTCATCAAACTCTAGATTATTCTAATCATATCATCGTTGCCAACCGCATCTGCAATCAGCCGGCTGCCATTGTTACCATGGAGATCACAGGCAACCATGGATAGCCGGAAGTAGAGTCTCCTTGGCGGGATTCGCAGCCAATTGAGTCGAATACACAAAAGAAATCTTGTTTTTTATCATTGCCTTTTTCTTAATGTTTGTGCAAAAGTGTTTCCCGGGGAAGCCCAACACTACGATAATAAATTAACACGTACATGAAATATATATATATATATATATATATATATATATATATATATATATGTGTGTGTGTGTGTAATCCATCAATAATTATCTGTATGTTCCTGTATTTTTCTGTATAATTGTTTCCTTGTTTATCGTCTGGAGGTGGTGCAAACTATGGATTAATAATTTGATAAACATGGGGCGCTTCATAATCGTGACCTTGTGCTAGTACTTACCATATTTTAATAAATAACGTTATAATTAATTTTGTAAAAAATCTAGGAAAACGAATTATATATGTGTAATAATACAGAAGACCCACTTTTATAATATAGTAAGAAATAATGTCGAATTAAAAAAAAATCTATTAATTTTTTTTTTTAATTTGCTATTTGTATATGCGACAGACGCTCAATTGTCTGAAGATTGCACTGAAGCGTGAACTGAAAGTCACCATTCAGTGTTGGTTCCTATATCTACAGTGTATATACATCTCTCTCACACATATACATACACAGTGTTATTATAATGGAAATTTCGTATTTTGAAATTGCAGCCAATTTTTATGTTCATTAACAAGTGATAATTACGTCTATGATCCTAAGGATTCGAGAAGTTTTAATAAAGAAAATGTATTCACCGTTAGAGATTTACTAAGATTTCTTAGACGTAATAAACGTAGATTTACTAAGATTACGTAGACGTAATAAACACTGGTTAAGAAAAATATGGCGTCTATTCTAAATATAAAGCGTCCACAATAATAACGTTTGAAGTAAGAAAAATATCAGATTAAAAATAAATCCATTAAGTCATATATATATATATATATATATATATATATATATATATATATATATATATAATTGGTATATACGGAAGGAATTCCAATAACCAACAATTACTATTCTTAAAAGAGTGCTCAATACAAAGTAGAGCAGATATAATTATTTTTTATAAAAAATTTATAACATAAGTATGTTATAAAATCACTACAAAAATAGCCATTTTCTTTCGAACATCTGTGTCTTGATAAGACATGATCTTGAAAACAAATGGTCTATTTTTGTAGTGATTTTATAACATAAAATTATGTTATAAATTTTTTATAAAAAAATAATTATATATATATATATTACTGAATGTAACGCGAGTTCCTTACATTCAGTAAAGGACGAATTCATATTTAGTTCAAAGGAAATAAATAGATTAAAGTTGTTTTTATCTATAAACTGCGGAATTATTTATCTTCCGTCCCTCCTATCCATCTATTCATTCCTGTAGTTCACTGCTACTAACAAGCAGAATTTTTTTTCTCCTGATGATGTCGATGCTGGCCGAAACTACTCGAAGAATCTAATTGAAATAATAAAACAGAAAATATTAATATAGAACCTAAGGTGTCTGAAAATTTTAATTTTTTAATTTCTCAATATTTTTATTGTTCAAAACACACACACACAGTTTTAAGTTATGCTATATTTGCGTGTAAAAGTGAACAATATAGGCATTACGACAAATACAAAACTGGACACTAAGATCAAAACCGATGGCGAAAGTCTGTTTCATGTTAGAATGAAATCTGCAGGCAATGAAGATTGCGTTCAAGCATCAAAAGGACTGTTGCCACTCGGTGCTGTACTCGGTGTCCACTTACATATTGTTCTTTCTGTGATTATTTACTACAAAATAAAGGGCATTGACAAGGAATGAGATTATATTGCAAAGGGTATGTGCAAAATTAATGCCTTTTCCTTAATATTCTGTGAACTTATTTTTACACACACACACACACACACACACACATTTATATATATAAAAGTAAAAATAATTAATAATTAAAAATAATAATTAATAATTGAATAGGACAAAAATTATTTACGAATTTAAATGTCCATTAAGGAATTGTATTCCTGATCAATCAAAAGACGTAAATAATTATAAAGGCCATACTACATGTTTGACACGAAGACTCACACTACACCTTTCTGACCATAGCTCAATTAGGTCTCATTTAAATGCACATGGAGACCTTCTTGAACCCTATTCGTAACATGACTGTTAACAACACAAATAGCATCATCAACATGCAAGAAAGTCGAAAAATAATGGAAGTTTTATTAATAAATACGAAAAAACAACACTCAATAATATCAACTATGAACATGGACACAATATCTTGACCGTGTTTTGAAAATGAAAACATATAAATGCATACATGCAACAAACTATCTCTTGTTAACAGTTAATATATTCAACGAAATGCGCATGAAAGAAGGACTGCTACCTAAATACACACACACATATAGGGGATAATGTTATATATATTTTTTATGTAAAGAACTATTTTAAGGCTAGTATGGCAAAGTGGAAAAAGTTTTCGTATGACGCGTGTCACCGGAGGATATTTATGTTTACGTTGACGTGACTAGATATGCGCACGAAGACACTGGGAATTTTAAATTATTTTTTTTATAACTATATGCCCAAAAAATATGTTGAAAAAAAATAAAATTTTATTTCAAAATTCCCAGCCACTCTCGTTCGTGCACATGTGTAATCATACCTACATAAACATAAAAGACGAAAGACGTTACCCGAAAACTTTTTCCCACATTGTCATACTTCTATTCCTTACTTCTCTCTCTCTCTCTTTCTCTCTCTCATTCATTTGTAGTTTATTTCTCTCATGATCATCAAAAATAAAATATAATTTTCTATGGAAACGTATTGTTGAGGTCAAATGTCACAAGTGGAAAGTTTCACAAAAATGTCTGTGCCATCTTCTTCCACCAACATAACCTTCACTATTGATATGGTTCTCTTTTATTTTCTCCTTCTATTGAATTACATTTATTTTCTTCTTCTATTGAATTACATTTGCTCTCGTTAATAATCATTCTAAATTGTATTTCCACTTAATCGATATGAAACCGGATAAGATTCAATGTTTGGTTATGTCGAACACAAGGACACATCTGGTGAAAACGAAAAAGAAGTAGATCACATGAACTATAGACATTTTAACCAGGCGCAGAAAATAGACTTCAGAAGGATCCGAATTTGATAGCTGTTAAAGTTAAAGACTGTGTCGCTTCCACGTCAAAATAGCTTCAATATTTGAGAGCAAATCTTGTCTTCTGAAACGTGTCAAAACGAACAATGAGCATCTAATCAAAACGAATGGCTATGTGCATAAATTTATATAACTTTCACTAAACATTAGTACGCGTGGGTATCTCATTTCTTTCACTAATATATATATATATATATATATATATATATGACAAATGGAAAACGTTTCATTGAAAATAGATTTGTTTACACGTTTCGCCATTCAAGGCTTCATCAGATCCCAAAATGTAAGAAAGAAATGTGTATTTGTGTGTATGCTTAAATAATTCATTATTTCAGCAAATGAAACCGAGGAGTGGCTTATCTAATTGGCTATGAAGAAATCCCAGCATGCATCTGTCATTCATAATCAGGATTGGAAACAACACTATATATATATATATATATATATATATATATATGAATATTAATTAATAATTTGTATAAACGTTATATTGAGTGAATACATGTTTCAATAGACACTTGAGCAGTGACGATGTTTTATAGAAGATAGAAACAAAAATGATATACATAAGAGTTGAAATTTCTAGGGCACATAATGAGGAAAAAGAGCTTGGAAAATTTGACATTCACAGGACATACTGAAGGCAAGAGTGACATATATATATATATATATATATATATATATATATATATATATATATACTTGCTTCCCTCTAAGGATACCAGTCTTCTGGAATGCAGTCAATTAAGCCCTGTTGGACACATTACTGTTTTTCTCATAACCCACTGAGTCAAATTGTTGTATATACTAAAATTATGCTGTGCAGACGTTAGTCGCTGGTAAATTTTGATTTCGCGAACAATTTCGTGTAAATAACAGTTTACTTGATATATATTTGCCTAATTAATTTCTCAGTTTACCCATCGTCATGTATATCTTGCTGGGTACTTCAACAATCTCTCAAAAATCAAACACCCTCTTAATAAAATATCCTCATTTTCTATCGTTAATGTGGCTAACCGGACTTTTGAGTATCCTTTTAATATGGACTATCGTATACATCTTATATATATATATATATATTAAATATGGATTGAATACGACAGAAAATAAGGAACAAATAGGAAACGTTTATAAATTTAATATTTCTCTTTTATTTAAGCTTCATCAACAGAAATTTTTCAAAAATGTATTTACATATATTAAACACCAGACACCTTTTTCATATCATAAAACACATACTTAAAACTATAACATACAGATACCTACATACGATGTAACCCAATACGCATCAAACATCTTCCAATCAACTCCCGCATGACTAGCTAGAAATATGATTCATATACATACAGGCACGTCATCATCTGGCTACCATCTTAAGGAATTCTAAACACAGACACTAACAGATGGACACAAAAATGTCCAATAGAATCCAGTCGTACACGAACAAATAGACTAACACCACAAAGCTAAACAAAGAAAGTATATACACTATTTACATTATTCGGACTATTGTCCTCATATTTGTCGCCATATTTATTACAACGTTAGGGCCGTTTTACGCTCCGGCCTTCGGATGGTTGGAATGTCGAACTGAACACTTTATTTCACTAACTGGGATAGACTGTTCTAGTTCCACGTGCCATGTTTAATGGATGTCAGTTATCAGTTATCTCCTGTTAATTCACCTCTCCAAGTTCTCCACTTCCTTAACCGGGTATTGAACTCACACTCTTTGGGTCCTGTCATTGGATCTAACCAACGCCTTTATCCACTGTACAATGCGTCCTTGCCGAAACGGTGTAATAAATATGGCGAGGAATATAGTCCGAATAATGTAAATAGTGTACATAATACCTTATCTCATAAATATAGACAGATACAGAAAGTATATATATATATATATATATATATATATATATATATATATATATATATATATATATATATATATATATATATATATATATATATATATATATATACCAAAAGATGATGGGTCCATATTAAAAGATACTCAAAATTCCTGTTAGCCACATTAAATATAGAAAATAAGAATATTTTATTAATAGGGTGTTTGATTTTGTGAGACATTTGAAATACCCGGCGAGACATACATAACGATGGGTAACTTGACAAATCAATTAGGCAAATATATTAATGTATATATATATATATATATATATATATATATATATTATATTCGTTATTTTACTTACGCGCAAATGCCCATAAGGAAATGTATGAATCCACCTCTTCTCCTTGCCCCAGCTATGGGTTAATTAGAAAAAATTGTATCGCTAAACCATTATTATCTGAAAAAAAAATGATTTCAATCTAAAAATATTTCTTGGCTTTAGATAACCTGCAAATGGTTGGTAAGTGTAGACTACGAATCATTCGATCAATGTAGCTTCAGCAATAGTCGTAAAATTCTTTCATACTAAAATGCGACTAAAACTGCCAAGTTCGAGATAACTCGTAGTCGGCACGACATAACTTGTATTTGGCAATGTGTTGAGTAAAATGGCAAAGGAAGTAGATTGTTAAAATGGCAATTAAATGTTGTGTACAATAAATGATTTTTCATTATTTGCCTCCAGACTTAATGATGCACTCACACAAACTCATAAAAACAGACCTAGTCGCATAAACATACACACACAGATTTGCGTGAAGGAAAGAAATAAAAATCAAGGTAGAAATTTGAAAACATCAGAACTTTTGAAAAGATTGCACATGAAAAATACAATTAATAACAATCATCATATATTATTTCGATTATAAAAAATTAGATGCAATTTGGTCAGTAATAATGAAATATAAACACTGTATTACGAGGTGATAATAGAAAAATAACAACTGACTCGGCAAAAGCAGATATCAACAAATTGTAAACAATAGCACTGTCAATAGTAATCAAGTTGTAAAATACATATGAACTGTTTTAGTAATATATATTTCTGAAAGCCAAATGTTCTTATGTAAGTGCAAGCATTTCATATGCTGTTGGTTTTCTCTTCATAATAATAATAATGATAAGATTCTAACAGACAGAAATTGCTGTAGACAGAATGACACACAGAATGAAAATAAAAAAAAAGAAATAAAAACGAGTCTAAACTTTAAAAAAGTGATTCGTATGGACACTTCCAAAAACAAAATGGCTAAGCAGACGACATGGATATGTTTTCAGAAATGTCTCTTCAAAAGAAAAAATTGAATCCCAATGTCATAAGAAGTACACCAAATTATCCGAAAGAAATTTTAACTTTTTTTTTTTTTTTTTTTTACACGGAAAATATAACACAGGCAGGAAGCGAAACCGTACCGTTGGATAAAGCAAGTTTTCTATGTCCAAAAACAGTTTTCACATATACTCATCACAGTTGTCTATGTATTTTCGATTAAATAATGATTCGGTATCTCTTTTAATCTGAATAGTAGTTTTAACAGACTAATACCCTATAGGTGTCATTCGATATAAGTTTCTAACAGTGAATGATGCTGTAGAGATGAGACATACTAATTGGTA